>CM068826.1:49906427-50343927 GCA_028554795.2 Sinohyriopsis cumingii | reverse complement strand
CGACGTTGATATACCAGGACAAACAAAATCTTGTATTAAATGATATTATTTTATTTCATGTCAATGTTGTTGAAGATGCGTAAAAAATGGACAAATCTCCGTGGACGTTAGGATACGCGATGACAATGCACTCATTTCAGGGGTTAACCATCTCTGATACTCGAGTATGGATCATCGATGATCGTATCAAATGGTCAAATTTAGTTCATCTCATAGTGTCTAGAGTTAGAAAAATATCTCAGTTGCGAAGGGTTATCATAGACTTTACAAAAACCACTGGCGATGTTATTGACAATGATATAGTAAGAAAAAAATTAGTTAGCTATAAACAGTGTGACACAAAAATAGACGCGACTTTGACCTTGATGCTGAATTTATAATGACGCTGAAACAACAGCAAAATAATCATTGTGCGAGCTCTAATACAGTAATGTTGAGGAGAAATATTCTTAATGATCCAAGACAATTTACCGAAGACTGAATTAATAGTAAGTTTGGTCATACACGCGAAAATATAATCCTTACCTGTCTTGAATGTAATCGTCGTCGAGGTGCTAGTTTACAAAAGTGAATGCTGTAGTAATTGCGTGTCTTCAGATATTACTTGTAACTGCTTGCGTACAAATCCACGTTGAGGAGCAGTTGAGTCTAATCTGTAGATTGCAGGTCTACCCGTGGATCTTACCACGCTAGATATTGTATGTGTCGTGACACTCCAAAAAGGATCAGTCGCTCTTTTTTACCGCCTTAAAGTTCACCGGGTTCATATAAATATCTTACAGTAACATTACCTAATACTGCTTGTTTTGAAAATTCATGTCGTTGTATTGGTATATGTTCTTTTTGTGATTGCATTAATAGGTTTCATAGAAGTTGCACGAGTGATTGCATTTTTTAATGCAGCTATCACACTTGGTAATCTCGCAACCCATTCGCGCGATCTTTTGTCTTTCTGAATTATTTCCTTCATATACTGATATCCAAACAATTTCTTGGCAAGTGTTCGATTAAATCGTTAAACAATTGCCTGACCACGATGAATTGCGTTATGTCCTCGTCTAATTTCGACATTATGTTTTTTCATCAGAGATGATACAAAAACCAAGAAATTCGTTGACAAGATCAAGATGCAATAGTTCTGGACATCGCAAAGGTCCTCGTTAATAAATTCGTTCAAAAGCAGATACAACTTAAGCAGCTGTTTTAGTTGATAGTGGTTCTGCTTCTTCATACTTACTTGCAACGTCAACGACAGTCAGCGCGTATTTGAATGTTAATTGACGTCCACCAATTTCGATAGTATCGTGTGGTAAAAATAAAATATCAGCCTGATGAACTTCATAAGGAATGCTGACATCCAAATGTGCATGCTGAATTCATTTAGGTGGAGGAAGATATATTTGCCATATTGTCTCTCGTGCTAACCATTTTTCAGCAGTATACCGTGTAACATTTTCTGCATCAACGAGTTTACTAATTACTCCTCTACCTTTCCAATATCCTCTTGGGCTATAATAAATCGATTCCATTATTTCAATAATTGGTTGATTAATTACCGGCTCTGAATAGCAATTTACATTTCATCGCATATCTTACCAAACATTAGCTAATAATGCTCTGATAATTTTATTTTTTATTTAACGAATGAATCAGCATCACATTTGCAATATGTCGTTGTTGTAAATCTTTATTTTTATAAGCTACATCATGTGTGTGACATGCTTTATCAATATCATTTATATGATACTCCAGGTTTTGGTTGATCTTGTTTATCAAGTCGGTTATCAAGTCGGGTACCAGGACCGTAATAATTATATCCAGAAAGATGTTTTTCTCCTGGGTATTTAGCCCATGGAGTATCTGGTAATTTTGCTAATGAAGTAGCAATATCACCACCAATTTAACTGTTAGAAATAAATATATATCTTATGTGCCACATTTTCTACATTTACCTGCAAGTGCGCGTCTTTTATGTTTTGTTATTATTATTGTGAACATACTCGTAGGAGCATGTGCTCTACATTGAACACAATAGAGATTCATATTATTTATTATATTTCTACAACATGGATGTCATTGATTTCTCAGCAACACGAAAGCAAGAGCCAGTAAAACATATTTAAACATTACCAAATTCTATCAGAATGATTATAATAGGTCCACCTGTGTCTGCTAAAGCACAATTATTACTTAATTTGATCATAAGATGGCTCAAATGGGATAAGTTATGTTTAGTTGCACCATCAGTTGATGATCAGAGATGCTACGATGTACTTAAAGATTTGAATGAAAATGCAAAATTGTTAAATGAAGATTTCGACGACATTGATAATTTTATAACTGATATTGATGAAGTACCGTCCGTAGATGAGTTAGACAGTTTTATTAATAATCTCCTAGTATACAATGATGTGAAGCTGGACAAGCAACCAAATCCAGCTAGAATATTTTCTCGAGGTAGGCATAAAAATACTGGTGTGATTTATGGTACTCAGATATACACAAATACCTAAAGTGATCAGATTTAACTGTAATATTTTAGTTGTGTTTAATGAAGCTGATACACATACTCTGCGAAATATTCATCAGACTTGGTATAGTGGGGATATGGACATGATTCAGTTCCAAAAGTTCTTTTCAAAAGCACAATGATCTCCACATGGATTTAAAACAATAAATTTACACGATCCCAGAACAAGATATCGTGTAGGTCTTGACAAACTATTTGGTTGATCTAATTATAGTAGCAGGGAAGGCGCGACCTCAATTAGACGTCAGGCGGGTAAACAAAAACAGATATAAATTTCGACAAAAATAAAGTAACATAATTAGTGAAAATCTGGGTAAGTCAGAGGCTTTGGTTTAGCGTCATTGACCTTATCTTTTTAATATTAAATTTTCGTATGAGGTTTTCAGTTTTCAAAGTTACATTTCAGCAAAGGTCTGTTTGCGTCCCCTGCTGCTCCATGATACCGAATAAATCCTTTATTCTGCAGTATGATATTTTTCCTTCTGATATAAATAATATATCAACATACCTAATTCTTTATAGTTTAAACATCCTTTAGGGAATGATCTCATTGTCTCCAGTGGTATATACGTTTACATTAATATGTCATATTTTCTTTTTTGATCATCTATATTCTCGACTCTACAAGTATACTTAAAAGCCAATGATAATATGGACCAACGTATTATGTAGAATTATCTTCCCTAACAAGTGTACATTTATCAATGTGTAGAATAAAAACAGTTATATCTTGGCTTACTATCCTTGCAAATGTGTTATATAGCAAAACAAAAAAGCTTCTATGCAACAGCATACAATTATCTTCTGATATTGTTTACTTTAATCCTACGATTCCCGTGCAAAACTCATTATTATCCTTTCTACTTGTATGACCATAGTTATAGCCAAATCAGATTTAAAATCTCTTCATAACCGATCTTCTTTATGTAAGATTCAACATCACCAAATAATTCATACAATTCATGATAATCCTGCATGCTCATTAAAAGTTCGTTTAATTGAGAGAAAAAACCTCAAAACATGAATTTAACAAATGGAATTTGAAAACAAACGTGAATTCCTATCACCGCTCAACAAAATAAAAGTGAACTACACCCCAATATAAAGAGTCTTGAATGTATCGTTCAAATAACGATTTAGAAAAAAATGTAATTATGAATGTATCGTTCAAATAACTATTTAGTAAAGAATGTAATTATGAATGTATCGTTCAAATAAGATTTTGAAAAGCAGGTAAATTTGAACGTATCGTTCATAAAACGATATTGAAAAGCAGCGTAAATCACGAACCTATAGATCGTTCACATAACGATATATCAATAGGAATGAATGAAATTACGAACCTATCGATCGTTCATATAACGATAGTAATGAATGAAATGATGAACCTATCGATCGTTCACATAACGATATAGCAATAGGGATGAATGAAATTATGAACCTATCGATCGTTCACAGAACGATAGGAATGAATGAAATTATGAACCTATCGATCGTTCGTATAACGATAGAAATGAATGAAATTATGGACCTATCGATCGTTCGTATAACGATAGAAATGAATGAAATTATGAACCTATCGATCGTTCACATAACGATATAGCAACAGGGATGAATGAAATTATGAACATATCGATCGTTCACATAACGATATAGCAATAGGGATGAATGAAATTATGAATCTATCGATCGTTCACATAACGATATAGCAATAGGAATGAATGAAATTATGAAATGCAATTGTGGAAATAACATGGAACACTATAACTATCGTGGCGCCCATTTGACGACCAAGATGTTAACTCCGGTTCCACGCGCTCTAGTCAATGGCCAGAGAAGCACCCACGCATGGTCCGTTCCTCTCAGTCTGCTGAAGGATCCCTCACATCACAGACCCGATGGTCGCGAAGACCTGGTCCCTTGCATCGAGAAAACCAGTCCACTCTTCCGATCCAACGGCACCAAAACACAGCTTATACGTCACACGAAACCCCACAGAGTTCTGTGACTCCACATCAAACGATGTATAAGGCATGGCAGGCATGTATAAAGAAACTCTACAGCTGGTGACTCCACATCAAACCATATACAAGGCATGGCATTTAGGCAGCTCTACAGCTGGAGATTTGTTTCCGTAAAGGGGTAAGCTTTCTGACAAGACTCGGCGTAATGTGATTTGGTTATAGAGAATTTGCTCTATATGTACACTAGCTGTGACAGATATGCGCAACTAGGTACTTAGGTTTCCCGCTGTAGGCAATTTGTTCGTGCAGCATGGTCTGAGTTTCGCTCAGGATTTCGAAATAACTAAGCCGAAAAAATATACCACCCTCGGGTGACGCTGTACGCGGCAACGAAAACCCGAGTACATTTTTGAAACTATACATATTGATATAACTCCTACACAATTTCGTGACAATATAACGTTTTCTTTTTCTTTCTGACGAGAGGTGTCATGTATAACTTTTTTTCTTGTAATTGTTTATCCTGCCTGTTGATTTTAGTTATTATCTTTAAAGAAGATGCTATATAGTTTTGTACACGGCTGTAGATTATAATTTTAGATACTAAGAGTGTCTGTATATTGCGTAGGATTTATAAATAGGTGTTGTCACAGCTGGTTACAATTATTAATAATAATTTTAATAAACCTTTTACTAGTTGGGGTCATTTCCCATTGGACCTTTCTATAATGTTGGTTCTTATAAGAATTAAGTTATTTGTTATTGGACAGGTCAGTTAGGCGGCTTCTTTTATGATGTAGGATATTTGACAAATAAGATGGGGAAATTTGTTTTAGAGCCTTATGCTTGTTATATAACAGAACTGAACAAATTATATTTTTTCTACTTGGTTTTTTATTTCATATGTATTTGTGTCAATCTCAGCCTGCAAATGTATATAATATTGTCTTTAGATAATTTGAGAGGACTCATTTGTTAAGGTAATTGTTGTGAATAAAAAGTGATTGGACTGAAATATTCTTTATTATCTTTATTGTAAATTATTCAAAGTGTTCTGTACAATATCGTTATTTTCCTGGGGACTGTTGGCAAACCAATACATTCGAGGTTTTGAAATTCATCCGGAACGTTAAGTTCTTTTGGAAGTTAATATAAATTTTTAGGCTCATTTTGGATTCAATTCATAGTACTATACTTTCCTCTTACGTTTTCATTTTATAGCTTTGATAACTAAATTATTTTGCTACGTTTTACAAAACGTGCCGGGTTTTGATTCTTTCTGTTACTTTCTTTCATAACACATCTCAAATATCTTTATCTCAAATTGTGTTTATTTGTTTGTTCATCAAACTGTCACTCCTGAACGACACAAACTTCAACGTTGATGTAGTTTATAGGTTATTTCTTTGTCAGACGATCAATAAATGTGTAATCAATCAAGCATGATTCAAAGGTGAGTAGGTCTTGTTTACACGGTTTCTTTGTCAGATAACAAATAAAGGTGCTGTCGACGAAGCTTCTTTTAAAGGTAATTATGTCTTGTTTGCATAGTCCTTTTGTAGAACGATACAAAACTGGTGTGAGCGATTAAGTTTATTTCTGCCCAATTGCCTACAGGCTATACCGCCGACAGTTAAGCTAGTCAAACCGGGTGAGAAAAGGGCTACTTAATCATTTCGTTTATTTGATTCCAAAGGCCGACTGCACAGTAAGATATTTATTTCTTATTCTGAAGGTGAGTCAATCAAAATACTCATCTGTACCAAGAACACTAAGAATGCTTTCAGAAACTTTAAGTTTGTGGATATGACATAGTCAAAAAGTGGCATCATCATGGCTGGTAATTAGAACACTGTGTAAATATATTTTCTAAACAAAGAGAAAGAATTGTTGCAAATCATATATATAAATTATTGCTTGCAGTGTGTGTGTATGTTTGCGCGAACCTGTGAGCAAGGGCGTGGACAAGCGCGTGCGTGTGTGTGTCTTATACGTGATCAGTTTCAGCGACATCTAGCTCTATTGTTCAATACCAAAATATCCCATACTGACGATAGCACTTACAGTAGTACAAGACTGACAGGATAGCAGCCCTTCAATCCTTAATAATACAATTCACGTGTCTCTATCCGAAATGCCGAGTAGAGATGGGCTGAGGTGACATTGTCTTTGACGAAAACATCAACATTAATTGCTGTTATATCCGTCCTATTTTTTGTAAAAGTGCTGAAACGTGTTTCGTATGTATCAGAATCAAGACGCAGAAATTGCTCTGGAAGACTCATCTATCGACACCCATTTATGGTTTTATAGATGCGTTTTCCTGCCAGTAATACAGCAGGCAATTATAAATTATTTTTTTATAATCATGAGTAGTTAATATGTTCAGTCAGACACGGTAATATGGAGGTCAGATATACTATATTTACGATATTGTGACTACTTTTGCTTTTACTTAAAGGTTCAGTAATATTTTCTCATTGAAGATGTAGAAATGGATACATATCCCTCAAATGCATCATTTACCATAAGTTTATGTGCAGAGTCTATCTGCATACATTGATGTTTGTTCACAAAAGAAGCTGTCGCCAATAAATCTTATTACTGCTCAAAGGCTCAATTCCTTTCCTGTGTATTTCGGTCACACCTGAATGTCGTTTATGACTTCAGAATGAAGACCAGTTCTTGATACTTTAAAAACCTTTGACAACTTATTTTGAAATCAGAGAGATAGACAGGAAGATTAATCTCTGAATCTTAATCTGAAATAAGTTTCTCTTTGAATAATAGAATGGTCTACGCACAGTATGTCCAAAAGCTAGTTCAAAAAGACTAGCATGACTAATATCCACAGATCTTTTAAACTTATTCCCAAGAAGCAAAGAACATCAAATGAACAACCTAATGCCAATATTTTCCTATGAAAGCTATATGAACGAATCATATAATTCAAGGTTTGGTGACATCTTTCTAAAGCCCCTTTACACTCAAAGTTTTATGCAGAGATTTTAACTATTGGATGCCTAATTGACACATAACTTGTTGGACAATTCGAGATATAAACTTTCACCCAGAATCAGACTGGAATGATTTGTAATGCAATCATGTAAAATGTTAATTTATCAAAGCCTTTACTATGGTTTTAGTTGTAATATGTCTACAAGGAATCGCAGACATTATGATCAGCAAATATTGGTTGTCAGATTTGGTCTTAAGTAAGGGATCGAACATTGCTCGGCTAAATCGTTCGTCAAATTGAGGAATAGGTTGCACATGAGGCTTAATCATCTTCTGATTGGGTCTTCCTTCCATTTGGACAGGCATAACAAAATTTACACTATTTATAAACATCACGTTTAAGCCTTCGTCAATACTCCGTCAATATAAATGATTCCAAATCATGTGATCAGTTTTTGACTCCTAAACTTGTTAGCTACCTGACCAATCGTCGCCAGCGGGTAACTCCGGTGGCTTACATATTATCATAAAATTGCATTTTTTTTTGTGTGGAGAAAATGGTACTTTTGTCTCTTCATTTCACTAATAACCGTCAGAAGCAAACATGAAATCTCAGGATCTTTTCCTCTCCGACAGGATGTCAATGTCTTTTTTTAACTTATGTTTAGAACAGAGAGAATGAGTAGTAAAATGAGGATCACTGTGATCAATACCTATTGACTTATCAGTACTAGGAGCAAAAGTGATCTCATGTAAAGACTGACGAATACATGTGTCAGAATAATTTCCTGACAAACATAATTCTCAAAGGCTTTTTTGCCATTGCTCTGGTAACTGCACAAGCTGGATACAAATCAAGTGCTACAACAATTGACATTTCGATGCTTTCATATGAAACTAAGATGATTTTCAAATAAAATAACTGCTGAGATGAAGATTTAATGAGAAATGAAACTTTGTGATTCAAAGAATAACCATCCACTGTGAGACCAACATTTTCGAAATTGTTCAGGTCTTCGCTCGTCAAGATAGGTCTTTACAGGAATATGGATGTAATTCCTTACCTCTTCAACTAATATGAACTGTCTTCGTTGCTGGGCACTCTGTTTCTCTGAGGCAAAATTCGACATACATTGCATGGTCAGGTTAATTTCTACGATTCCTAAACGTTTGTTGCTACACATCAGGTACCAACTCGTAACCCTTCAATATATTATTAGTAACCACATCGCAATCAACACTCTGTTGTACTGACAGTGAAATGTAAACTTAACGAGCTTTGAAATAATAAAGCCCAATGCCCTCTTTGCCATTTCAAGTTTAAAACAGAGAAGAAAGTATTTTTCAATTAATATTTCTTGGAAAGGTATTACTAACTTAAAATTTCCGGTAGCATCAAAAAATGAACTTGTGCGTAAAGTGGGTGTGGCGTGCCATTTCGTATTCTTTTCATCTATATTGGACTCAACTTTCTTCTCTCTGCAACTTTATATGTTGGTCTTCTCTCTGTATCTGCATTTGTATTTCCGTTCTTCTTTCTCTCGTAGCCTCTCCCTGTTCTCTCTCTCTCTCTCTCTCTCTCTCTCTCTCTTTCTGCATTTGTAATTGCTTCTCTTTTCCCTCTTTCTGCATTTGTATCTCTTTCTGACAATCTGCATTTCCATTTGCCCATCCTTGTCTTCTTTCTCCATTTACATTTCCATACTTTCTTTTTGTAGCTGAATCATTATTAATTCCAATTCCAGCTGGGGTTTTCAAAACTGTAATTTGTTTACTTTCCTATCAAAACTATAGGCAGACTTATAAACTGCCTGTCCCACCAAACCCTGTATCAAAATGATCTTTATTTCTTGCTTTGTTAAAGATTTTTTCGCTTCATAAAGATCATTACGTCTGGTAAGCTTAATCAACTCATGCTTTTTCATAAACCTTTCTGGCTACTATTTGAAATAAAGTTCTCCATATTTGTTGACATTAGGAATATTTACTGATTTCACGATCGATTTTGTAATCGTGTGAATTAAAATCTTTACCAAGGAAAATGAAAATTACAAACAAGGTTAATTTAATTTGAAAGACAAATTTCAACATAGCCGAAATGTTTTAAAGAAATTCAGATCTCGGACGAACCCTATAATTCTCTTACGACTCCTGGTATTAAACTATGTAAAGAAAGAAACGGAAACAACATGTTTAGTCAAATCACCGGGTTATTTATTTTTCTAAGCTACAAGGTGAAAAGTTATGAAAAACTTACAGGATTGACCATTTCCAAAGTCAAGTCTGTGAGTCATATGCTGAATAAAAGTCTTATTTGCATATGACCAAATTCACAACAATACATCAAACAATTAAACATATTTTCATTTAATGTTTAGTATAAATTGATAAATTTGTGAAGAAATAAATACTACTCTGTTTATAATATATGTAAAACATATAGAACTGAACTACTAGCGAACTACACCGCAGATTATGGCACGCGACCTTAATTTTGACTGACTTTTGTCAGATTCTATTAACAATTATTTTTTTCTGGATTAGTTTAGAACTTCCGTACTAACAGACATATTATCATTCATCAAACACTAAATCTGTTTACTATGCTACAGGTTGTTGAATATAGCTATCAAACCTTACCCATGGGTGCAACCCATCCAGATACTTACGCTCCACTTCGGCACTCGAATTCGCGTTGAACGAATTGCCCATAGAGGTTAGACACAATGACACTGTAATCTTGTTCAAGAGTGCTATTAAAACTCACCCTTTCGACTACAAGAACAGACTTAAAGACTAAATAATTGTTATGTATATTTTATTTAATTATATCTGATTTAATACATATTTATTTCAATTTAATTGTTTGCAGTTTAATTTTTTAAATATTTTTATTACATGCTATTGTAATGTAAATTCATTTACTTATGATGATACTTTATTTTAGAAAATAGCTTGACCTTGACCGTTCGTTTTGTAAACAACCAGGTGTTGATCTAGATCCTGACCATGATTTAAAATTAGTAGCAACCACGTAAACAAGTTCTATTTTTTTTCTTAAATGATTGGTTTTCGTCAGGGCCACACCGGGTGTACGTGAACTTTAACAAGTACCCAGAACATGATCACGTAACGCCTTTTTACGGTTTAGAAGACGATTCAACCTTTGTTTTGGAGAGACAGATTCTGAGAAATGCAATATGTTTCTGTGTTTTAACTCATATTGTAAATCACTTAAATCTTTTAAACATTAAGCGCCAAGTACTAAGTCTACATTATTACTATTACTATTATTATTGTTATTATTATTATTATTATTATTATTATTATTATTATTGTACCTCCATCTACCTAGATAATTGGCTGCCTACAACTTTCAAAGGGCCGTATTCATACCGAGCGAATCAAACACCTGAGAAAGTGTGGCTTTTTGTCTATTGTCTTGCGTGGTTTCCAAGGATCTCATAACAATATCAACTGAGTTGTTGTTAAACACGCAAATGCTACAATAATTTGCATGTAATTACCTAATGGCCACATATCGTGAAGCTATAGTTTCTGTCCACCATGGTTTTCGTTATGTTTCACATTTGTATGGCTTATTAGCAAGACTTAAGCGGTCGAATATTAACAGGCCTACTGCTCTGCAATAGAAAATGTGACCCAAACACCTAATGAAAAGAAATATTCCTATCCAAAATTTCTAAACTAGTATATCTAAAATTATCCAGAGACTTCCTTGTGTTTAGAAATTAGGAAAGGTCTGTTTTACGAAGCTAGTCCCAACTGTCATAAAGTCTCGCAAACGAGGCACATGATGACGTCTACTCATTGAAACTAGCTGATTACTCAGGTCGAGAAATATCTTCGCAACATCGTCTCCACATAGTCAACAAATAATCATGAAACTCTAACAAAACTATAAACGGAGATCTAAATGCAAAAAACAACAACAACACCCCCACCCCCACATAATCTAGGTATATTACAATACGCTAAACGTTATACAAAACATTATGCATTTCTTAATTTTGTTATGGACGTTAAGAAAACCAAGATAAAAGAAGGTATATATTTTAAACTTCCTATTTATTAAGCTTTCCAGATTTATTTATAATGGTATCCTCAAAATCTATATTCTAATTTGCATTGAAGTGACTAATCCAATTATTTCATTTATTTTCACCGAACCATGTAAACACATATAGTACTGTGTGTGAGTATGTGTGTTTCATAGATGTACCAGATGCGTTTAAATTCGTAAAATTAGAAGCACACAAAAAGTACATGTCATACGGTATGTCCTTGGACAATGCATGCACATGTAAATAAGATCCATAAATCTTCCCTAAATGATGGTTTTATTTACCTCATTTCGCTCTACGTTGTAACTCTTTATAATAGTGGAATATGAAAGATGATGCACAATTCTCGCCCAAAGTGGATCAATAAAAATGTTGATAACGTGTTCAGCCCCTGGAAACAAATATGTGCTTGATTTATAAGTAAACATGTAATTTACATGAAGACACATACTCTGTCGCTCATACAATCAACGATAAGGGTCAGTAGAAAGCAATAATTTACAACATTGGATAAAACGTCTATCTGTGTTGGGAAAATAATATTTAAAAGTTTATAATTAGTGAATGGATATACATTTTCTTTATGATGTAGTCGAGATTTAAGGCACGTCATTTGTAACTGATTGTTTACATTCAGACCTATTTATTATATAGCAAAAGTTAATCGTTATAACTAGAAAATATCCTAAATCACTCCAAAAAAAACTTAGATAATTTAACAGGAAGCCAACCAGGACATAGACTCTTACAATTTGTTGTGCTTATTTTGCTGCTGAAACGTCAGAGAAAGAAATCTTTCCTTCTAATTCATGGCTACGTTTCGTATTTATTTCTGGAATATCTGTCATTGAGTATTACGTTGATGTCTATGTTTTCTACATCTCGTGAGGCATATAAACGTTCGTCATAGGATTTTCCCTTCTCAAAATTTCCGATTTTATACACTGATGTTAAGAGAGAATGATCCGTTCTATACCATCGTTCAATATATCCTCCAAGTGTATTTGTTTTTGCTCCATAAATTTTTCTCTAGATATCAATGATCTGAAATTCACGTGTGATCTCTATCAGTTATTTCCGTTGATCTTGGGTTGTTCAATCCGTTATGATTATATGTATTATGTTCTTGATTCATAACTATATTAAAATCTCCTGCTATGATTATCAAATTATCAAATTATCACGATAGTCATTTAAGTCAGGATTCAACTGTTGATTACAATTATGATGGTCTTTATTTTGGACCATAACTATTTAATAATGTTATGTTTGTAAAATCTGCTTGCATTGTTATAATAATCTTATTTTCCATTGTCTCTTTTCGTATTTGTTATATTTTTAATTCGAAATTATTGCTAAAAGGAACTGCTATTGCTCTAGATTAACTTAAAAAAATTGCTAGAAAGCATTCATATTCCGCTGACCACGTATATATTACTTTTCTTTTTGTAGGAAATCTGAATCCTGTAGAAATAAATTGAAAGCATTATTCTTTTGAAAATGTATGACATATTTCTCTTGGATTTCTCATCTAACCCCTGACAATTCATGGATGTAATGGTAAATTTATTAGTCATTAAAGTCCCAAATTTACATCTATTAGGAAAAATACTCTGGGCAGAGATATCAGAAAGTTCCGTACATCAAATATTAATATAACCGTACATAAAATCCAAAGATGCAAATACAAATTATTAGTGCCTTGCTTTTCACATAGGAGAGAACACAAATAAAGAGGGAGAAAAGAAACAGAGAAGAGACAGAATAATAAGCACAAATGCACACAATGTTTTTACCTTCCTCTCGGTACAAGATAACCTATTAAGATGTTAGAAATTTAAACATTTCTAATATATGTACATTTACTGCAATACGTCCACAATTGCATTAAATGCTTTTGAAACAAAGAAAGCAAGTAGACGATTATTGACATCGCAAGCAAGAATACTTAAATATATTCGTAACAAAGAAAAATGCTGCCATAAACACCTTTGAAACAAAAGTAGCAAGAACAAAAATATACAGGATGCTAACAATATAAATAGTGTTTTAATAATAAAAATAAAAATAATCAAATGGTTGCAAGTAATGAAAAAGGCATTCTCAGCGAAATAAAGCAGGTAAAAGCCTTATCAGTCACATGATAAAAGCATGACAATACAATGAGATGGCAATACAACCAAAATATAAAATAGCAACTAGAAATATTAAAGTCACTTAAGCGTTAAAGGAATGTCAAATTCACCTAGTTTTGAATGTAAACAACATCGTCAATATATATTACGATATGTTATAAGGTGAAAGGGGTTAATTCCTAACTATGTACCGTAATTGTCTATCATAGGCGTTCAAGTGATTAAGGCATTATTTATTCACGAGAAAAAGCTTTAAACGTATACGAGTGAATGTACCTACTGGCGTAAAAGTCGCAAAGAAAGAGTTTCTTGACGAAGATGTGTTTAGCAAATGCTGTAACAATGATCATGAAAGCTGACATAGACACGTTTGTCATGAAATGTCATTTTATCAGGAAGGAAGTGTCAGTGACAAAAAGTATCACTTTTGTAACTAAAATCATTTCTTTGAGGCAAAAATTCTTTCCTGTTTCACACGAATTTTGAAAGTAAAAGTGTCATTTCTCGTTAAAATGTGATGTCTTCGCAAGCAAATAACAAACATCAGGACGACTCGTGATTTATTCGTGGAGAACATGTTTCTTGACGAGAAAATAAATACTTTATATACGTCACGAATAAATGTTTTTTCACTTATTTTCTTTTTCTTCATGAAAATTACGAACAGTATTAACTAGGCGACTCGTGCAGAAAATGATATTTTATTCAGAAGAAAGTTAGTTTGTCATGAAAAGGATATATATTTTGTTAAAAATTACCATTTTGTGAAATCATTTTACTGTGAAAAATCACAACGTTAACAATATTAGCAGCTAATGATAATAAATAATAACATTTCCACTATTTTCATGCCCTTCAATTCTAAATGAAGAGTCAGCAAATACTGATAACACAACTAGAAATACCCTATATAAATCTATATTCGTTCCACCTATTGGTCGCAGGTTACAATTTGTTTGCTTGTGGTCCTTTGTTCAGACCCAACACAGTGGTGGCACGTGAAGAAATTGGTAGGATCACATTTTTGCTTTATCTTCAACAGATGCTTATAATGATTGGCCCAGAGAGCATCGTTCTAGTTGTCAAGGTCATATGCTGCTGCATTCATGTACGCGACGTTTCCATACTGCTGGATTTGCCGAGAAAATGTCTTTCCGGCAGCAAGAGTTTCACTGAAATCAAGTTGGTTACTTATTCCTTATTCCTAATTCCCGATTCAATAAGGAAAAAGTAACCAGTTATTAATTTCGAGTCAAATATTTTCACATACACTCTTTAGGGCATGCATTGGTGGAACTTTAACCTGATTGGAGAAATACGAGTGCTATTTAAAGCTGAATATAGACCGATCACGGACTATATGTAGGAATGGTTTTGGATATTGATAGGAATACGTGTTTAGTAATGTGATATAGGATTAATTAGTTGTATTAGGCATTTGGGTCGTGTCGTTTTGATGCATAGCGTGAAGTATTAGTACTCGGGTTCGAAAAGCTTACTAAAGACTCGAGTAAAAGGGAAACCACAAAAAAACATACAAGTGTGAAACTGGAGATTTCTGTTGTGTGGTCGTCATGTCCTTAGAGGAGAATTATGTGGTTTATTTACGAGTTGTAAAAGCCTTCGGATTGAATATTGTCTTGAAGTACTTGTAACTGGGAACTTGGCATACTTGTAACCGATTTCCAGAAATTGGGGTTATCTAAAGGCGAGTGGAGGGCGGGTAAAGCACATGCCACAAGATTATATTTTACTTATACCATTTGGTCGTTACGTATCGTCTTTAAAGAGATTTGACAAGGACCCTAATTGATATGTTATCTCTAAGAGATAGTGTAGTCACAAAAGAAGTCCTGAGAAATTTCGAGAAATCAGCTAGACGACGTAGATCTCGTACAACACTTGCCGTACGAAGATTATAACATAGACCCTTCGTTGACATTTTATCTATAGGGGATAGAGGTCCATCTACGAACAATGTCCTGTCGAATTTCGTCGAGAGAAAACAGCGAAATAATGGACGCCCCATGGGTACCTGGTTTTTACCACCCCACCCCACCTCTGCGACTGCCCCCCACCCAAAGAAACACAACAACAACACGCTAATGTTAATAAATTGCATCGAAAGTTTGTACCAATTGAACACCTGCTAAGAGGATTTTGATTTCAACGTGTCTTGCACATTAACTGACTAGGTACACGTTCTAACAGTAGAAAAAGGTTTAACAAAAATTCGTCGAGGTGATTTCGAGAAGTCTACGGCTGGATGGAAGTCGCGTAAGACACATTCCGTAAGAACATTGTAACTTTATACAGTTTTGACATGGAACCTTCTTTGATATTTTATCTCTAGGGAATAGAGTCAACTCACGAAGGAAGTCCGGACGAATTTCGTCGATAGCAAACCTCGATATAAGGGGCGTCCGATGGTTACCGGATATGAAAAACACGCAAATATTAATAGCTTGAATCAAGAGTTTGTACTAATTGAACCTCTAATTAGTGGATTTTAATTTCAACGCTCGTTGGACAGTACCAAATTGTATTTTACGTATATACTTGGGCCATTTAGTCCTTTCTTTATACAGATTGACATACAACCTTATTTGACGTTTTATATATAGCGGGACTGAGTCCATAAACGAAATAAGTCATGACGATTTTCGTCGATAGGAAACACGGAAAATAAGGGATGCTAGATGGGTAGCGAGTATGAACAATACGCAAAAAATTTTAGTAGATTGTATCAATAGGTTATACTAATTGACCCCTTACTTAGATAATTCTGGTTTAAACGCCTCTCATATAGTATCTAAATTGGGCACCGTTCTAACAGCAGGAAAAGTTTAAGAAACTTCGCCGAGCCGATTTCGAGAAATTCGCTGCTAGAGAAAAGTGGTCGAGTACAACATTTTCCGTTGTACAGTTGGGCCATTAGAGTTTTTATATGGACCCTTCTTTAATATTTTATCTCTAGTGGATAGAGTGCATCCACGAATAAAGTTCTGGCGTCTTGACGAATTTCGTCGTGTTTTAAGAGCGAAATAAAATGCATCCGACGGGTACCGGGTGTGAAAAACACTCAAATATTCATAGATTGTATCAATATTTTGTACTAATGGAACCTCTACATAGAATATTTTGGCTTAAAACGCCTCTTGGACATTATTTAGCTAAGGATCCGTTCTAACGGCAGCAAATTTCATTAAAAAAAAATTGGTTAAGCTAAATTCGAGAAATTCGTGTTAGATAAAGGAGACTGAGTACAATACATACCGTAAGATTATATTATATTATATTTGAGCCACAATGTAACCTTTTCATTGAGTTTTGACAAAGACATTTCTTTGATATTTTAGATCTCGGGGACAGAAACCACCCACAAAGGAAGTTCTGATGAATTTCGTCAAAAGGAAACAGCGACATAAGGGGAGAACTATTGGGACTGGGTATGAAAAGCACGCAAATGTTAATAGATCGTATCACAAGTTTGTACTGATTGTACTCCAACTTAGAGGATTTTGATTTCAACAGCTCCTGGACAGTAACTTGATATGGACCCGTTCTTACTATAGGAAAGGTGTAAAGAAACTTCTCCGTGTCAATTTCGAGAAATTCACAATTGGATAAAATGGTCGAGTACAACACACGCCGTCAGAAGATGACATCATATCTTATCAGTTGGGCCATTAAGTCCAATCCTAAGAGATCTGACATGGACCAGTCTTTGATGGTTTATCTCAAGGGGGTAGATCCATCGACGATGGAGGTCCTGACGAATTTCGCCAAGAGATAACGACCAAACAAGGGGTGTCCGATGGGTATCGGGTATAAAAACCACGCAAATGTTAATATATTGAATCACTAGTACTAATTTGTACTGATTGTTCACCAAATTAGAGGATATTTATTTCAAAATCTCTCAGACAGTATCTAATTAGGGACTCGTTCTAACAGTAATCAAGGTTTGAAGAAAATTCGTGGAGCCAATTTCGATAAACTATCGGCTAGATATAGGATGTCGAGAAGAACATATGCTGTAAGATTATATCTTACGTTTACATTTGAGCCATTTCGTCACCTTTTCATTGAGTTTTGACATGGACCCTTCTTTGATATTTTACTTCTAGGGGATAGCGACCACCAACGACGGAAGTCCTTATGTATTTCGTTGAGAGGAAACAGCGCGATAAGGGGAACCCTATATGCCCCATGTATGAAATAAACGTAAATGTTAATAGAGTGTGTCACTAGTTTGTACTAAGAGTACTTCAACTTAGATGATTGGTTGGTATTTAAACGGTGACCCGCTCCAGCAGTAGAAAAAGTTTAAAGAAAATTCGTAAAGCCGGTTTTGAGAAATGTTCGGCTAGATAGGGGAAGTCGAGTACAACGCTTGCCATCAAAAGATGAGATCATACATATATTGCTGAGTCATTACGTCCCTCCTTAAGAGCTTTGACATGGACAGGGGATAGAGTCCATCCACGAAAGGAGTCCTGACGAATTCGTAAAGAGATAGGAACGAAAAAAGGGATGAACGGTGAGTACTGGGTTCGAAAAACAACCAAATGTTAATAGATTGTATTACTAGTTTGTACTGATCGTACTTAGAGGATTTTCATTTCAACATCTCTTGGACAGTATCAAGTTGGAAAATTTTGAAGAAAATTCGTCGAGCCGATTTCGAGAAAGTAGCGGCTAGATAAAAGAAGTCGAGTGGAACACATGCCTTAAGATTATATCTTACGTTTACTATTGGACCATTACATCAACTCTTTGTACTGAAAATTCGTCGAGCGCATTTATAGAAATTCGCGGCTAGATGAAGGAGATCGGGAACAACATATACAGTAATAAGATTATATCTTATGAACCCATTTGGGCCATTACTCCCCTCTATAGAGTTCTGACATGGACCCTTCTATAATATTCTATCTCAAAGGAACAGAGTACATCTACGAAGGAAGTCTTGACGAATTTCGTCGAGAGGTGTCAGCGGTATAAAGGGGAGTAAGCTATACGAACTGGGTATGAACAAACGTAAACGTTAAATGACTGTATCAGTAGTCTAATAATTGTAATCCAATTTGGAGGACTTTGATTTCAACGTCTCTTAGAGAGTATCTAAATATGTATCCGTCCTAGCAATACGAAAACTTTCATAAAGAATCCTCGAGCCGATTTTGAGATATAAGCGGATAGGTGAAGAAGGTCTGGTTCAATACATGACGTAAGACTATGATACATTACGTTTACATTTTGGCCACCCAACATATACATATATATATATATATATATATATATATATATATATATATATATATATATATATATATATATATATATAGATATATATATATATATATATATATATATATATATATATATATATATATATATATAAGTGCCAACTTTAGCTGCGATAGTGCTGTGTTTTGAAGCGTTGTTGTGTTAAGACGACTCCTTGCAAGTAAAGCAGGATAACCAGCCACCGGGGCAAAGCATATTAAGTCGTAGTTCCCGAACAGGAAAGGGCCAGTCCGGTGAATGTAAAAGGTGGAGGAACAAGGACTTTCGTCCAAAAGGATAAATACGCTACAAGGTTCGTCCAAGAAATGCGGAAATTTTAACTGATGATATCTCTTATCATCATTTCCCACTATTCATCTCACTGTCTGTCGATCTTGATCGAGTAACGACGCGCGACCACGACCTTGCCAGCGACACAGTCATCTACACAATCGGTGAATCCGCGACTGACTCGGGGACCCAGTCGGCGACTATGGCACCAAGTTAGCGACATAGTCGATGATTCTGCGACTGACTCAGGGACCCAGTCGGCGACTCTGCGACCAAATCATCGACACAATTGTCGACTCTGCGACCCAGTCGGCGACTCTGCGACGTAGTCGGCTACTCTGCGACCAAGTCCTTAGACCCAGTCGGATACTCTGCGACCAAGCTGGAGAACCTGTGGGTGACTCTGCGACAGTCGGCGACTATGCCACACATTTAGCGACTCGACGACCAAATCGTCGACCCAGCCTGCGACTCTACAACACAGCCAGCAACACAGTCGACGCCTCTGCGACCCAGTCTGCGTCTCTGAGACCCTGTCGGCGACCCGGCGACCACAGGACACCCAGTCGACAACTCTGCGACTCACTTACGACCCAGTCCGCAAGTCTGCGACTAACTTAACGACCCAGTCGGCGATTCAGAAGCCCGGTTTGTGACTCTGCGACACTGTCTACAACCCAGTTGACAATTCTGCGACTCACTCAGAGACCCAGCTGGATCAGGCAATTGTTGAACGATTTAATCGAAAACTTGCTAAGCGGTTATTTGGATATCAATACGCGAAGGAATTCATTCAAGACAAGAGATCTCGCGAATGGGTTGCAAGATTACCAAGCGTGATAACTGCATTGAATAATGAAATTACTCGAACAACCAACATGAAACCTATTAACGCAATTACCAAAAAAGAATATACACGTACAATGACGTGATATTTCAACACATCCAGTGCTGGGCAATGACACTGTAAGATATTTATATGAATCAGGTGAACTTGAAGGCGGTAAAAAAAGAGCGACTGATCCTATCTGGAGCATCACGACACACAAAATATCTAACATAACTAGATCTACTGGTAGACCCGCGATCTACAGACTGGATTCAACTGCTCCTCAACGTGGATTTACGCGTGAACAATTACAAGCAATTCCCAAAGACACACAATTACCGCCCAGATCACTTAACTAGCACCCCGACGTCGATTACATTCAAGACAGGTCAGCATCACATTTTCTCGTGTATGACCAAGATGGTTATCTTTATTATATACGGTAAATTGTCTTGGGTGTTTACTCGAGTATTGCCACAACATTACACAATTACAGCTCGCACAGTGATTATTGTGCTGTTGTTTCAGCGCGCTGATGAAATCAGTGTCAAGATCAAAATCGCGATTATTTTTTCTGTCGCTTTGTTTATAACCGGCTAATTTTTTTCTTATTATATCGACTTGACATTTATCGTTGTCATCTATCACTGACTCGTCCAAGACAATTCTCCGCAGCCAAGTAAACTAAGTTTGATCACTTGATACGATCATCAATGATCCAAACAACTATATCAGAGATAGTCCTTGAGATGACTGTATCGTCATTGCAACATTGACATCAACTGCGACAATATCATTTAATACGAGATTTTGTTTTTCGGTCTGTCCTGGTATATCATCGTCAATATTTTGTAGTCGTGTATCAGCTGGTCTATAACACAACGGCACTGGCAACGTTGAAAACTTCTCCCGTTGTAACTGAAACAACCGCTGATGAAGTGTGTCTCTGACTATCTTTCTACTTGCCACTATCAAGTCGTTTGGTCTCCACGCTTGCAGAAAGTAGCTCATTGAAGTCTCTGAAATTATTTTGCGCATTATTTCGCATTGAATTTTATTCGGTTGTAGTCTGATTAAATTCTTGAACTCGTTTAATTCTGCATCAAGCGCTCTGTAATCATCATTTATTTCTTCATAATAATCAACAAAATCTTTTAACCACAAATGTGGAGATGGTCCAACAAAGGGCGGTGGTTGACCATGATCGCCACACATTATCACAGCTGTATTTTTTTGTTAATAACCAATCGAAAACTATTTTTAATGTTTCTAACGGTACCGTACATATTTCATCCCAAATTATAATCCTTGGAATATATTTCTCTCCCATTCGATCAGGAGTCCATGCGTCGCCCTTGTATCTGAAAAAGCTGTGATAAGTGCACGAGTTAACCCCTCGTTGTTTCATCTCTCGCGCGAGTCTGTGTGTAGGTGTTAACATGATCATATCTGAATTCCGAAATAATTCAATCGCTTGAGTCGTCTTACCAGACCCTCCCGGCCCATTGAGATAAACAGTATTGTGACTGGATACTGGATCGTACACAGATGGCGCACTCGACGTTTCCGATAATTCTGATTTATAATAACTGTCTTTGATCTCAACATCTGCGGATTCGGAATAAACATATACCATTTCTTCTTTTATTCTCCACGGACCCCATAATGCATCATCAGTTGTAAAACGAGTTACCAAATTCAGGTATTTCTTGTTGATGTTAAAACGAATCCGTTGCAACTCTAACTGCAGTGTCAGGGAATCTATTTATCATCGATAGCAAATTGATGAAAACATAAGCTTGCATCGAAGATCTTAAATGACTATACTGAGGTGACTCGCTATCAGTATAACTTACAATTGTACCCAGCCGAGTTTCGTCAGAAAAGTAAGCATTTTCTCGACTTACAAATATATCTCTCGCAGTTGCAGCAGCGATTATACAATAGTTTCAGGATTGTCCATAATTAGTTGTGCATAATGTTTATGACCATATGCACCGCCTTGAGCAAACTTGCCAATTATTCTTCTACCGAGATCCTTCGCGGTTCTTTTCTCTTCGAGGTTGGCGATTAATGTACTGTAATCATCTCTTTCGCAATCAACCAGTTCAGGCGTTGGTAACCAAACTTTAGTCTGTGCCCGATATGATATAATTGCCTCTCTGACCGTCAGCGATATCAGTATTTTACAATCAAGCATATATCGTAACAACACTATTGGCGCCCAGCGCTTTTCACTAAACTGTCGACCAAACCAAACATAACAAATAGCATGAAGACCCTTAGCCATTTCGAATGACACTACACGAGCGAATCCTGTCAGGTCAAAATCGGGTAATGGTCCATTAATGGTCACTCGCGTCATCGAGTTCGTGGGGTGTCCAAATCCTTTAAAGTATCCAGAGCATTCTCCCATCCCGAGAAAACTTCCTGGATAACACGCAACCATATCAACTGATATCATTTCCTTGTAATTATACTTGGTATTCCACAATCCGCCGTGTCCGTATTCACAACAACTTAATTGTACATCTTCGAGAAACTCACTTCGGCTTGGCTTCCACGAATTTTTTTCTCTGGCAGCGTGGCCTGCAACTGATGGAACAGTGAAACAATTAGTTAGTAATCGGTCAGTATCTTTTGAGTATCTCTACGCAAGTTTTCTCATTGTTTCATGAAGAGATTCTTTACGGTATATTTCACCGTTAACGCGTACAAATTGATCATATTTTTCATCATCTGAACTTTTAAATAGCCACACTGACACAGGATCGTTTTCACCTATCTCATTAATAAAATCAAGCATGTTTCTCCCAGAGTTCTCCGGGTAAAATCTTACAGTTCGATCTCGTGGAAATATTGTGACTGCGCTGGTCCACGCGTGAGCGTTATGATCAGTGATATTTATTGGAGCTCCGTTCCGGTTATATTTCGATTCGTATAATACTTCCCCTGTTATTGTTTTTACGGTTATTGGGAATCAGTGTTTTTTCTAACTCGGCAACATCCTTGACCCGTTGAGCCCATTTGTTTATTTTTTTCACGTCGTAACGCCGTTTGACCGTTTCCACGCATCGCATTTGTAAAATGTTCTGTTACTCGTTCAGCTACACAATTTATTTTTGATAATTTCATCGGCGCCAGTTTATCAACACTGGATTTTTCTATCGGATAGATTCCATAAATGACTGCTGTTACAGGATAGGCTCGCTCATAATATGGTTTATCAATCCCAGTCAGCGCTCCTGGTTTGGAATTTTTACTTAGTATGACAGTTTTTCCATTAGCAAGGACAGGGTCACGTTTGTCACGGGTAATCCAATTATCTGTTTCTGCTAGCACGATAAATTTTACTCTGAAAAGATATTTTTGATCAAGGTGGTAATCGATAATCGTTTTCGCTCGTGTATCGCTCATTGTAGCGTCCTTGACTTCGTCAGCGTCGCGTATAATTTTAAATGTAGACCACACGTGAGATGCTCCATCATCACGAAATTCTTTTTTGGCATCTCTGATAACATCAATCAGATCAGTGAGGGGTTAGTCTGTCAAGATCAAATCTAGAAGCCTTCCAGGGCTTGATTCTGAATAATCTCTCAAACTCATCCATATATAATTCAGACAAACATTTAAATAAAAAATATTATATATACAATGTCTCAAACAAGAAATCGGTGCAAGTGGCTTAAGGTAGGATCTGTGACTCCATGTGGCAAATCCTGCGTAAACGAATTCTGCGGGCAACATTCACAATGTGTTCGTAATGGAAGCTTGGGACCAATACCCTGCTTACGATGTGGCGTCGGAGTCCGGAGCAAGACACAGTTGTGTGCGAGTCGCAGAGGTAAGCGATACAGGGAACTCAAAAGATATTATGATAAAAAGAAACCCGACTCTGTCCCTGACAAAATCAGGGGTGCATTTATAGCGTGTGAAGAGGATTATTTAAATAAGTTTTCAGACAAATTATAATTTAAACAATTACATTATCGTATAAATGAATCAAGCATTTGTTAGACATCCCATCATCAAGGATTATGAAGCGTCTCGTGATGGAATAGTTAGACATTGTCTGCTGAAGGAACCAGTTGGTACAGTTAATAATTCTGGTTATTTTAAATTTACCGCTGGGAAGAAAAGTTATTACTGTCATCGTTTCATATTCGAATGTTTCTTTGGGAAGATTAATGATGGTCTTGTGATCAATCATATTGACAGAGATCAAGTTAATAATAGTTTATCTAACCTTCGGGCCATCACTAGAGAGAAAATTCTGCACGAGGAAATACTGGTCGGTTTAAGAGCATTACAAGGATAGGTGTCAGATCTTTAAATATAGCGACCGGTGAAGAGAGAATTTTTCAGTCAATGAACGCAGCTGGCAAGTATTTCGATATTCACCCGATGTCAGTCCAACGTGTTGCAGAAAATATAATCAAATCAACGTTTTCATACCAAGCTGGAAGCTGGATTTCATTTCATTATACAGATAAGGGAGACAATTCTGCAGCGATTCTGTAAAAGTCAAAGATGCAATTACCTCGCTGAGATTACGCAATGCTCCTTGAGATTGTGCAACACACATTATTACCTATTTTACAGATAATCCAACGCGGCAGAACTGTATACAGTTATTTTGTTTACAGCCATATAGTTTCGTGGCGTAACCGTCTTATTGTATACACACTGCACCAGTAAGGTTAACACTTCCCTGTTGATAAAGTCAAGAATTGTACAGGTAGGCTTTTTTTACGGGTAATGTTTAGAATTTAGAATTAAAATCCAGTTTAGAAATAAAATTCAGCTGCAAATTGTTAACTGTCTGTAAACGGTTAACTATATAATAATTTTAAAATCCTATAACAGTAGAATAGAGCCATTGGCGCAAGTGGTAGAGCGGCTGACTTTCGTTCCGGGGATCTGCGGTTCGAGTCTCGTAACGTGCATATTGTTGCCGGTACCGATTTATAGGCTTTTTCCAATATAAGTGGGGAGCCAGCAGCAGCAGCCCCATGTACACACCCCTCTCACCAAGTCAAACTGTGGTCAGTACGTTTTATTCGCTCGGGATTTGATCTTGGGGGTGTATGTACATGCACAGACAGACATTTCGTTTCGCTGGCGCCCCAAAATAAACAGTAGCGTGGATGCATAAGCTCTAAATCACATGGGTACCCCACAGAAAGAATGTTTGGCTAAAAGAAACGGCCATGGGAGCCGAAAAGATAAAAAAAGATCTCAAACAAAGACAAAAGTCTCAAACAAAGGACTCCCATGAAAGGCACACATGCCAGTGCAGGGATAACCGCTCATCATAGCTACTGTTTATTTTTGGTCTAAAATATTTTTCTTTTAAATATATAATCTACTAAATAATGAATTACGAAAATATCAATGATATAATTGTTGTATTAAAAATTAGAACATTACGGTATAAATTTATCCGATGAACTAAATCCTGAAAAAATCATTTCTGATTTTCAAACAGTGCAAGAGGATAAACAACAAGGAAGATATATTCTGCCGGCTCAGTATAGATTTATAAAAAAAATTCAGACGCCTATGTATCAATCACTAGCCACAGTAGAAGAAACACGAATAAAGGATTTTGTTTCGCTATCTCGTGCAATTGAAAAAATTAGGTCGGAATTGTCTCTTGAATACGAATCAAAAAAGATAATTAATTCTCGCGTAAGGCAACTAAGAAAAATTATGTCAGATCGTGAAGGATTGAAAATGAAAGTTAGACTCCCTTGATTTACTTGGAAATCAAGTACGTGGAAATGAAATCGAAAGTAGTATGTCAGTCCACCTTGTTAATAAAAGGGACGGATAATATTTTTTTATTCGCCGTTGACAGATTTCAATATTATTTTTTGTTTTTCACTGACAATATTATATTTTTTTTGTTTTTCACTGAAAAATGCTGGATTTGCACGATTTTTACTAGTAAATACCCTATCAGAATTAGCAAATCCGACGATTGTCATGATTTTTACTAGTAAATACCTATCATAACTAACAAATCGGTCGATGTGCATGATTTTGACTAGTAAATACCCTATCCGAATTAGCAAATCAGTCGATGTACACAAAATATATATATATATATATCTTTACTGTTGCCCGTGCACGAATAATCAAATTATTATACACGCCTGTGAAATCAGTCGATGCACACCCTTTTTTACTAGTAATTACCTCTTCAGAATTAGCAAATCGGTCGATTTCCATGATACTTACTAGTAAATACCCGTTCAGAATTAGCAAATCAGTCGATGCGTATGATTTTGCCTAGTAAATACCCCTTAAGAATTAGCAAATCAGTCGATACTTATAATTTTGACTAGTAATCACTCCTATGAAATTAACAAAATCGTGTAAAATATATAACATTTTTTGTGCACTTGCAGATTTCAATATTTACTTGTATCAATTTGATGAGTTAGATAATATTTGCTTAAGTCGATCAAATTTAGTGCAAGAGTGAGCATAATTTAGAATCTGATCTTTATCACACGTGACCATAGAAATATGTTCTCGCTGTAGTTTATCCAACTGCGATTGTGTCATTAAAAATCTTCGTTACCGTATACATCAATAGCCAGATCAACTGGGCCGACTAGAAACTATGTAAATACTTTTTTGATATAGTTTTCAAGTACTTGCTTGTCGTGTATGAAAACCTTCACGTGTTGGTACATTATATGATACTCGGTTGATTAATTTAAGTTAGAAATCAAGGTCTGTCAATAAAAAATAAATTTCTCATGATGCACTAGCAGATTTGAATATATTTCTTTTTGTTGCTTTTTACTGAGAAACGTTGAATTCGCACGGTTTTGACGACCTTATTACTTTCCGAATCGTGCAAAATGTAACATCCGCCTGAGAAAATCTAAGATGAGATCCTTAGGATTTCATAAGTAAATTAATATGCATAGTTTCACCTCGAATATCCAATAAGCGGCCTAATTGGTCTGTTAGTTTGAAATTTATTCTTGATAACAGTGGACTATGGCATCGTAGATAGACTGGATTGATCGGCTCTTGCACAATCAGAAATCCAGGTGGTGTTTCTTTCGGGGTGAATTAATAAAGAACAGATCCTTGCTGGGCTTGATTTGATACTGTCGTGTCTGTGCTGTAGCTGCCATCGATTACATCACACACAAGATTGACCGCGACCACAGGGGTTATATTTACGATCCGGGGATACATATCGTCCTTGCCCCGTTGGGTCATTGTTGTGCCGGAGAATAGTTGCCGGTGGTAGTATTTTTCTCCACTCGGCAAGTATATCAGGAAAGAACTCATCGATGATATCGTTGTTGGACTTTCTTAACTTAGGTGCGTTATACCCGGGAAATTTATAATTCGGTAAATCTGCTTCTTTTATCGAATATGCAGTTAAAATTTTTTGCATGTCTGGTATGTTTACCGCTTTAACATTAATTGTTGCCTCTATAACTCGCCGGTTAATATATTCCATATCGGATACAAGCTGATTTAATATTTCAATCCGCGTGACGATTTCGCTGCGTTAACTTGTTATATCAAAAAGATGTTCTTGGAAACTTTGCCGTAGTCGCTGTAGTTGTTGTTTATGTTTTCGAATAAATATTGTAAAATATTCAACAATTTCATTTAGTTGAATAATAGTCATACTATGAGGTGCTCCCCCACCGCTAACATATTTATGAATAAAATGCCAAGATGCATTATCAATCCTATCGTCGAGTATTAAATCAACACCTGCCGTTGCATTTTTTATGTCAAGTAAACCATCTTTATATGACAGGATAATATCGTGATATGATTGTTTATCCGTAGCATAATCAGGTTTATTTGGTTCAGATGGATGCGGTGGCGCCTCGGGTGGAATCTCAGGCCGTCCTAACACTGTTCTGATCGAACTCTGATATATATTCATGGCGTTGTCCAGAGAGTTTATCTCAATTGCAGAAGACAGTGTTGGTTCAGGAACGGTTATTGCTATTTTAGATTCCTTCCCGGTGATATTTTTTATTCGACGTTGTAATTCCTCATTGATTTCTTCGATTTGATAAGACCCGGTTGGTATTCCAACAGGGTCGTTCCAGTCGGGAGTGTCATCTTGTTTATTTATATTTGCAAACACAAAAGAATTATTTGCTGGTAATCCACCAAATGATTCTGCTCTGATATTGGGCCAAGTGTAATATACTCTCAACTGTGCCAGCGCGATCTCGCTTACCGGAATCACAGTTGGAAAATTAATACTGAATTCAGGTTTGGTCGAGCTTACTTTTATCATTGAGGTTTTCACGGGGCTTGTATTTGCTGCTATCTGCTGAACTAATTCTGTCATTATTCATTTTCGTTGTTTACAAATGTGGACTTGTTTGTAGTCTTCGTATATCTTTGCCATGTTCGTGAATTCGGAATCTGATAGTTTCATCGTTGAGGCTTGATGATATCAACGACGACAATTTTGAGTATGCTGCTGTTGCTGTGTTTAGCCGCGTGACAGCGTCGTGCAATTTTGTGTTCTTGCACGTGGATATCTTTTTCGCGATTATATTAAAAACACCAGCCGCGGCCGCCGATGATGAAACGCATATTGTTACTGCAATTGCAGTTGTTACTGGCGTTAGCGCTGATAATATTAATCCAGTGGATGCAACTAACGCGGATACTGATTATACTAACGCATTGAGGATAATTACACGTCGCTAGTATTTTTTTGCTGTTGTTGTGTACGTGTCGACGATGGATTTTAACTCTGACTGCCATTCGCGTACTTGATCGTATCTATATTATTGCTCATCTAATGTTGCTGTTGATGCTGTCAACGCCATTTATTATTTTACGCAGTAACCAATTGAAGTGTTTCAGATACAAATTCCAAACACCACCAGTAAGATGTTGCGGTTAATTTCTTATCGCCGGCTTCCAGTATAAATGTTTCTTCGGTTCCCTTATTTAATATGATAGTCACAACATCGGAAAACTTGTTGGTGGAATGTCGCCAGGGACATGTTGTAAATATCTCAAATTTTGCAGCACTGAACACAGTCAGTCTGTACACGCCAGGAACTGTTTGGGTATATTAGATAGTGTTATTTTGTTTTGACCATGTTGCGAATCTAGATGATACCGTGTATACGATATTGGTAATGTGCCCGGGAGTAACTCCAGGTGGGATTTTAATCAGATTAATTTTGTTAACAATCTCAGGAATTCCACTTACAACATCTTCTTGTGTTCGTTTGATCGTGTCGATGTTCGTCTTGATATCAGAAAGTTTCATATTAGCAGTGGGCGGAGTACCAAAGAATTCCACTGCGGTTTCATTAATTTTTCTAAAGTTTCTACGGAGATTTGCAAACGCGTTTACGTGAACGTCATACTCGGCCCGCAACGTGGATAATTTATTGTCTACGGTGTCAGCATATTTTTTTTATTGGCGCGTCCTCGTCGGATGTTGGATCCGCTAACACCAGTATTTTGTTCCCGTTCATGTTGAGTTCACCTGTCATTGTGTCACCGGGTATTTTTAAACGACTTGATAATAACACTCCCAGGGTTGCGAAATGCGCGTCAACATATTGTTTCTTTGAGGCATCTTCCGGGGATGTTGGATCACTTAACACTGTTATTTTATTTCCGTTCATGTTGAGTTCACCCGTCATTGTGCCACAGGTAGTTTTTAAGCGATCGCCGACACCTTTTGTGATCTCACCTCCGATGGTTAACAACGATATATTTGAATCTCTGATTCTGCCGCCGTCGGTAAACACAGGGATGTTGCCCGCGGTAGCTCCAAGAACTCTGCAAATTATATCAGTGTATCTGATAGTGCTGGTTTTGAGTTTACCGTATCGATCCTGAAAAATAACAACCTCATCTGGTTCTATCCCGGATAACGCTAAAAGATTGTCGATTTCATCTTTGGTCGCATATTTTGATAAATCTACATCGCCGCGTATTTTTGTCTTTGCTTCGATTAGAGATCTTCTGTAAATATCAACCATTATTCTTTAGGGATTGTTTAAAATGTTAAATCGGTCCACGGTATACTCGTGCACGACTTTGTGAGGCGGTTTGGTTGATTTTGATAACGCTGCAAGCACATTAATTACTTCACGGCCGCATATTGGTGGATCGGTTAATGTTTGTGTTGGTAGCGTTGAATACCAAACTTTAATGGGAGTACTTTGCATGTATTTTAGGAATTCAACTGGCGGTGCTAACCCATACGAATTGAAATAAACAATTCCACGTGGATGTACCGCGTAAGTAACCCAGTGAGTTCCTGGACCATCGCTGTTATCGAGATTAATAATTCCAGTTTCTGGATTATTCGGTTGTCTCGGTAACTGATTTTGCATAAAAACACCTCTGAAATTTTTTATATTTAATTGTTTAGCGGCATGGAGTAAATCAAAATTTGACATCGGTGTCAACGGCACTGGGGATACCATGAGGGCGGAGTTCCTGGAAGTCTTAGACCCTTTCCGTACCATTAGGGCGGAGTCCCTGGAAGTCTTAGACCCGCTCATCTTTTTTGTATCCTTTTCCGGTTGCTTTCTTTAATGCCATTCCAGCAGCGGTTCCATCAGCTCCTAAAGCGGATGCTTTTGCGACAGCTAGGGCAGCAGGAGCTATTATCGCTGGCAACGCTGCAAGAAGTGGAAATATACTACCGGTTTTAATCATGTTGCTGATGGCTTTTGGAGCGAAACTAAGTTGAACTCCAGTTTTTGCTTTCTTTGCTTTGTTGAGGTGATTTAGTTGAGTTTTAGTCAACGATAACTTGTTTGGGCCACCATTAGCAACTTGATCCCGCGTTAGTGTTATCGTTGTCGCACACGCGCTCGCGTTTTTCGATTGTAATTTTTTTTACCTGACCAGGAGTCAGAGTGACATTAACCTGATTGCATGACATTTTTATAATTAACGCGATTGATCTAATTGTCTACATGTTTTCCACGGGAGCGTCAACGACTCTCATTCGACCACTAATGCCTTCAAGTAACATTGCCTTGTCGCTCAGTATGACCGCGATTGCTCTGTAACTGTCATCGGCACCACCTGGCGGGTTACCAACCTTAGCTCGAAAGTGTATATCAACGACAGTTTGCTTGGACAAATCAAGATGCTCCAGAGGAAAGTAATAAATCGGGTACAGATTTGTAAAATCAAACTGTGATATTTGCTTCCCAGTATCTATATTTATATTACGCGCCAGAAACGTCAGCCAGCGATTGTGTACGCGTGCCACATGATTATGCGCGAATTTTAATGATATATCTTCGGATGGTTCTTGTTGTCCGTTTATTCTCAACGAAACCTCGGTAACGTCGAATTGGTCAAATATCATATGGGAGCGTTCCTGATTATTTAACCGATTATTATTTTGCAGCGCAATAAAAATATGTCGTGGCGCAGAAACACCCTGCTGTGATGCTATATGCCAAGTAAATAAGCCTTTGACTTTACTTTGGATGGCGTCTGTGGTTACTGTTAACCACGATAGCAATGATTTGCCACCTTGATTCACAAAAGATAGTAATCGCTGTTCTTCCGTAGCCGACGGAGTTAATACCGGCATCCACAGTGAAAGTTTTTTATATTTACCACACCAGCATAGCGACACCATTTCCTCGCTAGATCGCATCATTATCATCACCTTTTCTATAAAGCACAACTGTGTGTTTACCTCCAAAGATGACCCTTCTAACATCTCTGCAAAATCCAAAGATGTGAGAGAGTGGAATCGCGCACGAAAAACTGTTTTTATCGTCTGACTTTAACATTGCTCGGCGTGTTAAAAATCCCGAGTTGTAAGACGCGCTAATACCTATTATAACATCAAAAACATCGCCTGGTCTAGCTTCGTATCCAGGGTCAGCTGGCTGTGGATTAGATGCAGTATCTCGTGGTGTTCGTAACTTAATATACTGAATATGATCGGCGTTGTCAGTAATATCTTTGACAAACATCATCGATGGGTCAGCTGATCTTGCGTAATCATCAGAATATCTTGCCAGACCAATTATTGTTGTAGCAACATCGACATCACTTTGAATCGATTCGATATTTTTTCCATCAATCATATATGTGGCGCTACTAAACAGTGCCATAATCCCATTATTGACAAAACCAACTCGGTCATTGGCGCCGTAGTTAGTACCACCCGCCTTTACAAGTTCACCTTCTACTTCAATAAACGCCTCATCGGGCAAGAAATATCTACTTGTATCATGAACTTGAAGTTCGATACGCCCCCGTTGATCTGGCTTGACTGCATCATAGGAATAAAATTGATAATCACGCACTGAGTTATCTCGCTGAACCGGCTCATCTATGTTAAATGCTGGGTCGGATATGCGTTTGAACATTTTATACAATTGCCTATTTTCCAAATGGTGATTATCGTTGTCGCACACGAAGTCCACTTCCTACTATCAAATTCGCTATTATATTTCTTTCTGAGTCAACCCCTTGATCTATCAACGCTGCTAGTTTCCGATTTGCAGCTTGATTTTTATCACCTTACTGACATCCGCGGGCATAATTTCAGTACTTGCCAGTTTCACCGGTGGTGATTTTCTTCTTATTAATCGTGCTAGTCTTTCTTTGATTGCCGAGAACGCCTTACTAGCAACGTCGACGATTGCACCTGGAGCTTTTTCACCAACAACATTAATGGCTTTCATTGATAATTGTTTTGCATGAGGACCCACTTTTGGTGCTAACCCCGCAAATAACCCCTGAACAACATCACCGAGTCCATCTCCGTAAGTTGCTCTATAGATTGGTAATCGTGAGTTTACTGCTCTGCCCTGTACGGGTGTATAGTGTCTATTGTATATGACCATGTTATGCTATTTGCTATTGTTTATCTAATCGCTGTAATCATCAACGAGTTCATCAATGAGCTCTCGGTAAATACTAGCGTCCATGACACCACCTTGAAATAATCGCCGACAGATATCAGCTGCTTCATTAATTATTTCCGGTGAATTATTTCCAGCTCGTTTAACTCCTATGAGAACTTCTAACCGCTGCACGTCATTGAAATTATTATCAGGACTAACAAAATTATCTCCCAAACCTTCGCCAGTAGCACCGGATACTTTTTCCAAATTGTATTTGTTGTTCCACTTTTTTCACGTCTGCTCTAAATTTCATATACTCAGCATTCATTAAATTAGAGGGTTTTTGTTTAGAAGCAGAATATAATAAAGTAGGCCATTCGCCGGGGGGGGGGTATTTTTTCAACATATTCAGATTTCATATATATTTCTCTAAAGTTATAATTACGCGCAGCAATGTCGACTAATTTATTCCAACTAGCAGCGGTAAAAGTATTAATGCCCATATTAATAAGAACGAATGTAGAGTGCGATGGTATTCTGAAATCAAATCTGAGCGGAGGTTCGGGTTGAGGCTTGGGCTGAGTCTCGGGTTGAGGTTGTTGTTGTTGAGGTGGCGAAGACTTCTGCGTAGTTTGTGAGGGCGATTGTAGTCGTTTAAAAAAAAACGATCTATTGCGGAATCAAATTCAGTAAATCTAATATCACCGGCTTTAACCCGATTAATATCATAGTCTACACGAAATATCCGCTTGACCAGTTTTCACGACTTACAGCATCATCAGCATGCTCGGGTTTTAAAAGTCTGTTTCGGTCATGATAACTTCGCACAGCAAGCTCACCTAAATCATCTACGTTTGTAGCCGACCTTATGAGTTTAATACTTTGTTCGGTAAATCTATCGATTATATCAACCTTAACCCTGGCCTGTGCTGTTGGTATATCACCAGCGTCGGCGCTAGCTTCACCTTCAGGCATTCCTTCGTCGACAGGTAGAGGTTGAGCTGCAGCTATGTCAGTTGGAAGATCTCGTAAAATCTTTTATGTTTTTTAGTTCTTGCTGATATTTTTTCAGTCTGCTCAACGGTTTGTTTTAATGCTGGAATAATACCCAGCTTTTTTCTCTCCTCCTCATCCTTAATATTTCCCCATATAGCTCTTTCAGTAATCTCTGCAGCTTTCTCAGTAGCTGTTGTTACGGGTTTAAATAACTGTTCTGTGCCGGCCGCGAATTCAACTTGTGCTTGCTGTTGCAACTGAACGTTTTTTTTTGAACTCATCTTGTACGGGGATGTATTTTTTAAGTGCCTCTTCTCGCTCTCGTGCTAATCTAGCTGTGTAAGATTCCGGATTCACCATATTATGATATAACAATTTTTAATTGATAGCAGCAGGGAGGGCGCGACAACGAGTTGGGTTAGTCGCGTAAACTAAAGCCTCCATCGAATCGAAAAAAGATCGTTTAGAAAGCAGTGATAGCGACATCGGGGTCTTCCCGGGTAAGTATCGTTACCCTCTAATTGACTTTTTTTCTCGATTCGATGGGGGCTTTAGTTTGCGATTTGGAACCCTCTATAGTTTGTAGGGTTCGCCCTTCCTGCTGCTGAAGAGGCAGTCTCCAAGTGGTCATCGTTATAACGACCGTGTATTGAGCTCCGGATTTATCAAAAACGGCTCGAAAATTCTCCTTAACATTTTTCTACTGTTAAAACGGGCCCCAACCTAGATACTGTTCAAGAGTGGCCGAAATCAATATACTCTAAGTCGGGGTACAATTAAAACAAAGTATTGAGATAATCTATGCTCAGGTTGTGTTTTGCATATCTACTACCAAAAAGGAGGCTAATTACTCTCGATGAAATTCGTTAGGACATATAAAATGTCAAAGAAGGGCCCATGTCAAAGATGCTTAAAGAGGGCACGTAAGAGGCCAACTGTTCACATAAAATATAATATTCTCATGGCATGTGCTGAACCCGGCCACATGCAGATCTTACTAATGCTTTGATTCTCTAAACATATCTAAACTGTACTCTTTTGGTCACCATCGACTGCGATTGTTTATACAACCACTCTATTAATAGGACAAGTGCTATAACAATAGGAAGTCAAATCAAATCTTTGTTTCAGTACATTTAGAAGATGAGACGCAGGCTTTATGCAAACTGATGGGTAGACTTTAGCAACATTTAATAGGAAAAAAGAATATCTAAACCACGCCGTGTTATTGTGTCTCAGTTTATTTTATAATTAACAGCTTGCCTATCAAAGACCTCTGATATTCAGTAAATTTGTGAGTGAAATATGCGTTTGCCCTCGAAAGCAGAGGTTAAATTCTGATGCTATGAAAACATGTGGAAATGGATAGACGAAATAGTAATTATGTCCATAAAATAAGGTAGAAATTGAAATGGTCCACATGGCAAATGTTTATCTAACATTCAAATAAAGAGAATGTGGAAGAGAAATTTCAATTAGGATAGTGTTTTCAGGCAATTAAAGTTTAATTTTCTTTCTATTTGTAAGCGAAGTAAGCCGTACATGTTACGTTTGAAAACTTACTCATACATAATGAAAACAAGAGCTTCGACGAGATTCGAATTTAATATCTCTGATATATTATTGAATCGCTCTATCCAGTGAGAAAATATGAACAGATCTTACATTGTGGAATATTTCTGATATTATCATAAAAGCACAATCAAGTTTAAATATTGGAATGTGTCAAAGTCGTCTTCAAGTAATGTAGCTTTGTTTCAAAATTTGTAGAATTCTATTCAGCGGAATGATTTAAGGAAAGATGATCGTGTGATCTGTGTTCATGTGATCGTGGATCGTCATCACTTTAAGTCATATGAACTGATTTGATGACTGATGCTTTCATACAAGGTTGCTCATGTATGTACACGTGCTTTTGACAAGAAGTCATTGTAAAGTACATCATGTTTCAGATCCAGCAATGCTAACATTCATGCAAACTTTAAAGATGTTAACACCGTCTGTCCTTTTTGATACAAATCGTTTTAATATTTAGTATTTGCAGCTCGAATGATCTTTGTCAAGTTTATTTTACGTCAAACCCAGAATGTATTTTTACCTGAAGTTGCAAATAGCAGAATCCACGGACGATGAATCAAGGATGCCGAACCATACACTAAGCTCAAATGACCTTATGGTCATGTGATCATGAAGAGCACAAGTACTACAATTACTGTTACTCAATTGTGCTTTGCTTTGCATACCTAATTTAATTGTTAGTATATTATGCCGTCCTTAACTTTTGCTAGAGAGTTCTTTCATAAAACCAACAATACAAGTTTCGTTCTCATCTACCTCTAATGCACCGTCAAATAATAAAGAACAAGAAAAATCAATTCCAGAATCGAATTTTCTGACTAAAGATACATTTCCAGGATGGACAAAGAGATAAGTAAATGCTTTAAAACGATATCATTACTTCATCCAGTTCTCTAAAAGTACGCTGTATCTTCTCAAATTATATATAAGAAGTATACCGATCGTAATGGGACGGGTAGACTTTTTGTAGAACAGACTTAAAAACATGAGAAGAAATTGTAGACAAATACAAATAAAATCATTGTTGGCTGCTTGTGTGTACATGACTGACAGAAAAGTTAATTTCAACTAACTTTAAAGCCTTTCAAAGTGCACTTCACTTCACGAATATCTTCCACAAGCTCGTTCGTTGGTTTTGGTTCAGACAGATAAACTACCGGTATGTCAATAAACTCTTTTAGCCGTCCGCTAAAGTTTATTACTCTTTTACACGAAGAAGACGATGCGTTGAAATTTAAACATTATGTGATGTGATCATTATCAACAATAGGTTGAATCTGTTCAATTACATATTTCATGTATCATTTCCAATTCAGAGATAATGGACGATGAGCACTATCATCTTCCGTTATCTTCCAAGTATACCATTTCTAGGGCAGTACCTATCAACATATCAGCAAAGATTATATGGGATTGTTTGTGTATACATAGAATAGTTACAATATCCAAAATATCTTCGTATCAAATTCCTTTTAATTTGTGTGTCTATTAAAACGTAACTTCTGAGCGAAAATTCAAAGGCTATGTAGTTTAAAGGTTATTTCTTTTGAGTTGGTCAATTAAGGTGTCACCGAACAAGCTTGATTCAACTCTGATTCACAGGTGAGTAGGTCTTGTTTACACGGTGGCTTTCTCGAATGATAAATAAACGTGTTGCTGTCTAAGCTTCAGTTCAATGTGGTATGTTTTGTTTACATATTCTCTTTGTGTAACGATCAAAAGTGGTGTCACCGATTACACCGAAATAAAGAATGTTTTCACCCTGCTTTAGTTAAATGGATTTGCCATAGTCAAATGTGGCAACATCACAAAAGTTAACCCAGAGTTCACCGTAGGTTAGAAGTCGTCCTGAAGAAAATGTTTAGTTAAGTTTTGTTTAAAAACATTCATCAATTATTTAATTATTAATGGCTTTGGAAATATCTGTGTTAGTTTATATATTTTGCAAATATGTATCTACATAGTGATACCCATATCCACGCACATAGAAAATCAATTACACACAAATTCCAGTCTTGCTTTGACCATCTAGGTGGCAAGGGAACAGTCTAACAAGTGCGTCGTTCCGAGTGATGCATCCTTGTATATAGACATGCACTTTGAACGTATTACTGTATCACACATCTTGACATATTCAATGATAAATAGCGATACGTTAACATTCGGTTTAGAAATAATTTTTTTTTCAAATAAATTTGCTATTTTGAACTAAATTGTCCCGATGTGATTTTATGTATGCAAAGTACATTTGCCACAGAATGTGAAATTTTAATTCTTTTCTAAAATTAGATATAATTGGTAAATCTTTTACTACATCTACATTTATAGCTACATATATCCAAGAAGAAACATAGTTTGAGACTATACGATTGTGATTACTTTGTGAAGCAAGATAAAAGCTTGTTCAGTCCAGTCTCGCTGTCGATTCGTCTGTTCCGTGCTACAACTGACACGGGTCCACAATAATTGAGTCTTTATTGTAAGATAGCGAGAGATGGGTGGATAACTGGGCATTGCATATTATAACAGCTAGACGTAATCAGATTTACTTCTGAAGATTTGTATTGCACGTAAAACCTGATAGAATACGGGGAGAATGTACGTTGCATCCAAATTATGACGATCAAGATTGATAAACGAACTATATTGAATTACAAATTCGTACACATAGAATATTAATTCTAAAATCATATATAATATGCTTGTTAGATTACACTTTTGAAAATGTTTACTTTCTTCACAATCCATGTTGTAGTATACTATGTTTTAAATGAAACATTTACATAAGGTCAACTCTCTCTATTCTTAAGTCAGGTTTAGTAAATTCATTATAGAAATAAACTACCTGTACATTTATGAACTGTTCTAGAGGAGAGTCCAATTCGTCATAAGATAAATTATTGGTATATCAGGAATTAATTTAAACATTTAAACATCAGTGCTATCGACATCATAGGCATTATGCCTTATGTCATATGACATTTTCAACACTGGATTCAAATTATATTCCACCAAAGTTTAACCATTCTCTAACTATTTAGTTAGACCTGAAAACGACTTTAAAAACAAACCTTTAATTACAAAGGATTTATTTAATAATGTATGGAAAACAAACAGAAAGGCCAAAAACATTCTAAGCTTTTGCAAATCTTATATAAAACGTCGTTGTCAGATATAATTATACTAGGGTAACTTCTCTGATTTGTTAATGTATTCCACTTTCATTTAAGACTGGTTGAAACACACAAAACGTGTTCAGTTCACAAGACTTGCTGAAAAGGTTGTAATGTATTGTCTTGTGCTATACAGACATTATAAATATTAAGACAAAGAGCAGATGAGAGCAAAGGTATGTTAAATATTCAATAATTCATATAAACTACAGAACAAAAACTAAACTGAAAGAAAGGTGCATTAAAAACTGACGTGGAGTCCATGAAAAGTCCCTTTTTGAAATGTTTTAGTTAGTATTGCAGTTAGAAAAGTTGCAAATAGTGATATACAAGAGAATGTTCAAGAAATAAAAGCTAGGATAATGATTCTAAAGGTGCTATCGTTGTGTCTGTCTGTAAGGACGACTAATTATGTCTGTCTACATGTTTGTTCACCGATGTTAAATGGTCCCGTGTTATCAAAGAGTTTCATCCATGTTAAATTTCCCTCTGCTCTCGTACAGCTCCATCAATGTTATATTTTTGTTTTACCTACATAATGTCCCATCCAAGCTAATTTTCTCTTCCCCCATAGAGTCGCATCTGTGTTAAATTTATTAAGTCCCATCCATGTTATATATCATTTCCCCAGAGTCGCATCCACCCAAAAGTTTCTTTTCCCCAATATCATCTCACGCTGGTTAAATGTCTTTGCCCCATACAGTCAAGGCCATGTTATATTTTCCAACTTCCCATGAGTTGCAATTTTACAATCTTCTCGTGTTTCCAAAAGATTTTAGACTTCATTTAATTTAGCACTCATATATGTGTAATGAATGTAAGGACTATTATAAATTCCTTTAAGTGCCTTCACAACATCGAATCCCAATCCAGCCTTATCCTGTTATATTCATGTTACTATAAATCTTACTAACAGTTTCATCGCTATATATTGATAAGAATTGATTATTCAGCGGCCTTAAGCTTGGGAGTTTTGCTTTTATTTCTTGTTCACACAGCTTCTGTATCAAACCATAAATAAGGTATTGTATACTAAGCTTTTTTGAGATGTGGTTATGTCTTGTTCACACAGTTTCTTTGTGGTACAATTAAAACCGGTGCCTCTGATGAAGATTGTATCTTCCCAATTGCATGGCGTTTGTGACGCCCTCAGTTAAGCTGGTCAGACGAAGTCAGATATTGGCTACTTATTCATTTAGTTAATTAGATTTCACTGTAAGATACTTGTTTCTTATTTCTAAGGTGTGAACTAATCGAAACAGAGCGAATATTTTCACCAACTATATGTGTGCATGTATGTGTGCTATACCTGATCAGTTCCTGCGACATCTTCCTCTATACTTTATTGCACAGATATACAAAACTGATGATAACACCTACCTTATTACAAGACGGACAGGATATCAATCCTATAGTCCTTAATAAGGCAATTTACGTCCTATCAGTAATGTCGATATAATGAAAACTAGATAGAGTAATGGTCTGATATGACATTGCCTTTTAAGAAAACATCTACATTATTTTGCCACTGTTGATGACAGTCACCCAGTTAAATCTATAAAAATATTGTAACTGCTGTTTCATCCGTAATATTTATATGAAATTGTTAAGACTGGTTTCTTTTGTAACATGATCAAGATGCAGAAGTTACTCTTACTCTTGAAGACTGGCCTATCGACAACCATGTATGGCTTTAAAGATGCATTTCGGTTCTTTGTCATTAATGAAGAGGACATTACTAACGTTATCACACACATGAGTAGCTGACATTTTCAACCAATTACATTAAGATAAATGTCTGTACTACGGCATTCTCAAAACATTTACTTTTGTACAATGCTTCAAGGTCTTGATACTGTTTTCGCATTACAATGTCAGAATTCGATAAATATCCTTTAAATTTATCATTTTCCGAAATTGTATGAGCAATATCGTACCTCATATATGGCTATTTGGCCATAAATCGCTCAACTGCTTAGCTCAGTTCCTGTGTATATATGTCATACATTAAATTCCTTTTTGACTGACTAGAGTGAATATTAGAACTTGCTTGCAGGGTTTGTCATGGGCTAAACTGACCATTTCCTTATGATATGACCTCGAAGACGACAACTTAATACCTATTGACTGATAAATACTAGTTTCAATCGTGATATCATCAAAAGACAGACGAAAAAATGTGTCAGCTAAAGGAATAATTTTCTGATCAACATCATTCTCAAGAGCCGTGTGTGGATATGTCTGTCTGTGTGTGTCTATGTGATTTGGATTTATAACGTAGATTTTTCTATGCCTCTGTCATTTCTTTATGATATTGGCATCTCAAGACCTCTTTCTGCCATATTATAGGTGCCTGAACAAGCAGGATACAACCCAAAGATTTCAATTATTGATATTTGGAAGTTTTCATAAGAGGCTGTTACGAATTTTTAACAAATGAAACTATGACTCAACGAATACTTAATATATGTGTTAGCAACATTTTCCAAAGTTAAAAATAATTATCGTCTGTGCGAGAATTTTCCAAAGTTATCACTTTTTTGTTCATCATGATAGGCATTCACATCACTATGGATCCAATTTTTGGACTCTTCAGTTAATATGAGCTGCCTGAGCTATCGTAATCTTGATCAAATGTGTTGGTTGTAGATCAAATGCTCTCATGCTCTATCGTAATCTTTATCAAATGTGTTGGTTGTGGATCAAATGCTGATTCATGTTCTCTCCAACGTTTGACATGGCTTGGAAAGTTTCTTTTCTACAATTCCCAAAATTTGCCATCAGGTAACAACTCATAACCCTTCACGATATATTCCTTAAAGCTATATTAATCCGCGCTCTTTTGTTCTGACAGCGAAGTGTCGACTTCACGAGGTTTGCGAATAAGTGAACTCTTTCCTGAAAAGTGGTACTATCATAATTAATCAGGTAGCATGAAACACTGAACAGATGTGTAAAAATGAATCGGAGGCTGCTCTGCCAGTCTTTCCTATTATCTATATTAAATTTCCATTTCGTCTCTCTGCACTTGTATGTCGATTGATCGATACTTGGATCAAACGTAATCTCTTATTTTCCGAGGTTAGTACTCTGTTGCTCAGTATAATAGGTCTTAACAGCACTATGGATGCAATTTCCAAATATGGAAATGCCAGATAGTATCATTGTTTCATTTCAGTCGATAAGAGAGAGATTTGTAAATATTCAAATGTCAGATAGGATTCCTTGTATAAGAACAAGATCTAGCGGTGCAATTAGTTTATCCCACGTTAAACGTTGTTGTTAGTGACGCTGGTTTAGATGAATTTGGAAGTGTTGGAGTTTAATTGTAGCCATCTTGGAGAATGTGGATTTTTTTTAAAAAAAAGTCTTTATAACTCACCTGGTCATAATTATCGTTTATTGAATACCTCCAACCTTTTTTCGGGTTAGTCACATTACGCGTGTATGGCAAAAAAAAAATATTCAATGACACAAGAGGCCAGGATATATAGAAAATAAAATTCCTCATTGATTGAAAGGTATGAAACTATTCTCATATGCAACATGCGTCGTGTCGCTGCCTCTCAGTCAAACAGTATATAAACAAAAGTACTATTGCCATCAATGACTACTCTGAAAAAAAACTAGTAAGCCATTACATGGTGGACACTTATTTCGGGAGGGAGGTAAACCTGGATAGAACTGACACCTATCTAACAAACTTGTCAGAATCAGTTTCATTGCAAAGCTTATAAGCATGAGTTGAGCGACTCTGATACAAAATACTGGAGTATATTAAAATCAAATTAAAGTATATTCAATTTTGTCCAAATAATTATATATATATTATATTACCATTGTTAAAAGTTGTGCATTACATCAACAACACCAATGGAATGATATAACTATGTCTGAAGGAAGGGAATCCATTTCAATTAGTATACGTAGCAAGCATAACCACAAATATTGAAATCAGTATGTTTCGTCTTTATTGAAGTTAATTCGCTCCATAGCACCTATTGTTAATACAATATGTTTTACAAGAATCAGTCATATATACCAAGAAAATGTAAGTACGAGCTATAAATGACAAGTTGATGCGACAGAAAAAAATGTCATAAATTGCTTATGAAGGACTCGTTCGTCAGAGACGTATTTTAGAAATTCAGATGATGTATTTAGATACGAAAGAGATGTAGTCCTACTTTTTAAAAAAAATATTTTTAACATTGAACATAGTAATTATTTTTCTTTAATGTAGAATACAAATAACATATTATAGAAGATATAATTAATGTTCAAAACAAGCAAGACGTTTAGATGTCTGTACATTGAAATGAGTCAAAGGCGGAACAAACATTGCTTGCGCATAGGTGTTTTAAGTATTAATAACAGAGTTCTTAAAGGAACGCATGTACGGATGTTGGGAATGTTTAGACTGACATAGAGAAAAATATATAATTCTCTGCATCATGAAAATGAGTTCATTGTGACGTACGTTTGGTACGGCATGGTTCCTCTAGTTGATATTCAGTCACGAATCCACAACATACGTGTGATTTAGAGCAAAGGCTAAAGATTAAGGGCATAACGATATATATATATATAGCGTGCATCAATACAAATGCTGAAAATACAAAAGTCACTCAAGTATGAATATTAGGTCAAACTAAATTAGTTTGATAAGTTTAAATTGTTCTCTTCAGATAGATCTACATAGCAATTTTCATGAATTTAATAAAATGGAACGATTTTCAGAGCGAAACCAACAGACAGCAAAACTATTAAATACACTCAAGCGTTAAAGGTAAGCCAAATTCACCTAGTTTTGAATCAGATCAGGTACATTTGATGAGATATACCAACATGCCAGTTTTTGAACAGTGAAAGAGAAATAAGGTCCAGTTTATTGGGAATGTAATGAAATAGCATCTGAGAATACATAATTTACCCTAGCATGGAAATGAAGTTACATTAGCTTTCCTTTTGGAGGTGGCCATGACAAACTGTGCTGCGACAAAACGTCTGCACAATTTTTACACAATTTCAAATAGGTTTAACAATACGTTTTAAAGGTGAGTCCAGAAACCAGGTTTTTGAAGTGTAAATGAAATATAATTCTAGTTTTTGGGGCTACAATTAACGATCAAACGAATACACAAGCTATTGAATAGGTAGCAGTTTTCTGATATCTGATTTTGTCTCCTTGAGATTCATTATGTATCGATTTGGATGAGCTGACGTGAAATAGCATCTGAAGTATTGAGGGCATAATGAAAAAATATATGAACAAATGCGGAAACAGTTATATCCCTTGATGAGGGTATAGTATGCATAATAAATCACACGTGAATTGTAATAATAATGTATCAACATCCAAATTTTCTATCAACAGGAAGTATTTTCAATTTAAAGGTTCATCTCAGCTATGTTTTGACCAGTTTGAAGATTCATATTTTGATGCACGTAATCGAAAGCAGTCTTCGATTTGGCATTACGTCGTAATATGACTGATACACTGTACTATATGAATGTAAACAACATATACAATACATGTTAAGACTTGTTATAAGGTGACGGGTTAGTTCCTACACATATGCCGTAACTGTCAATCATAGGCCGTACCATTCATTACCACAGTTGTTATTTATGAGATAAAGCAATGGCAGTTTATGAGCGATAATTCCCCCATTTGCAAAATGTTATAATTTTCGTAGCAAAAGTGCTTACATTCGAGGATTGCTTTAACTAATATTGTAAGAATGGTCACGAAAATTTACATGGACACATTTGTCATGAAATGTCAATTTTATCAGGAAAGTTGTGTCAGTGACAAGAAAGGTTTTATTTTTAAGAAAAACATCATTTTTTGGAGACTAAATGTCTTTCCTGTTTAATGCAAAATTTTGAAGATAAAAATAACGTTTTTGATGAAAATGTGAAGTCTTCGCTCACATGTAGCAATTTTCAGCGACATTCGTGTATTGTTTATATAAAAAGATAACGCGCTGAAACTTCTTGATGTAAATCTTCTTTTGTACAAGTTCAGCTGTAAGGTATACATATTGTAAGAATAAACTGTTTTCCACGTATTATTTTAAGATTACGACAGTATTAACCAGAGGAATCGTGCTGAAAATGATATTTTCTTCAAGAAGGAAGTTACATTTTTCTGGAAATGATATATTTCAAGAAACGAATTATCCTTTTCGTGGAAAGAATTTGTGTAAAAGATCGCAACGTGAATGATATTAACAGCTAATTATAATACCTATTAACATTTCCACTTTTTCCATGCATTTCAATTACACCTACCAAATGAAAAATCCACAAAATGCTGATAACTTAAATAGGAATACGTTATCAAAATATATTTTCTTTAAGGGGTTAAAGGTCGCAGGTTACGATTTGTTTGCTTGTGGTCTCTCGTTCGGATGCTAACAATATAAATAGTGATTTAATAATAAAAATAAAAATAATCAAATGGTTGCAAGTAATGAAAAAGGCATTCTCAGCGAAATAAAGCATTTAAAAGCCTTATCAGTCTCATGATAAAAGCATGACAATACAATGACATGGCAATACAACCAAAATATAAAATAGCAACTAGAAATATTAAAGTCACTTAAGGGTTAAAGGAATGTCAAATTCACGTAGTTTTGAAAGTAGACAACATGGTCAATATAAATTACGATCTGTTATAAGGTGAAAGGGGTTAATTCCTAACCATATACCGTAATTGTCTATCATACGCGTTCAAGTGATTAAAACAGTATTTATTCACAATAAAAAGCTTTTAACGTGTACGAGAGAAAAGACCTACTGGCGAAAAAGTCTACTTTTTTCGCAAAGAAAGAGTTTATTGACGAAGATTTGTTTAGCAAATGTTGTAAGAATGATCATGAAAGTTTACATAGAAACTTTTGTCATGAAATATCACTTTTATCAGGAAGGTTGTGTCAATGACAAAAAAGTATCACTTTTGTAACTAATATCATTTCTTTGAGACAACATATCTTTCCTGTTTCACAATAATTTTGAAAGTAAAAGTGTCATTTCTCGTCAAAATGTGATGTCTTTGCAAGCAAATAACAAACATCAGGACGACTCGTGATTTATTCGTGAAGAACATATTTCTTGATGAGAAAACACTTTATATATACACCTTCGGATATAAAATATACAGTTTTACGAATAAACGTTTTTTCATTTATTATTTTTCATAAAAATTACGAACAGTATTAACTAGGCGACTCGTGCAGAAAATTATATTTTATTCACGAAGAAAGTTAGTTTCTCATGAAAATGATACATATTTTGTTAAAAATTACCATTTTGTGAAATCACTTTTCTTTGAACAATCACAACGTTAATAATATTAACAGCTAATGATGATAGGTACTAACATTTCCACTCTCCATGCATTTCAATTCTAAATGATGAGTCAGCAAATACTGATAACAGAACTAGAAATACCCTATATAAATCTATAGTCGTTCCACTTATTGGTCGCAGGTTACAATTTGTTTGCTTGTGGTCGCTTGTTCGGACCCAACACAGTGGTGACACGTGAAAAAATTGGTGGGATCCCATTTTTTCTTGATCTCCAGCAGACGGTTATAATGATCGCCCCAGAAAGCATCTTGCCAGTTTTCAAGGTCATATGCTGCTTCGTTCATGTACACCCCGTTTCCATGTTGTTGGAGCTGCTTCGAAAACATCTTTCCGGCAGCACTATTTTCTTCGTCTTTACTAGTATCTAACATTACGACCACACATGTCATGCAGACAAGTCCGTTGCGGAAACCAGGATGTATGGGCGTAGAGTCCTTTGGGTATTGACTTATTTTTCCTGTCAAGAAGAAAAGTCAAAAGTGTCAGTTTTCCATTAAAATGCATTATTGTGTGGTTCAAACGCGAAATGTTTTCGAGGTCGTGTCCTTCATTTCCTAATAAGATCACTTCATTATCATTTTCATTGTGAAGGCATCAGTCTGTATTCCTTTCGTGTTAGAATGGGTTTGATCCAGACATTTGGTAATGAAAATCAGAGAGGTCATGGCACAGACAAGAAATGTGCTTACCATTTCTATACAATATTAGATGGTTAGTAAATGCAGTAACATCCTACAAGTTTCGTCTACATAATATTATTGAGAATTGTAGAATGTTGAATCCTGTTTTGGTGTATGTTTTATTTTCGTGTGTACGTGAGGAAATCATAGAGGAATATATAAATGGTAACCAATAGAAATGGGAAGAAAGGGGCTAAGAATGACAGGCATAGTGATTTGAATTCAGGTATTTTACAGCGAAGTAATACAAAGATACCAGAGAAAATGGTCCCAAGCGTTCAGGTTATTTAGTAAGAAGTTTCATATGTCTCGAACTGGGACAGAATTTCATCCAGGTCCTTGAAGTAACATATGAAGGATGAAGGTAGTTGATCAATTGGATATCAATGTGAGTAGCCAACTGGCAGAACATGATTGACCACAAAACTCCTATATACTTATCAATGTGTCAACATGGTAAGCATGCGATTCCGTGGAGAGTTGGTACAATTGGAAGAAAAAATAGCTTACATCTTGATCCCACAGCTCATGAAACGATTAAGTGGCCTGTCTCCCATACCACATCATTTTGAATCTATACAAGAGAGTATTACCTAGCAGGTTTCTGACAAACAGCAGCCTTGACTTTAAAATCACATCCGACTTTTATTTTCACAGCTGACTACTCTAAGCTATATGAAAAACTGTATTAAAAATACATACGGTTCACAATTACAGGGAAGCTGAGAAAATAAAAGAACAAAATGCTACATTTATTTTAAGTCTACACATTAAAAAAAGCAAATATTTACTCAATTTGGAACTCTTTAGTTACGGTAAGCCATGTCCGTGAGATAATAAAGTTTGAACATTGAGATTGACACTTTGAATGAAAATAGTTACAAAAGATCTCAGCAAGTATTCGATGATTTTTCAACATTTCAGCTGTTGCTAAATAGTATAATAGTTTCTTAAAATTGTCACTTTAATGAACTATGTCTCTAACGACTGAACATTTTATTAACATTGAAAGTCTCTGAAAGAAAATGTTTCAGGCCTGTCCATGAGGCTAAGAAATATTCTCATGCTCAAATGCGGACTATTCCCACGTGTGATTGGTCAGTGATGTTTGCATTTGCCCATCAGAGGTAATAACTTTGAGTTGGATTTGAGCATGGGAATATTTGTGTAACGTCGGGGCCAGGCTCTGCTGCCAAGATCCCCGGCACAAAAGCTAAAATGGAAATTCACATTCAGTGTCTTCATACATGAAGGAGATGTCACTTATCTAGAGTTAAATAATATAAAATAACTCAAGAGTCGTAGACTGTATAACCCTGCTCAAAGCACGTGTAATGAGATTAAAAGTGCAAAACGAGTGCAAATCTTTGATCAGACAGTTTTTCGATTAATGGGCCTGGTCTTCATCTTGAGAGGAAGAGACAATTCCCGTATTTCTTCCGTAGTCTACTTCTGTTTTTGGAGCATAATATTTCTTAAAGTTGATATTTACTTATAGTATGTAGATAGAAATACTTAATTTATCAAATTAGTACTTTAGTTTGTCATACAATTTCGTGAATTTAGCTTTATCTACACGATTAATCGGATGCTTATTTTGCTATCCTCTGTCCATCTGATATTCTGCCATAAGAAGAAGAGGTCATATATTTGGTCTTTTCCAGTAAGTTTTGGGGGTTTTAATGTAGATGCGGTGGCATGTCAAAAGCCACATGTGCACAAATTGCAGTAACATTCACATTCATTGGAGGAGAATGACACATGATATATGTAACGGAATTTTGTTTACAACCCTTGGATCACGGTTAAGAGATAGAAATATAAAACAAGCCGTGGGATTTGCTGTAATAATACATGGTAGAAGGCGTCTGATTTACCTTAAACTGTTACAAGAGGGTCTCTAAGAACTGTAGGTACCCGCTATTGCTCGAGTAACGAAATAGTCTTTTACCAAAGAGTAACCGGAGAAAATGAGAAAATGATTGACTCTTGGATTTACCCTTAGGATGGATTGAACCCAGGGTAGCATAAATACATGACATGTGAGATAACCACTGCGGTTTCTAGGTTTCATCTGTAACTTATTCCTTTTCTAAGACTGATAAAAGATTGGAACAGATTATTATTAATAACAGAGTAACCTACCTCCGATTAATATGCCTCCACAAGCCAGGGACACATTCTTCCTCCTGAGTAGCACAAGTTCAGGGATGATAAAAGAGATAAAATTGGTATTCAATGTTGCTGGCTGAAGAAATGTTCCAACTATGTACACTCGGTTGATTGTAGTTTCAAACACTTCCTTCTCATAATCATAAAAACTCGTTTTGTTTTCAATTGTCAATTGACATCCATGCTGTGAGATACAATCTTTAAATGGCTCTAAAACCTAAAGGATTAAAAGAAACGTATTCAACGGATGTATGCAAGCAAACGGGGCGGAGTGGGTGAGAAATTTAGTGATAAAAGATGGTTCCTATTATACAATTTTTTTAATTAAAAAAAATCTGCTTGAAATTAGGATTTCAAAACAGAATAATGAAAAATCGAAGATTTGATTTTAAGTTGTAAAGACTGAATCATATTTATTATTTATTCAAAGAAAATTAAATTTATAAACCTTGAATGGCTTTGCAATATTTATGTAGACCTTAGACTGTATTGCAAAATGGTTTAGATAAAATAAGGATACAACTGAAATATGGCAAACAATGATACCTGGAAAAAATTCTTTAGCAAAGAAAACTAAAAGAAAATTAACCAAAGTGTAATTTATTGTTCACTGTCGATTACAATCGTTAATACAACAACTCTGTTAATATGACATGTGCTATAACAACAGGAAGTCAAATTAATCATGTGTATCAGTACATTGAGAAGATGATCAGCAGACTTAGACGTCGGCAATATTAAATAAGCAAATAGAATTTCTAAACCATGTTGTGTTGTCGTGTCTCAATATTTTTTATTAGCATCATTGACCATGAAATATCTCTGATACTGAGTAAATTTGTGAGTGATATTTGCAAATTTCCTTGAAAGAAGAGGTTAAATTACAATACAAAGAAAATAATGTCGGAAAGGAAAGACGGTATGTCTGTAGAAAAAGGACAGACATTGGTATGGTTCATGGCTAATTTCTACCTAAATTAAAAATGGAAAAAAGTTTGGAAAAAGAATTACATCTCGGTTAGTGTTTTCTGGCAATTAAAATTGTATTCTCGTTCTGTATTTAAGCAATGGAAGGCATCCATATTAAAATACATAAAGAAAACAAGACCTTCGACGACATCACACTTTAACATCTCTGATATATGATTGGTTCGCTCTCTCCAGTGAGTGAATATGAACACCCCTTATATTGAGGAAGGTTGTTGATATGAAAGCGCAATCAATTTTAAACCTATATTTGAATTTCAGAATCGTATTAAAGTAATTTTGCTTTCTTTCAAAGTTTGTCAGATTCTGTTCAGCGGAATGTTTTAAAAAATGATCATTTGATCGTGGATCGGTATCACATAGAAACATTTCTAAAGACTCGGGGATTATTACCTTGCATCAAACTTCTTCATATTATGTACACGTGATTTTGACCAGACGATATTTTAAAGTACTTCATTATTCTGTTCACAAATGCTAATCTTGATGCAAAACGTAAAGATGTTAATGTCATGATGCTTTCTGTCCATTTTGATCAAAGTCAGTTTAGTAGAGATTATTCACAAGGATTGGTTGAAAGGTTTTTATTTTTTTATTGTATGTACGCCATATATGATAACAGGTCTTTATCATTACCCCAGACTTGAGTGATCTTTATGTCCGAATGTTTTCAATCTATTTTGGTTGAATCATGTTTCGCAAGTTTCAAGAAGAAGTCTTTAAAGATATTTTATTTGAAGTAACGGTGGCTATATTTACACGCACATTGGATTCACTTGTACTATTAAGCAGTATATTGTTTTCAATTTATCAGAATAGTGATTGGCACAAAGCTGTATATCTTTCTTGGTTTAGTAAGCGCTGATATAATTCCTAACGTATATTTATCCACGAATGGTCTCTGCCAAATTTATTTTAAATAGGACCCAGAATGTATTTTTACAAGATGTTGCCAATATCAATTGCTGATCGTTGATGCACAATCCACGGACGATGAATCTAGGACTCATAACATACACTATGTTCACATGACTTTATGATAAAGTGATTTAAAAGAGAACAAGTACTACTATTACTAGCACACAGTGCTTTGCTTTGCATACTAAATTTAACTGTGAGTATGTTATGCCCTCCATCACTTTTGCAAGAGAGCTCCTCGATAAACCAACAAATTTCGTTCTCATGTACCTCTGATAGAGAACGAACAAGAACATCCAGTTCTTGAATAGAATTGACTGGCTAAAGAAATATTTTCAGGATGGACGAAGAGATAAGTAAATGCTTTAGGACGAGACCATTACTTCATCCAGTGCTTAACACATATTATGTATCTGATTGAACTTAGAAATCCCAAGATACATTGAAATTAAACAAATAGTACTATATATGACATTCCTACATATTCATGATATAAGAAATGCGTTTGTCTTTGTGACTCATGATTTTTCAATCAGGAAATATTGTCTGCCTTAGGAGGAGATGTCAAGTCAAATTAATTAGAATTTTGTATTTGCAAGTCTTGTTCAACATACAGTATTCGAAATGTTAGTGTCAAGGAAGATCGAAATCGAAGAACACAGATAACAATGGGAGCTCCATTGAAGAAGTACTTATGGTTGAAGGTAATACTTATGAACTGCATGACTTACATTTTCTGTTTCACTGTCCCAAGGTCCAAATTTAATCAGCAACAAACTATATGATCCGATCTGGTGGGTCGCCTGTGTTTCTGATGGAAAGTTTTCCAGTATAATATAGCCTCCATATTCGTCCGGTAGTGTCTTCATGAACTGGTTGAAAGCTTCCAGAAATGTGAAACCACTCAAAAAATGTTGTGGTAAAAAGTTCATAGGGGCGGTGAGCACAATTTTTACCAGTTGGCTCGGCTGATAATGTAATTTATACGTAAACTTAACAACGATGCCGAAAGTACCACCACCTCCGCCTCTAAGCGCCCAAAACAGATCAGTGTCACTTGTGTTTTGTACGCTTCCGTTCGTATGGTATATAGTGCTTCCATCTGCTGTGCAGTCTACAATACTCCCATCAGCAACCACAACCTTTAAAAGAAACACCAAAATATGTGACCTACTGAGGCGTATACGAAACATCTAGTGTTTTGAAAGAAACCATATCGTGTGATGTGTATTTAATTTAATTGTTTGTTTGTTAGTTTTAATTTTTATTCCATTACATACTAATGTAATGTAACATTGTTTACTTGATTTGACATTGTCCAGATTTGTTTTTTAAAATTCTTTTTGTTATTTTTTTAATTTCATTGATGTGAACATCTAATAAATAAAACATTGTATCTGTTGATGGCCTTGTTCCGAAATCAGTGACTGTTTTGGTAAGCAACTTTTTAAATAAAAATTAATTATCTTTCTCAGCGTAATAATCAGTAAGCTGAGTCAAGGTTATACCTGGAATACGTGTCATTAAGCATGTTTCAATTGATAAACAAACTTCTATTTTTACCCCGAAGGATGAATTTTTGACCACCATCTGGGAATCTGTTTTTCGTCTTTATTAGGTGTATAACTGATGTTCAGATAAAAATTCTATCAGTCGTGCTTTAACATCTGAAAAGGTAAGCTGTATTATGTTGTGACCAGTTTGGGCTGAATTTTATTTTTCTTCAAATTATTGAATTCAAGTGATTGTTTTTCCCTAGAAATACAAAAGTGTTCTCATAATTCTTGGATAAAGACATTTCCTGGACTTATACTGAATTCAAACCTAGAATAATATTTTCTTTGATTCAAAAGAGTGTTGACACATCAGTACAATGGTAACTATTTCTGACGCCATTATTTTTAGATTTAATTCGTAAAACCGTAAGTTCATTTTTCTCATTTTCAGTTTGTTGTCGTTGGAAATAAATTATGTGTTAAATTTATAAATCTTTTTGTCTCCGCTCTTTTATGTTACATCTTTTAAGAGCATAGACTCGTAACAATTGGACCTATTCAAATGCAATGAATTGCTGGTTGCTGGTTCGACATATGCTGGGTTTTTCTCCGCTAGTTCGCGTTTATTTTTCCATTATTTACTCGATCATACTCTCTGTTTTTTTTTGCAAGTAACTTTGCTTAAGCTTGAGTTTTTGATTGCTATATAACTATATTTGACTATATATAGATTTTCAGCTTTGTTCTTACTTCTCAAGACTTCAACCGAAAAAAGCATTGCAAATTGACTTGATATATAGTAAAAGTCATACAAGCCACGTATGCGTCCAGTACCCACTATTTCAGTAACGCGTGATGTTTTAAGAATTTGAGTGCACATACCTTCAGCTGGCGATTATTCACTTTATGTTGGATCCTCAAAGATCCATATTCCTTTGGATGGTTATTATTTTCATGACCCCAAAACATATAGCAAAAACATCTACATCATTATACTATACCTGTCCGCTTTGGAGGTGACTCAGACATTTAGAGTGGGCGAAAGACCGTCCACATGGATCAACCATGTTCCATAAAATTATATAATGTCAAAATACGGACTCCATATTATGTGCCCCAATGTTATCTTTCGTACTACTCAGAATAAATGGAATTCTTCTCATCTTAAAATTGGAAATGTACATTGAGATGATGAACAGTGGAGCGTTAGCATGGATTCTAACCAGCGTTATTGATATAACTTCGACTTACCTTCATTTCAAGAACTTGATCCACAGCCAACCCGAAGCGTCTAGAAATGGGACTATGACCCCCTCCCAGAGTATAACCTCCTGGACTGACTGTGTGGGAACTGCCCCCGACTACTACACGGTTAACAGCATGGACCTAAATAATAAAATCAATATGCTAGGCCGCCGTTCCGCCTTATTTTGAGTCTTCAAAATAACTATCCTGCAATTTTTTTATATATATCCATTAATGAACACTCAGTTCGATAATTATTTAATGCCAATTTTCAAAGATTGTCATACATATGCCAGTAACATCATTTGAAGCCTGAAAAAGCTTGTGTGGATCTGTCCCATGAAGATTCATGCTTTAGTTTACCTGAATATTTACTTTAGAGCAGTTAACAATTGCCTTTGAGAAAGAATTTGAGGTTAAAACCACCGATCTAACGAAAAATAATTATCGACATATGGCGGATGATGGATAATTCGCTCCATAGGACGGATGATGAAGAATTCGTGAGCACGATTCCATGAGAAAGTTGCATGGATTTAGAAGGATAATACAAAGAAATGCATTACATCGTTATCCAAGTAAGTTCGTTTTTCATCACTTAAAAGCTATTTGACATCTACAAATAAATCTGATGAATATATATGTCGGCATCAACATAAACATATATATCTGGATGAATATAATTTAGAGCAGAACAAACTTGTAAATAGACCAGTACACTTACCTTTTCATATATTCTGAGCCAAGAATTGCCAGAGTCTACAGTTACCTCCCCTGCATCATGACGCTCTGAGTTCAAATTGATGATGATCTCTTTCATGGAGGAGAGGTCTATCATCAGGCTACCATCTGCCGTAGAGCGCCCATTGAAGTCATGTCCCGTAGAGTGGACTGTCACGTGCAGATTATACTTTTTTGCGAACAAAACCGACTTCTGTACGTCCTCTACTGAACTGGCCATTACTACCATACCTGGGTGTCTAAAAATAAATCTGATATCAGCATAAGAAGAATACCAACTGCACTTGGATTGATAGATTTTTACAGAACAAACGTGAAAACTGTAGTGTAAGCCTTAATCTAATTAGCTTTGAAACATCACTTGACAGTAAAAGTAATCAGACATTCCACACTGCACTAGAACTGATACACACCAACAGCTGGTTTATGTTATACATTCACTAGGGTTTAAGTTCCATGGGAAATAGACACTCAGGGCAGACTTTACTCCCCTTCCAAGCTGTATTGATGTCTTGTATATAATAAATACTATAGAACGCCTTCTGCAGTTATTCTTCAATAACAAATAACATTACAAAAACATAAACAAGAAATTCCAAAAAGATACAAATACATCAAGAAATACCTCATTTCTTTGCTGCTTATGTGTATAAGATTGGCAAAATGGAAATTATCACTAAATTTGAACGAATTTGAAATGCACTTCATTTCAAGAATATCTTTCACAAGATCTTTCGCAAACCATTAGTATGTCAACAGACTCTTTCAGCCGTTCGCTAACATGGAGCACTCTTTTTCAAAATGATGTGCAGAAGTGACCTTTCAAAATATAAAAAAGAAGTACCTGGTGTACAAGCTGTTTTTCATGGTGGAAGCATTCTGATATTGGCTGTCTCCCGGCTTAAGAGCATATCCCGTCAGGCTTTTCGTGAAATCGTCTATTTCGTCCCTATCAGGGTAACAGGTATGACAGGTTTGACTATGTGCTACAGTCAACTGGTAGCGGACGACAAAAACAAACAGTATTGTCAACCTGCGAAATAATAATAATAATAATAATAATAATAATAATAATAATAGTAATAATAATAATATAAATGATAATAATAATATTAATATTAATATTATGATTATTATTAGTGTGATTATCATTATTATTATTATTATTATTATTATTATTTGTATATGTTATCAACTGGAACAATATTTTGTATCAAGCTACCTTGTATATTTCTAGTTTAAAGATAACTGAAGACAAACGCTATCATTTTCCGTTTTCTTCTGAGTGTACAGTTTCTAGGTCACATATCAGCAAAGATTATGTGGGATTGTTTGTGTATAAATAGAATAGTAATAAAATGGCAGTATAGTTTGAAATAAGTCTTTCCAAAAAACAATTACACGTATTTTTCTAGCAGGGAACAAAAAGTTGTTAAATCTTTGTTTTCAATCTATCTTTTAATGTCATCTGTTTGGTAAATTTATTGCTAGAGCCCCTATTCAGTCATCAGTTCATGTTTTCGAATATAATCAAGAACACAAATAACGTACATCTTGGGATATTATATAGTTGACAAAAAGAGAGTGGCGTGATATTTAGAAGGGCAATATATTTACTCCTAGAAGGGAGTTACATTACTAGCGAAAAAGCAATCTATGAAGTTTCGTCAAGATATTGAACAAACAGATAACATTTTAAGAAATGAGAATTTAGATTGAAAAGGCTTCTTCATGTATCATGAATTTATATCAGAAAAGGGCCACAACTGGACCTCTTACGCTGATGGTCTCATCCCAGATCTATGCTTTATTTTATATGTTCTAATATTTACGTGTAATGATGTATACAACGTACACCATTTGTAACGTTATTGTTTGAAATTCATTTTATTTAGCCTACATGGGCTTAAAAGATTCGCAGAGACAGAAAGAATCTTCATTTTGATAAAACAAATTGTTCTCTCAACTCGAAGATTAACAAAATCAACAATTTCCACAAACAATCTTCACGACATAAAACTACCAATATCACATCTGCAACACGTAAGTAGCAAATACATTCATGTCGTGGATAATTAATGTCTGCATTAAATATTCACATATCCAGTATTATATGCAATGAATCAGTCATTTTAGAGTCCGACTACAGCACTATTTGCCACAATTGAGTTCGACTTCAGTACTGTGTGCCACATATTTTTTTGACTATCGAATTGTATACCAAATGTACGGTCGACTACAGCGCTGTTTGCCACAGGTGACAACAGAAAATCATGTTTGTATATGATACACCTCCTCCGACGGTATGATTCCTGGTACTAACTGTTATTACACTAATCAAGGAGTAGAATCCCATTCCGAAAGTAAAGTATCATTTTCCATTCTGTTGTCTGTGATGGTGCCTCGTTTTTACAGTGGTATTTAGGAACAAAAGCAAAGGAATGTATTCAGTTATCAAAGTGTAGTGCACTTTATCTGTTTCACCCAGAAATCGGAAACCATCCTAGTGTATGATCCAGACAAAATACAATATGTGAACACAACCTAACGTCAGACTCATCTAGTTACATATCTATGACTCTAAAATTAATGCCAAACACTGGACAGTGTACACTATTTTAAATCACTGTTTAAAATGGTAATTGATACGTTAAATTTTCATTGCGCAGTATTTACATGCACATCGGATGGGACAGAATTTAAGATTGTCGAGAGTTATTTTTCTTCCGTCTAACGCGAATCTATTGAAAAGCCAAATTTATGATACAAATAATCTCAGGTGAGTAATGATTTAATACTGAATTTACGAAACTCATTAAAAATTCCACATTTTGTTGAATCTCACTAAAGCTGGAAATTATTGAGCAAGTTTCATACATTCAGTAGTAAAGTATTACTCATCTGAGATCATCAGTTGTCTGAAAAAGTATTACTGGTAATGACGTGAAACGCTATTTTGCCACATAGGCAACTTGAAAAAGGCACTATGTTATTATGGAACCAAGTAGTATCTCTAAAAGAACAAAGATATTGTGCCATGTCATAACTAGATGCAAAGCTTATGCAATTGTGTTTCGATGTCGCGACATGGATATCATTGCGAAAGGGATGTTTCTGGCGTCTCAAAAAGATCTGACACAATAGTAGCTAGGATGCAAAAGAATGGGCACTCAAAGTTTATACTAGCAACATGCATACAGAAAAGAGAGAGAGAGAGAAACATAAATAGAGAGAAAGACAGAGACAGGGACAGAGGGTGGGATACTTACATTGTGTGATTTGACCTAGCGCCTAAACGTTCACTCGGCTGAATGCAGCTTCACCCAATATGACTCGACTAAAACAGAGGTATATATATATAGCTTAACATTCCTTAGCGTGCTCACATGATATTTAAGCTGCTGAGTTCATGGAAACGTCAAAGTAGTAATAGTTCATCTACTAAACTGGATTCGGTGATTAAGTTAGGACCGTAACCCATGTGTGTGTTTATTTACAGATTTGTTTCTAGAAAGTCGTTTTATAACAAGAATAGAGTGCTCTCGAACTGTGTACATTGTCTATTTGTTTTCAAAAGACTGACATGTGTCTATATCATATAAAGATGCTTTCTTTCAGGTTCGCTAATGATCAGTTAAACTTGTTTGTATTTAGCTTTCTTAGGTGTTCATGACGTATCTGGTTGTTGATTTCCAATGCTGTCTGGGTTTCGTGATACATTGAAAATCACACTATCGATCAGAGGAACTACTTTGTTGATGTTACATAGCCATTTTTACCTGGTGTTGAAAATGTATGAATTGTATATTTATACAATCATTAAATCGCTCTCATCTCTGTTACATATCAATTCATGGTCAAATAATTTACTTGTGGTGTAAACATTATACAGATACGTCATAAATGTGTGCTTGTTTATCTCCCATGAAACAAAGTAAATTCTTTTCTCTGCAGTATGATCCGTCTGATATAAATATTATATCAACATGCCTAATTCTTTATTGTTCAATCACACGTTATGGAATGATCTAATTGTCTCCAATTCCATACGCATTTACTGTCAAGTTAAACTCGTTTATAAATCCTCCGTATTATAGTGGGACATTTAATAAACATATGCTAATATGGGCCCAGGTAAGATATGGAAGTTATTTTAACCTCCTCTAAACGGTGAACATTTATAATGTGTAGCAAAAGCCAATTTCTACCCCGCTTGCGATCTATGCAAATTTAATACAATTTCATAACACAAATCTTCAATGCCACACTAGACATTAATCTTCTGAACATTATCTTTGTATATTTAATCATATGATACCAAGTAAAGTTCAGGATTAAGTCTTCTGCTTTTATGACTACAGTAATATCCAAATTAAGTCGTAGTTTCACAGATCCAAAATCACTTTAAAAATGATCTCATGCATGTGAGGTCCATCATAACAGAATTTATTAGAAACCTAAACAAACCTGGAAATAGCACCATGGTATAAGACAAGACAGAATAGTAATCCATCATTCCTTTTCAATTGAATTCACGTGCCCCTATCCGTAATGCCAATATCAGTCTGTAATCTTTTACTGTTGTGTTCAGATATAATTTGAGAGGAATATTTATTAAAATATTCATTGGAACTACAAAGTGCTTATAGACATTTAGACTTAAAAACTATTTTGGGTTTATAGAGGACTTACTCTAAGACACTCTGGATTACATCAATGAGATACACCAAGATTATTGACACATCGGTACATTTATGACGGCTGGTAAATCAGCACATTCAGGATTGGAATTTATTGGTAACACCACTGGGGATCGTTCGAAACATTCTATACCTTTGGACTTGTGATAGAACCTTTAGGATTATTTGCGATTTAAATCAAAGTACCCTAGGTTACATTAAAAAGTTCACTTTGTATTCTAGGGAAATCAAATTTGTATGGAATGTTGCTCAACGTGTGGTTTCTGCTATTTATTTGATTTAGTTTAATACTACGGATTCGTAATAATATCCAGGTACCTATAAACATACATACATACATACATACATACATACATACATACATACATACATACATACACACACGCACACACACGCACGCACGCACGCACGCATGCACACACACACATACATACTTACATACATGCATTCATAGATACATAGATACATACATACATACATACATACATACATACATACATACATACATACATACAACGTTTATCAACTTCAAAATTTTTGTCGTCGCGTATCTGCTGGTCGATAACACAATGGTACAAGTAGATTTGATTTTTCTTTATGTAACAAAAATAATTGTTTGTGTATCACGAGCTATCTTTCTACTCTTTCTACTTGCAACTATCAAATCACTTGGTTTCCACAGTTGCATAAAATCGTTCATAAGTTTCTAAAATTATCTCACGCATTATTTGACATTAAATTTTATTTGATTGTAGTTTGATTAATTTCTTAAACTCTCTTACTTCTGGATCATGTACTCTATGATCATCAGTTATTTCTTCGTAATAATCAACAAAACTCCTTAACCATTCATGCGGAGACAATCCTACAACAGGTGGTGATTGACCATGATCGCCGCAAACTATTACTGCAGTATTCTTCAACAATAGCAAATCAAGAAATATTTTTAATTTCTCCAGTGGCACTGTACATATCGCATCAAAATAACAATCCTTGGAATATATTTTTCACCCATTCATTCAGGAGTCCATGCTTCTCCTTTCCATCGAAAAAAGCTTAGATAAGTACAAGATTTTACTCCTCGTTCGTTCATTTCTCTGGAGAGTCTGTGTGTGGGTGTTAAAACAATCATAGCATCTCAATACAAAATATTGCTACGAAATAGTTCCATCACACGTATTGTTTTACCAGTACCATCTAGTCCGTTGAGATAAACAGTTTTATGTCAAGCCACAGGATCCTATACAGATGGTGCTGATGACAATTTTCATATTTTATTATTTTTGTAATAAATAGCTTTAATCGAAACATCAGCGGATTCAGGATAACAGAGTATCTTTTCTTGTTTTGTTCTCCATTCGCCCCATGATGCATTAGCACATATATGTAGCTGTTCTAGCAATCCAGGTTTCTTGCTTGATCTAGATTTTGTCAGCGATAATAATTAATAAAAATAAAAATACAAACAGCAAAAAAGCCACGCCTATTGCGTGAGCTGCTTTTCTATTTCTAAGTATCAGTTAGCGTATATAGCATAGGACCTGTTTTGTCATTGGGGTTCTCCCATTAATTGCTCGAAATTCAACAGACAAGCACACCCTCCCACACTCACCACGTGGGTTCTCTTTACAATCTCCCGGGTTGATTTTGGGGGAGGGTGTGCATCTGTTGAGCTTAAAGACGGCGATGTATATGTATTGTGCCTTCCATAGAACTAAGTTAGATAAAATTGTATGTTGTTCAGGCTGTAGAATTAAGTTAGTGTTCAGTCATATAATTAATTTGCATAGAATTAAGTTATTGCTGTGCAGTGCATTTAATTAAGTTAATGTTGTGCAGTCCATAGAATTAAATTAGATAAAATTGTATGTTTTGCAGTGTATAGAATTTGGTTAATTAAGTTAATGTTGTGCCTAATTAAGTTAATTAAGTTAATCTTGTGTCGTCCACAAAATTAAGTTAATTAAGTTAATGTGTAGTCCATAAAACAAAAATTATATGTTGTGCCGTTCAAAACAAAGCGGTCGGTGTTGGCTAAAAAAAAACAGCCAACGATGACCTTGTATATTTTATTTTAAATACATATTTTATTTTAAAAACTTTGATTTTAAATATATATTTATTATATAATGAACTACAAAAATAATAATATTATTATTTGTGAAATTAAAAAATTAAAACATGACGGCATAAAAATATCTGATGTTCTTAATCCTGAAAAATTATTTCTGATTTTGAATCATTACAAACACGAAAATTTGAAGATAAATATACACTACCATCAGAATATTAGTTTATTAAATTCATCCAGCAAGCGATGTTTCAATCCTTGACTCGGGTCAAGGAAGCATAAGTGAAAACATTCGTATCCCTCTCAAGCGTGATCGAAAAAATTAGGTCAGAATTAGCTCATGAATACGAAACAAAAAGACTATTAACACTCGTATGAGACAATTAAGAAAAATGTCAGATCGTTACATTATGGCATTTGAAGTCCCTGTCGCTAGTGAATAATAACACATGTAATATTTATCCTTGACTTTCAGATTTATTTGGATTATAATATTTGTTTTACTGGATTATATCTGATTTTCTTAGAAACATCCAATATTTTAGTGAAGTTTAGTCTAAATTCATCGTTGCTTTCACCGATTTTAGTCGATTTGTTAAAGAAAATCATTCAAATTGCAGATTTTTTTTAGGTCAAACCTCACGCGATTCTCTAAATGAGTTTAGGATTTATCGATAAATTTTCAAGCAAATCACACGCGATCCGATTTTTTATGTGATTTTTGCCTGATATTTCCCATAAAATTGAAAATTTATCGAAAAATGCCAAAATCAATTAGAAAACCGCGGGGGGTTTTCACCTGAAGAAAACCTGCAATTTGACTGATTTTCTTTGACAAAAATAGGCGGAAAAACGGCAATAAAAGGACTAAAATTCATAAATATTAACAATATCCGGAATTCCACTTATAACATCTTCTAGTTCTTTTTTAATATCATCGATTTTACACTTCGTTATCGTGATTAGTTCTGAAAATGATGTTGGATCTCTTAAAATAACTATTTTATTTCCATTCATGCTGAGTTCATCTGTCATTGTAGCACCGGTATATCGTAAACGATTAGCTTTAACACCTTTTACAATTTTATTTCTAATAGTTGCTTTTACCGCCTTCAGTAAATATTGGAATATTATCCGCAGTGCCTTCGAGAACTCCAAGAACTATGCCATTGCATTTGATATTGCTCGGGGTGTGGGGGGTGGAAGACGGCCAGCAATACCAGCAGTTAGTGTCTCAAGAGTGTTTGGAACCGCTTCAGTTGCTGTAATACTTTTCTTGATTGGTTCGACAATTGGTTTAAATAATTGTTCTGAACCTTCTGCAAATTCTACTTGAGCATCTTGACTTTCAGGAAGAAATTTCTTTATTTCTTCTAATCTCTCTCGAACTAATCTAGCTGTGTAAGATTCCTTAGCTGGTGCCATTATTTTTACCAGTGATCATTTAATTACTCCACACGGATGTATAACAATAAATTTACATGATCCTCGATCACGGTATCGTATAAGTCTTGATAAAATATTTGGATGAAAGATTGATTTACTTACTCACACATTTACAGCAACAGAGAGGGTGCGACCACCGAGTTAGTCCAATTTCGTGATACATTTGCGTATTTTATATTTTCAGTTCAGGAAAAAGCAAAATAAAAAATCTTCTAACACAATTAGGGCAGCCTCCACTGGTGGTTAGAAGATTTTGATTTTATCGTTATTTACGCCATTTAATCGCTTATTTTACAAGGGTTTATTTTAATGTTTGGACCCTTCAAAAAAGTGTTCTGTTCACCCTCTCTGCTGTAAGTTGTATGAGAAGCAATAAAGTATGCATATTGGGGATCATCATGGGTATATCATTGGCTATTCTATGTTGCATGGATTTAATTCAGCGCGCGCACAACAAGAACAACATAACAGAATGCGATGGGATCGTCTTAATAGGTTCCATTAAAATATGCACAACTGGTTTTATTTTTATCTGGTCATATTTAAAAGTTCGTATATTTCATACAAAGATTCCATGTGTTGTTTCTGGAAGAACGTATATTGATATCTATGATTGCCCGTGGTTCGTACTGTGCCCATCTAGAATCCTGATTCTCGATTTTAAATTGATCACAATATCTTTCATCCATATTGATTTTGAAAATTAAATAAGGTGTCCATTTGAAAATTATAGCTTGTTTATCTGGTTTTTTCTTTCAATTTTATCCTCTTTTGCCGCATAACGATATCAAAAGAGAGACATAAGTTATTATACAGAACATGTATCATATTTAACAGTTTACCTTCTCTATGCAAACTTCAAAGTCTAACATACGGTGAAGGGTAATAGTGTCGGGTGATTAAATTTAAATGAATACTTACAATGATAGTTCGACTGCCAAAGGAAATAAAGACATAATTGTTATTTTCATGTATTTTACAGTTGAGGTATAAGTGCATACTCAGATTTGTTCCTAAACGTGATTCTGGTCCTAGTGGATACGAGCTCGGATCTTGTTCCTGAAGGATCAACTATTACCACTCAATCAAGTGCAAATGCGCCGTAAAAGGAAACTTCTAAAATTGCAGTACAATCTGAAAGGGGAAAATGACAAGATTCTAACAAGAATAGTTAATGACTCAAGGGGAATTGGGTATTGAAAGTAAAATGTATAATGTGAAATGACTTGTTCAAGATGTTGGTGTCATCTTTCTCTTTACATAATAATCAAATCAGCGATAGCATTAGAAAAGAAATATGTATCTTTCTTCAACCATACATCACCTAGGCTTGCGAAACAGCAACATTTCCGTTGCATAGTAGGTAAAAGTATCAATGTATGAGAGTTCTGCTATGTGCATTGAGTTCTGTAAATCTTCGAAGGAGACCGACATTGGTCACAGAATATTCCAGTATATTTATGTCAAATTGTCTTTGATCTCTTCCTCTACTAAACTGACACTCTTGAACCAAGCAAAATTCAAAGGTTATGCAAAGGTTATGTAGTTTATAGATTATGTCTTTGTCAGTCGATCAATAGACGTGTCCTGAACAAAGCATGATTCAAAGGCAAACATGTCTTGTTTTCATAGCTATTTTGTGGAACAATAGAGGTCTTTGTCGACAACGGTTCATTCAAAGGTGGCTACGTCTTGTATACAGGTGGCTACGTCGAACAATCAAAATGGTGTCGCCGATTAACCTCAGTACTGCTTAAGTGCCCGAAGGGTACACTGTTCACAGTTAAACTGGTCAAATGGGGTTAGAGAAGGGCAACTGAATCATTTAGTGAATATGATTCGATTTCACAATAACATAAATATTTTTATGATGAAAGTGAGATCCAGTAGAAACGGACATCTATTCGAAGAAAGCAAAGAGAATTGTTTCTCCATTTGTAATGGAAATGTTGAAACATCATGATTGGTCAATAGAAGACTGCGCAAATACATATTGTTAATCACTAAAGTATGATGCACTGCAGCAAATAATAAATATAACTTATTGATTACAGTGAATATTTGTGTGTCTATCTCTATTTCTGTCTTTCTTTCCCTATATCTCTATCTCTGTGTGTGCTATATAGGTGTTCAGTTTTAGCACGTCTTTCCCTACATTGCTTTAGAAAAACATGCAAATAACTGACGATCTAATGTAACATTAGGCGACAGGATGGCAATCCCTCATTCCTGATGCACGTATCCTTATACATAATGCCAGTGGGATGTAAAGTAGCTACTAGCATGGTGTGATATGATATTGCCCTTTAGAAAACGTCAACATTACCTTAACACAGCTGGCTACATTCAACCAGTTAAATCTATCAAAATATTTTAAAAATTCAATGTTTTCGAATTGCGATTTTAGAATTGGATAAATATGGATAAAATTTATCATTCACATAATTTTACGAGCAGTCTCTCTCGGCATATATCGCTCACATTAAATAGGCCGCATTAAAGGAGCTTAGACATCAAATACAGATAAACTGAAGAGAAAATAAACAACAGCTACGTATAAGAAAAATAAATATATAAAGTAACACATTACAGCTACATTATCAACGAGTACTTAGTAGCTGAAATTTCCATGTGTTTTGATATTTTCTAATAAAATATATTTACATACGTTTATTAAAAGAAACCTTATGGATAATTCAGATTTATGTATCTCACAGTAATGTCATCACAAAGAAATTGTCAGTTAAGTCCTCCAGCATATAACCCGAGCGTTCATTTAAAAGATGACGAATCTAGAGTCAGTTGTGCGAACGGTGCCTGTAGGTCCTGAAAGACAAAAGTAAAATACTTCAATGCCATGTTTGATATCAAAATATGCATGAAGAGTTCACCAGATCTCCAAATAGTTTTACCTCCTTTGAAACATTTATGAACCGAAAAACCTCGACAAACAAGCCTCTAGGACGCAAACACGGGTTTAATGGTAGCATTATTCATACAAAACAATCCTGATGGGGACGGTGGTATTATATCGCTCATACCATTTACCACAGGGTTCACTGGTGGGTTAGAAATTCCCTTGAAGTTATAGTACGGAACTGATCTATAAAACAAAATACAGCAATGATGTAAGTATAAATAGTTGTTGAAACATCTGGCGGTCTTGTGAGGTGCGAAAATTCACTCACGATCACAAGGGATTCAAGAGGTCAGGGGTGAATCCACCTCATAATTTGTTCACACTTACTGGCGCAAAAATGTATACGGGCATTAAATACTGATGTAAATACTGACGTTGTGAAGAATGTAATGCTGGTAATTGCTTTTCAGTTTGTAAACAGTAGAAAAAAGAATGGAAAAAGGAGTTACATAAATTACATTCTGTAAACAATAATTATGTACGAGAGCAATGTGAAAGAACAGAGAGAACAAATGCACAAGCTTGACGAAGTAAACGCTATGCATAAAGACAGATAACTAAATTCTATCTTTTCTAAATATACACAATAAACGAGTAAACGAGATTTTATGATAATGTTTATGACTGTCGGAGCTGTATAATTTACTTTCCAAAGTAGGATCAGAACGTACCACTATGCTCCCTTAACTATCCAGATGGTTATTTCATATTTTGTCTTATTGTTTCTCTATCATCTATTATAATTTCAAACAAGAAACAAATAATTATAACATCAATATATATAATATATCAGGTGTCACCGAAATAATTTGTTCAGATGATTTTAAGGCGCGTCTATTACCCTGCCAACAATACCAGACAATACTTTGTTGCTTTCTAAGTTAACTCAAGCAAATATTTTGCAATTTCAATGCAATAGTTTTAAACCTCTTTAGGAATTTATCTATTCTCCTTCCGCTTTGTACACCACCAATACTACCTTATTCACTAATCTGTTTTGCACTCCTTGATAATCGTATTACATAGCTTGCTATGGACAAAACAAGAGTTGTTGGAGTAACAGGTAGAGCTACTAAAATAGTTGCAATTATTACACCTTTTCCCTGAAATAACTATTTGAACTTCCTCCAATGGGTAACTCGAGGTCTTGAAACAATGATTAAATGGGGTGTTTTGTTTTTTTAAACCTTGTCACATTACGGTGCAAAGGTTGGGTGACATTTATGAGGGGATCCAAATAATACCCATTCATACTAATGGTGCGAAAGTACCAGACTAAACTTAAGGTAGCTTAATAAAGAACCTTAAACATTAGGGCTTGTGTTAGACATTGTAGGATTATTTGGGATTTAATTCTCAACGCCGTAAGTTTAGTTTTTACATGTCCACTTTGCATTCTAGGGAAAAATATTTTTTGTCAAATCTTACAATTTTTTTATTTATGTTCATATATGAGTATGTGTGTGTGTGTCTATATACACATATGTTTCTACATGCAAACACCTATATGCAGGAAACAACAAAATACTTGCATGCAAACTCCAGTCTTGCTGGATAATCTATTTGCATAGGAACCAGTCTAATCGGCGGGATGTATCTTTGTATATAGACAGGCTCACTGAAACTTTCTGTATTCACAGACCTCTACACATATCATGCGATGAATTCAATAGTAAATAGCAATAAGTTAATATTCAGTCTAGAAACAACATTTTGTAACGTTCCCATTTTGTTTCACAAATTTCCAATATGGAGTTCCTGTATGCAGAATAGATTTCTGACAGAGAGTGTAATTTCATTTCTGTCCTAACATTAGGAATTTATTTTAACACAATTGGTTACATTCAATCAGTTAAATTTATCAAAGTACCTTAATTGCTGTTACATACGCAATATTTCTATTAAAGAACTTTAAATTTGTTTCATTAGTAACGTAAACAATATGAAGAAGTTGCACTCAAGAACTCGTCACTCATTTATGGCTTTAAAGATGTGTTTCTTGCCAGTATTACAGCAGCCAATAATAAAGTTTTCATAATTATGAGTATTTAATATTTTCAGGCGGTCACGGTAATGTAGATGTCTGTACTGCAGCATTTTCAATACATTTACTTTTATTTCTTTGAAAGTTTTAATAATGTGTTTCAATTGCAAGTTTATAATTCGATAAATATTAATAAAATTTATCATTGACATAATTTTACGAGCAGTTCCTATAGGTATATATCGCTAATTTTTCAAAATAAATAGGCCGCATTAATGGAGCTCAGACATCAAATACAGATAAACTGAAGAGAAAATAAATAACATATACGTATAAGAAAAATGAAGTATATAATGTAAGACATTACAGTTATATTATAAAAGAGTAATTAGTAGCGGAAATATCCATGTGTTTTGCTCTTTCCTAATATAAAATTTGTACATCCATTTAAAAAAAAACGTATGGCTAATTAACATATATATTTCTTGCAAATAATGTCATCAAAATGAAATTGTCAGTTAAGTCCTCCAGCATATAACCCAAGCGTTTGTTTAAAAGATGACGAATCAAGAATCAGTTATGCGAAAGATGCCTGTAGGTTCTAAAAGACAAAAGTAAAATACTACAATGCCATGTTTGATATTAAAATATGTATGAAGATTTCACCAGATCTCCGAATAGTTTTACCTCCTTTGAAAAATATATGGAATGAAAAAACTCGACACACAAGCCTCTATGACGTAAACACAAATTTGGATGGTGGCATCATTCATACAAAACAATCCTGGTGGATGAGACGGTATTTATTCGCTTATACAATTTACCGCAGGGTTCACTGGTGGGTTAGAAATTGCCTTGAAGTTATAGTAGGTAACTGTTGCTTAAAACAATATACATCGATAAAGTACGTATAAATATTTGTTGAAACGTCTGGCGGTCTTGTGAGGTGCGAAAATTCACTCAGTGGTCACAGGGGTTCAAGACGGCAGGGGTGAATCCACCTCATAAGACCTTCACACTTACTGGAGCAAAAATATAGACGGGCATAGGAATACTGATGTAAATACTGACGTTGTGAAGCTTGTAATGCTAGTAATTGCTGTTCAGTTTGCACACAGTAGAAAATAGAATGGAAAAAATGTTACACAAGTTATATTATCCATAAAGACAGATAACTAAATTCTAGCTTTTCCAATAATACAAAATAAACGAGTAAAGGAAAGTTTATGATAATGTTTATGACTGTCGGATCTGTATAATTTACTTTCCTAAGTAGGATCAGAACGTAGCACCATGCTCCCTGAACTATCGGGGTGGTTATTTCATATTCTGTATTGTTGTTTGTGTATCATGTATTATAATTTCAAACAAGAAACATATAATTGTTAACATCAAGTTATATAACATATCAGGTGTCACACAAATAATTTGTTCAGATGATTTTAAGGCGTGTCCATTACCCTGCCAACAATATCAGACAACAGTTTATTGCTTTCTAAGTTAACTCAAATAAATATATTGCGCATATCTGTCACAACTAGTATACATATAGAGCAAATTCTCTATAAGCAAAGTACACATCGACGAGTTTTGTCAGAAGGCTTACCTCTTTAAGGGAGCAAATCTTCAGCTGTAGAGCTGACTTATATATGGTTTGTGATGTGGAGTCACATAACTCTGTGTGGTTTCTTGTGACGTGTACGCTGTCTTGTGACGTTGGTTCGGAAGAGTGTACTGATGTTCTCAATGCGAGGGACCAAGGTTTCGCGAGCTTCGGGTCTGTGTTGAATGTGAGGGCTCTCGAGGGATCCTTCAACAGGCAGGGAGGGGTGGACCATGCGTGGGGGCTCGTTGACCATTGACTAGAGAGGGTGGAACCGGAGATACATCTTGGACGTCAAATGGGCGCCACGATAGTTTTATATATATGTATATTACGTGTTTCATGTTATTGTTATTTTCACTATTGCTATCTGAGCAAAATTATATGCATTCACATTTCAATATCGCTATATGTGTGATAGATTCATAATTTCATGCATTCCCATTTCAATATCGTTATATGAACGATAGATTCATAAATTCATACGTATTCCAATATCGCTTGATGAATTGATAAATTGATGAGTTGATAGATTGATGAATAAATGAGTATTATATTGATAAGTGCATAAATCACATGCTTTGGTCACCCTTGGTGTTTAATAAGACCTTGTTTATATTGGGGTGTTGGTCATATAATTTTATTTGTTGATCGGTGATAGGACGTTATTCACGTTTGTTTAAAATTCCATTCGTTAAATTCAACTTTGAGTTTTCTCGTTGAGTTACTTGTTGTGATAGTTCCATATTAGGAACTGTATAATTTTCCTTATCTTTTTGTTTATATTGGAGTCAGATTTGTTCATATTTAATTTGCGTTTGTAAATAAACATCTTATTAACGCAGTTGCTTTCGGTGTCTTCACTAATCCAGTCCCAACCCGGCTTCATCTTGTGACAAATGGCGTCAGAAGTGGGTTTATTGGATTAGGCGGAGCAGGGACGTTAGTTTGCATAGGTCTTGACACCGGTAAGATTTTTCAATTATCTGTTTCAGATTGCGACCTTCCTGACAAGAGATAATTCAGGTGGGTGAGTGAATACCTCACTCATATTCCGTTTTATTTGCCATTTGTTTATTATATATACATATATACATATTGCATATATTTGAAGAAGGAATATACGGTTGGTTCGTGTAATCCTAAAATTGTATGTGTTATATGATAGTGCACTTAGGACTAGTGATCTTATCAGCAGTATTTATCATGTCGTCACTCTAAGATCTAGTGGAGTTGGGGAAACAGTCTGGCATGAGGGGGAGGCCCTTAGAAAATTCTTTCAGGAGGAGCATGCTCGGGAAAGGGATCAAAGGGTAAAGGAGATAGATATAGAGAGGGAAAAGTCAGGACTAGAAAAGCAGGCTGAGGAAAGAAAGATAGCATTTTCAAGAGAAAAGATGGTATTTGAGAAGGAGAAGATAGAGTTGGAGGAGCAGGCAGAGAAGGAAAGGATAGGATGGGAAAGGGAAGCAGAAAGAGAAAGAATAGAGCAGGTAAGAGAACTAGAGGAAAGCAAATTAGAGAGGGAGAAACGAGCAAAGTTAGAAACGATAGAGTTAGAAGACAGGAATATGTATTAATTGTAATTTGTTTATTTGAAAACGTATTACTTATAGTTTAATAAAGATTTTGACAGTATTAACTAAACGAAGCGTGCTGATATGAAGAAAGTTACTTATTTTCTGAAAATGATATTAATTTCAAGAACAAAGTCACCTTTCTTCTGAAAACCTTTTTGGGTGAGAAATCATAACGTTAAAGATAAAAGATGTGAAGTAATATCAAACAATTTACATTCTCCAGGAAGATTGGTGATTAATTTAATTATGAGCGAGAAATAATTGGATCAAATTTCTTGATGAAAAATCACCTTCTATACATCTTCGCTTATAAAGTATACACGTTTTACTTGGAAACCTTTTTCGATATTCTATCTGTTTAAGAAGATTACGAAAATATTATTAACTAGACAAAACGTTCTGAAGGACACACGGTACTAATTATACGCAAGAACTGTGAACCAGTCTAGAAATGGGTGAAGAAATAATAGAGTATTTACGGGTTTGGTCGTCCATAATTGGTTAATAATGATAATTAAAATTTTAGGAAGAATATCTTTTGAGAGCATATCCTATATGTAATGTAAACAAAATATTGACAAATTTCTACTGATGCAATTTTAGCATTTTTACAGGTTTGACTCAGGAGTACTCGGTACTGAAAGTAGCACCTGATTCATTTGGTGCAGAATCAATAACACGTGTTTCATGCACATGTATGTAAACAAAATTCCGCGGGTCATATTGTGTTCTCCACACATAGCCTTGCACCAAGGTTAGATGTGCATGAAGAAATATAGGTCTCATTATCAGCACCCAGAAATTTTAAGTTATTGAATTTTGAATATAATAGTGTTTCCATATGTTTACTATTGGAGTTGAATTAGTGCCGTGAGTCCTGAAAGAGATTCTTTCATTACGAAGAAAGATACTTTTTCCTGAAATTTCAAGAAGAAAAAAAATCACCTTTCTTCAAAAACCGTTTGTTTGATGAATATTCACAACAGTTAATGATTACTACCCATATTCCCATTTTTTTCCAATGAATTTGAATTCTGCATATAAAAAGAAAAATGAAGCGAATGACGATAACAGAATATAAATACATTATTAAAACCTATTTCTCTTCGCTTTGTCGGTCACACGTTACGATTTGTTTGCTTGTGGTCCCTTGTTCAGACCCAACACAGTGGTGGCACGTGAAGAAATTTGTGGGATCCCATTTTGTCTTTATCTCCAACAGACGCTTATAATGATTGCCCCAGAAAGCATCTTGCCAGTTGTCAAGGTCATATGCAGGTTCGTTTATGTACACGCCGTTTCCATGTTGTTGGAGCTCCCGCGAAAACCTCTTTCCGGCAGCAATATTTCTCTTGTCTTTAGTGAAGTCTGACAGTACGACTGCGCATGTCATGCAGACAAGGCCGTTCCGGAAACCAGAATGAATGGGCGCCGAGTCACTTGAGAATTGGCTTACCTTTCCTGCCAAGAAGAAAAGTAAACAGCGCCAGATTTCGATGAAAACGAATTACTATGTTGTTCAAATGTGAAATTAGTAGGAAGTGTTTCCTACGTTACCTTTTAACATCACTGTTTTACATTTTAAAGTGAAGACTGCCATCTTTATTCTTTTCGTGCTAGGATCTGTTTGATACCTACGTTTGGCAATGAAAATGAAAAAAGCACATGAAACAGACAAGAAACATGCAGTTAATTTCATATTTATACAATATTGGATTTTATGTTTTATATAGTAACATCCTAAATGTTTCTATGGAAAATTGTAAAACTGTGTTTGGTTCTGATGTATGATTTTTGTTTCCAGTGCACGTGATCAAATCTAAGAGGAATTGAAAAATGGTATCCAATATAAATTGAGAGGGAAGAACAAAGTTTAGCTGCCACGTTTTTTAAACCCCAAGTCTTCTGCATAGCGGTAAGGCAAACATACCAACCGAGTAATGTGTCCAGACGGACCATGTTAGTTAGCAAGAGGTTTGATATGCCTTGATCACCAGAACATTTCTAGCAATTCTTTGAAATAACATATCGAGGCAGTTTCTGAATATGATTTCAATGTGACGACTTACTCTTTGAACACGATTGACCACTTACAAACCAAATATCATTACAAGCGTGTCTACATGGCAATTATGTCATTGTTTCTGGTCAGTTAGTACAAAAGTGTAAGAAAGAATGGCTTATTATCTTTATTTCACAGCTCATGAAAGGATCATACCCAAGTATTAAAAGTACATACGGATCAAAATTACAAGCACGTTGCGATATTACAATAAAGAAATTTTTCATTTACCTCGAGTGGAAGATTACAAAATAAGAGAAATACTTGGTCACTATATAACAAAAGTTGAACTTTTGTTACACTACTCGATGCCATGGAATTAGGAAACGCTGAACATTGAGATTGTCACTTTGATAAAGAAAATTAGTTATCAAAGCTCTCAATTGGTATTCGGAAAAAACGCTTCAACTTTTCAGAGTTTGCTAAATATTAGATTAAGTTCTTAACGTTGTCACTTCAATGAACGGTGTATCTAACGTCTGAATTATTTTTTATATTAAAGTTCAATGTGTCTGAAGTGAAATGCTTATTTGATACCCACTTGTCCGTTTTATCTTCTGCCACAAGCAGGAGGGGAAATTATTTTGGAGTCTTCCCCTTTTGTTCTAGGGGTGTGTGGTAGCAAAGACCAGTAATGCACAAATTGCAGGGGCAATCACATCCACAGGAAGAGAATGACACGTAATATATGCAACGCATCTTTTTTAAACAACCACTCAGTAACGTTGAAAAATGAAAATGATAAGCCACGGAAGAAGGCTTACGATTTAGTTTAAACTCTTAAACAAGAAGCACTAGACAAATTGTATGTACCGCCTATTACCAAGGGAGACCGCTCCGGTAGCCTAGTGTTTAGAGCGTCCGCCTCGGATGCGAGAGGTCGTGGGTTCAATCCTCAATATCAATAACTTAAAAAATGGCACTAACAGCTGCCTTGCTTAGCGCTCAGCATTAAGAGGTTAGTGTTACGACTGGCCGGCCTGGTGTCAGGATAGTGTGACTGGGTGGGACATCATGCTACATGTCTGCAACATGATTCCCCAGGGCCTGACATCACTATAAACTGCCACAATGCAGACATCGTAGCGATATGACTGAAAAATTGTTAAAGCTACGTTAAAAGTCCAACACACACACACACACACACACTATTACCAAGTGTAACCTATAGTATTTTAAGTAAAAGCAGTTGGAGTAGCCGAAAAAATGAAAAAAAAAGAAGATCGATTTTTGCATATGCCTGCAGGATGGATATAAGTCAAGATATCAGAAATACATGACAAGTGAGATAGCAACAGCGGTTGCAAGGCTGCATCTGCAACGTATTCCTTTTCTAAGACTGATATAGGACTTCAAGATTATGACATAGCCTTTTTAATAAAGGTTTAACCTACCTCCAATGAGCGTGCCAATGCAAATCACTGACACATTCTTGTTCTTGAGTGATAAAAGTTCAGGGAGAACAAAAAAGGGCAAACTTATATCCAGTGCTGCTGGTTGAAGAAATGTCCCAACGGTATAAACTCTGGTGATTGGAATATCAAACATGTCCTTCTCATAATCATAAAAACTCGTTTTGTTTTCAATTTTCAATTCATATCCGTGCTGTGAGATACAGTCTTTAAATGGCTCCAAAACCTAAAGGATAAAGATACAAATATTCAAACAGGCTACACAAACAAATAGAAGAGTCGGGGAAAGAAGCTCAGACAGAAAGATTGTGCCAATTACACTAATTTGCAAAACAATACATTTCTACTTAGAATTAAGATTTCAAAATAACGTAATGAAAAATCGAAGTATTGCAGTTTTAAGTTGTAAAGATTGAATCATGGTATTTTATTATTCATCCAAAGAAAAACCAATTTGTAAACATTTTATCGCTTTGCAATATTTGTGGAAAACATAGATTGTACTGCAAAATGGTTAGGATGAAATAAGTATTTAACTGAAATGAGGCGAAACGTAATATATGTCAAAATCCTTCATCACAGAAAACGTACTAATGTTTTGATTCTCTGAGAAAAACATTGTACTTTTTGTCCACCGTCCATGTCAGTATTTAATAAAATCATTATATAAGTAGGACATGCACTATAATAACAGGACGTCAAATCAAATCTGTATTGCAAGATGATTCGCTGCCTTTATGAAAATTGATACCTAGAGCTATGCAATATTACATTAGAAAAAATCATTTCTGTTATCGAGTGTCAATTTATTTTATCATTAATATCATTGTCTATCAAAGATTCCTGATATTTAGCCAATTTTGTGAATGAAGTATGCAAGATACTTCTTTTTGAATTACACCAGTCACAGTTGATGACATATCTGCACTATGTCGTGGTAAGTATTTCTTTTCAAGCGAAACTTGAAGATCTTTATGCCATTAAGTTTTCTGTCCTATTTTTTATTTTTTATTTTTAGTAATTTCAGCCATATATAATAGCATTTCATTTGCCTACATTGTAAAGATCATTAAGACCAAAAGCTTTTTGGTTTTTTTTGGTTGAATATTGTTTGTAAAGTTTTGAGAAGAAATATTCTAAAGATATATTATTTGTAGTAATGCTGGTCATATTTAAAAGCACACTGGCCTTGCTTGTACAAAATTGAGAAGGCTTTTATGCCAGGATATTTCTGTAAAATCTATCATAATATTGATAGGGAAAAAAGTTGTATAAAAGGGAAAAAGTTGAATAAACATTAATCTTGTTTCAGTAGAGGCTGCTATATTTGCTAGTGAATTTGTATCATTTGAAATACTTAAACATGAATGGTCTCTGCCAAGTCTGGTTGCAATCGATCCGGAATGACTTTTTTGAATACTTTACAAATAGCAATTGTTGATCGATAATGCACAACCCACGAAGTGAACTATGAATCATGGACGCAGACTCAAATTCTAAACTCATATGACTTTACGACCATGCTAGCGAAAGAGAATAAACATTAATTACTGCCACGCAGTCCTTTGCTTTGCATACAAAATTTATTCGAGAGTATAATTCGCTGTCCATCTATTTTGCTAGAGAGCTTCTCGATAAACCAACAACAGGTTTTGTTCTCATCTTTCTCTAACAAACCATCAACTAATTGAGAAGGAACAAGAAAATCTAAGTAATTATGATCTGTATGACTTACATTCTCCGTTTCACTGTCCCAGGGTCCGAATTTAATCAGCAACAATCTATAGGTTCCAAGCGAGTGGTTCGCCTGTGTTCTTGGTGGAAAGTTGTCAAGTATAAGGTAGCCTCCATATTCGTCCGGTAAATTCTGTACAAACTTGTCAAAGGCTTTCAGAAATGTGACACCGCTCAAGAGAGGTTGTGGTAAATAGTTCATAGGGACTGTGACCACCATTTTTACAAGTTGACTCGGCTGATAATGTAATTTATAAGTAAACTTAACAACGATGCCGTAAGTACCACCACCTCCGCCTCTAAGCGCCCAAAATAGATCTGTGTCATCTGTATTTTGTACCGTTCCGTTTGTATGATATATAGTGCTGCCATCTGCCGTGCAGTCTATGATTCTTCCATCAGCAACAACAACCTTCAAATGAAAGACCAAAACCAGTGACCCTTGGAATAACATACGAAACATCTAGAGCAGTATAAAAACCGTATCGAACCTGTTGAAATGTAATAAATTAGGTAATTAATACATAACGAACTTCATTTCTTGTTCTGTTTGAGGCAAATGTATCCAATGGCGGAATGCATAGCGGGTTGCTCGTTCCACATGTGCTTGTTCTGCATCTGCTGGTTCTCTCTGTCCATGTCTGTATTTGTTTCCTCTGTTGCTCTCTCATACTCTGTTTCATTTTTCAAGTAACTTTGCTTTAACTAAAACGTATTGTTGATCGAGAAATATAGTTGCCTATATATAACCTTTTAGCTTTATTCGCAATTGTCAAGACTTCAAGAGACCAAGGCATTATAAATTGACGTGAGTAATAGTAACAGTCATACAGGTCACATGTGCTTGCATTACTGACTGTTTTATTAATGGTGTCGTTTTTTTTAAATTTGATTACAATTACCTTTAAATGGCAATTATTGACTTTTTTGGACCATTATGCGTACATTTTCCTTTGGAAGATAATTATTTATTCGCCATGACAAACACATACACCAAAACAAGATGTTAAAGTGCGTGACCAAATTTGTACTACTCCATATTGCTCCCCCATAATTTCACGCAGGTATATGCCGATGAAAAGTTACTAAAGTTTGCTAGGCCGGCTAGTAAGCAGCTACCCTATGCCGACACCAAATGGTGGCGGCGAATTCCAACTTTTCGATAGGCAGTGGACTCTGACCAGACACCCCAAAATGAATATCCAAATATCAAAAATGGGGTGGAAGGGTCGGAGAAAACTAGGTCTACCTATATTACAACGTTTCGAGCCCACTTGCTCTTTCCGGATAAAGACTGTTTAAAAAATATAATATGTAGAAATACGGTTATATTTAACTCCAGATTATCTATGTCATTCTGATCTTCCCAAATAGTTTGAATAATTGAAATTGTACTTTTCCTAAAAATGAAAAGATAAATAGAGATGATGGACAGTTTAGAGTGCTGGTCAATTATAATCAACAATCTTCATATAGGTTCGACTTACCGTCATTTCAAGGACTTGATCTGAAGCCAAACCGAAGCTTCTGGAGATGGGACTATGACCCCCTCCCAGAGTGTACCCTCCAGGACTGACTGTGTGGGAACTGCCTCCGACTACCACACGGTCGACAGACTGGACCTAAAATATGAAAAAAATATATTAGGACACCATTCTGCCTTATTTAGAGTCTCCAAAATAGTAATACCTGCCACATATTTCTTTGTAACCACGAATGAAAACGATACAAGACAATGTTTTAAGGCAAATTGTCAAACACTGTTATAAATAAGCCAACAATATCTCTAAAAATATCTAAAACGTTTGCATGAAACTCTTTCGTATGGATACATTAATTTATTTTACTTTCGAGTAATGAACGACGGCCTTTGGTGCATCATTAAGGTTAAAACTATTGGTCTAACCACTTGAAACTATCGCTATAGGACGGGTGACTAAGATTTGGATTTAGATTGTAAATACATATTTATATACTGCAACGGCATCCTACTAAGTGTATTTTTCATAACGTATAGCTGTAGAAAATCTACAAAAATAAATAGATGTATGTCTATGTTGGAATGACATAAACATTTGTGTTAGGGTGAATATAATCCAGAGCAGAATAAGCTTGTATATAGACTCATTCACTCACCTTCTCATATATCGCGAGCCAAGTATTGCCAGAGTCTACAGTTACCTCCCCTGCATCATGACGCTCTGAATTCAAATTGATGGTGATGTTTTGCATGGAGGAGAGGTCGATCATCAGGCTACCTTCGGCCGTAGAGCGCCCATTGTAGTCATGGCCTGAGGAATGGACTGTCACATGCAGATTGTATCTTTTCGCGAACAACACTGACTTTTATACGTCCTCTACTGAATTGGCCATTACTATCATACCTGGATGTCTAGAAAAAATATTTTTAAAATTTCAAAATCGATGTTCAACCATATGCTTTTAAACATATCTCCAAAATTTCGCGCAATCCTGCTAACGAGGTTTAGATGCAGAAATGTCCAACTACCATATGCAAAGTGAAACATCTAAGATAAAAAATGGAGAATAAAACGGTCAAATTTCACTGGAAATAAGGGGCATACTGGCTGAAAGTTGAAAACATAATCAAGAAATTAAAAAGAGACAAAGATATCCAGAAGCACATAATTTCCTGGCTGCTTTTGTGAATATGACTTACAAACAAAACGGTAAATTTAACTAACTTTAAAGGATTTCAAATTCCATATAACTTTAAAGGATTCAAAATTCCACATCATTTCAATGATATCTTCCACAATCTCTATCGTTGGTTTTGATTCGGACATATAAACCACCATTTTGTCAGTAGACCCTTTAAGCAGTCCAGTGACATTCAGCAATCATACTTTTAAAAAAAGAATTTTTAGTGGATTAAAATTCAAACATCATACGGAGAAATGAATTTTGGAAAAATATTAGAAAATTAATTACTTGGTGTAAAAGCTGTTTTTCATGGTGGAAACATTCTGATATTGGTTGTCGTCCGGCTTAACAGCGTATCCCGTCAAGCTTTTCGTGAACTTGTCTATTGCTTCCCAATCAGGGTAACATGTTGGACTGTCTGCTACAGTCAACTGGTAGCAGACGACAAAAACAAACAGAAATGTCAACCTGCCAATAATAATAATAATAATGATAATAATAATAATAACAGGATTTCTTCCTGTATCAAAATATTTAACACGCGCCTCAGCTTTGTTAAATTTTATTTTACCTTTTGATCTTAAGCCATCTGCCTCGCCCCATCTTGGTGCTGTATTTTATCTGTTTTAGGATGCATTTAGCATATACTAATCGCCCACATATTGTTAGAAATACATTTGTTTGGCCGGCCAGAATGTACAAGATTGGTATATTAGAAAGACAGACTCAGTCTTCATTTTGAGAAACATTTTCCCCTCATACATAAGATTAACAACAAAGCTATAGAAAAAGCGGTTGGACATGTGCATTCATATTATCATCAATTTGCTTTCAGCGAATAAAAATTTGGTGTAGATCTAATTACCCATAAATTGAGAAGCAAATGTGACTCTAAAGTTACATCAAAGTCTAAAAAAAATAAAGCAGAAAGACCGCTCCGATAAAGAAATTCGACCTTATTGTACGGGAACTGCTTTAATCGGTTTCCAAACATGTTTCGTATCCTTGTCGTTCAACTTAACATTTAAAAACTATGGAATTACAATATTTAGCTTTGTATCAGAAGTAATCCTCAGAACAAATAAAAAATATATGGCTTATTTTGGTGAAAAATGATATGGCTTATGTAGTTTGCATTAATGCATTGTATACTGTCATTTTCTGATGTACATAAAGAATATATTCATCCTTAGTAATGTATTTCGCCTACACTTTGCCAAATGTGTTTACTTTTGTTGTTTGATATATTGATGGACTTTTGGACGGAGACAAAGTCAATGTTTTAGTACATTTTGCATGAAGAGAAATAATCTGCATGTTTGACAATCGCTCGGAAGTCGCATCAAGTTGCATCTACTTGGCTCTATATCTCCTGCCATCGACTAGACAGTGTGTACTCTTACATCATGCTCAATATGGTATTGGAGCACTTGAGTATTTTCTTATTATCTAATTGAGTCTGGAATTAATTTTTTCATCGCACATTAATTTGCTTGCATATCGTGTTAGGCAGCATTTAATATTGACAATATTTTTTATCCATCTATTAAAGTTTATCTATTGAAAAGCCAAAACTGGGATACATGGAATCTAAAATGAGTAATGATTTAATATTAAATTTACGAATCTCACAAATACTGGAAATTATTCAGTAAGTTTCAAAATTAAATGTTAATTTAGTACTCATTTGAAATCCTCAGTGATCGAAAACAGTTCTGCGTGTAATGAACTGAACATTGATTTTCCTACATGCGCCATTCGGAAAGGGCGTGTGACATTATGGGACCACGTAGTGTTGCAAATAGACAAAAGACATAGTGCCATAACGGAAGAACGCGCTAAGCATGTGAGAATTATGCAACAGTTTCGCGACTTGGCTATAATTCTCTTGCCTTTCAATACTGTAGCTGTTCCGAAATGGCGCACAAGATTGGTAAATTAGAAACGAAAAAGAAATGAACACTTAAGGATCATACCATAGACATGCATAGTGAGATAGAGATTATACTTACATAGTGTGATTTGAATCTGAGCCTAATATGTTCACTTGGCTGATTTCGGTTCCGTTATATATGACAAGAAGAAAATCAAGGTATATATGTAGACTAACATCCGTTAACCTTTTCTTCGCTGCCGAGTTCATGGAAATGTCAAAGTAATAATAGGCATGTACGAAAATTAACCTCGCGGATTTAATTAAGAAACCGTAACTAATGTGTTTGTTTGATATACTCAAAGAGTAGAGCATTATAAATCTATATTTAATCTAGAGTTATTTCGAAACTTGTCATGCTGTCATGTTATAATACCTTCAAAATCACTTGATAGATTTTAGTGGTCCTTTACCTGGTGTTTTAACTAGCGAAATTGTATGCGGGTGTTGATAAAGGGTATGAACTTTGGTTTTCAACATTGTTTACAGGTTTCTCAGTTCTGTTACAGGTCAGTTCGTGGTCATATGATTTAGACGTGGATTAAAAATTATACAGATTTGTCTTGCATAAGTACTTGTTTATCTGCCATGAGCAGCAGGCGAGGCGAACAAACATTTTGCTGAAACGTGACTTTCAAAACTAAAAACCTCATGCGAAAAAAAAAAGAAGTCAGTAATTCTAAAACAAAGTCTCTAACTTACCGAGATTTTCTCTAATTGGGTTACTTTATTTTTGTCGAAACTAGTATGTGTTTTTCTTTACCCACCTGACGTCTCATTGAGGTCGCATCCCCTCTGCTGCTATAATTAGATCATTATTATATCAATAATAATACATGGCACGGAATCTTATACAGGTAGATTAGCTCGAGAAAGATTAAAAGCAGTGAATTTTTTTGTGCCATTTCGTGATTTTTTTAGACAAAAACTTCAAGAACGTCAAGAAGCACAAGTTGAATATGCAGAAGGTACAGAAAAATTATTCAAACCCATTACAAAGGTTACTGAAAGGGTTGCAGAAGCAACTGAAGGGCTTATTCCAGCAGTAAAACAAACTGCTGTGCAAACTAAAACGATATCAAGAAGAACTAGACAAACAAGAGATATTTTGGAAAATCTTCCAGACGTTCAACCACTGGTCCAACCTAAAGAAGAAGATGCTGTTGGTGTCAAACCAAAAAAAAAAAAAAAAAAAAAAAAGAAGAAAAGATTAAAGTGATAAATTTCAAGAGGACATTGTTGTTACTGTAAGAAAAACGGAAATGCCAAGATAATTAGCTCAATTTGCTGTTGCGAGTTTTAGTAATAGAGATACATTTTTAAAGCAAGAACATACTGATAAACCGGTTTCAAGAGACACTTGGGAAAAGTGGATATATCGATTATACAGGGGAAGTAAGCAAGCTAGAGGGGATGATATTGATTTTATGGTATATAAATCGGAAATAAATAAAATATTCTTACTTAAACAACAACGAAAACAATAACCTAAACCTGTATCTCCGTCTCTTCAAGATAAATTTACAAAAAAGGACTTTAAAGAAATCGCGAATGCAGATAAGGACAAAGTTGATGATATTGCTAAAAAAATATAGAAGATGGGGTAGATATGTGAGAGTAAAATATACTGATTCTTTTACCGAAGATGATTGGGAGTGAGATATGTATCTCATCTCTACGAAGCAAAGTTTTCTCAAGGCTGATGATTCTGATTTTCAAGGATTTAAAAGAGAATTGAGAACATTAAAACAAGAAATTATAACTGAAGATCAAATAGAACCTTTCCAGCAAGAACCTTCCTATCAACTTCCTCGACCGCAGCAACAAATAGAACGACAGCAAAAACAACCACAGCCTCGCCAGCAAATACCTAGTACTTATAGAAATATATTTAAAAAAAGAAGTCATGCATTATTTAATAATCGATCATAATCAATAATGGTTGCTTCTATTTTAAGAAATAGAGAAAAATATTTAAATGAAAATTTTGTTGAACGGATAGAACCTGAAAAATGCTATAGTATATGCCGCCCATAAAAATCGAGATTCGTTAGATACTACTAGTCAGGATTTTATTGACCCTAAACAAAGAGTAATGAGAAGTAGAGAGACGAGATATAAAAGACTAGCTAAAGAAGCAAATGAGACTCTTGAAGAAGATAGACAGCGACATAATGATCCTGATGAAATTTACGAACTTAAGTCAGGCGCTACTGGAAGTGGTTTTTACTCAACTACGTCAGAAGGAAGTGGTCTTATTGCTTGTCCTGACGGTATTCTTTCAGACGTAGATAGATTAGAAATTGTGATTGGAGGAAAACGTCCTGGAACTAATTCGCCAGAAATCATTAATGAAATATCTGATATTTGTCGAAGATTATTTACTCTCGGTATTATGGATCGCAACATTTATAATTCTCTCAATGACGAAATTGCTGATGATTATTACAGCAACTGAAAGTAATTAATTAATTATCATTTAATTTAAAAAATGATTATACACAATGCACAACGTGGACCTGTAATGGTCAGGGTAGTAAATGCACGATTACCAATTTACAAAGCGATTTACGGAGATGGTCTCGGTGACGTTGTTCAATGTCTATTGAAAAGGATTGCCCCAAAAGCAATACCAATTACAAAACAATTAGGGATGAAGGCTATCGAGGCTTTCGTGATAAAGGCATCGGCGCTATCGGTAATCTTGCCGGTAAAGCGTTCTCGAAAATCAAGGATAGACTAGCACTATTAATTAGACGAAAACTGCAACAAGTAAAATTCCCCAGCACTAAAGCTGTGCCTGCAAAAATCAGTAAAATAATAAATCAAGCTGCGAATGAAGAACTAGCAGAATTGGCTGTTAATGAAGTTGTTCCTGCAAGGTTAACTTATGAAATGATGCCGACAGATACATGTTCTATTTCAGGAAATGGTCTTCTTGTTAGACGAAGATAATCATAATAAGATGTTTAAATGTATATCTGATCCTGCGTTCGACATGGACGCACCAATTCTTAAAGATGAATCTATACGCGATTATCAATTTTATTCTTATGACACACGTGTACCAAATCAGCTTGGACGAATCGAGTTACAAGTTCAGGGTACAATTAGATATTTCTTACCAGCCGAAGCATTTATTGAATTAGAAGGAGAACTTGTAACAGATGTTCCTCTTAATACAGCATACGGAGCTGATGTCATATTTTTTTTTAACAATGGTATTATGGCGTTATTTTATAGCGCTACGGATATGATTGATGAAAAAAACTATTGAATCAATTCAGAAAGACGTCGACGTTGCTACAACGATATTAGGTTTAGCAAGATAGATGATTATTCAAGATCAGCTGGTCCATCAATGATGTTTGCCAAAGATAACACAGATGATCCTCAAAATATTAGGGATGTTGAGGTAAATGTAAGAGCCGCTGGAGGAGCAGCCGATGGGCCAGCAATCGTATCAATCAATGCAGATTACAATTTAGGCTTTGCTACACGTAAATCAATGTTGAAAGATTATCGCAGAAGATTTTCATGCGCGATTCCACTGTCACACATCTTTAGTCAGATTTTGTAGAAATGTTAAAAAGTTATCTTTGGAGCATACAGTTGTACTTGTGAGAAAGGGTAAAGATAAAGCTACTATCATTCCTGCTGGTAAAGTAATAAATAACTTTAACTATGGATGCAAATAACTTTAAATAACTTTCACTATGGATGCAAGTAATAGCTCCATCGCTTGCTAAAGAACAAAAATTAATTTCTTTCATGGACCAAGGTGGTAAATCACTGTTATCATGGTTAACAATGACCACAGATAGCGTTCAAAGTAATATTGCTGGGTTATTCACGTGGCATATAGCATCTCAGCAAGGTGTTTCTGTGCCAAGACATATATTTATTGCTTTACAAAATGCTGATCGATTAAATTCACAAGAACGTAGTCATATGATATTTGACAACCTTGCAGTCAGTGACGTTTCTTTACGGATAAATGGACCATCTGAAGATATAACTTTACACTTTGAAAATAACTACATAGCACGTGCATATCAACTTTTAATGACATTTATGTGACGTGATCAAAATATAGATACCGGTTTACAAATATAGCAGTTAGGTTTTAGAAATCTGCATCCGATCTGTTACTTTTCATTGGAACATCTTGATTTATCTAGACAATCTGTCGTTGATATACATTTTCAAGCTCATGTAAATAAAGCTGGTGGTGTTAATTACAGAGCAATCGCGGTTATACTCAGCGACAAAGCAATGTTACTTGAAGGTGGTGGTGGAAGAATGCGTATTATTGACGCACCCATGGAAAACATGTAATTAAATCACTCATCATATTATAAAGATGTCGTATAGTCACGTTAATGTCACTCTGACTTCCGGTCAGCTTAAAAAATTACAATCAAAACTTGCAAGTAAATGCGGAACAAAAATATCACTAAAAATAGATTACATGTCTAGCGGTGGTCCAAATAAATTATCATTAACCAAGACTCAACTCAACATTTTAATAAGGCTTTGGAATCAAAATCCTGTGTTCAACTTCATCTTTCTCCGGGTTCCATTAAAGACTCAATTAAAACAGGCTGTATATTTCCACTTATTGCGGCTATACCAGCGTTAATAGCCGCTGAAGTCCCAGCTGTAGCAAATGCAGCCGCACTCGGTGCTGTTGGAACCAACGTTGTAAAGGCATTAAAGAAAGCATCAGGAAAAGGATATAAGAAGGGAAGGGGTCTGAGATTATCAGGAATTCCTTATCGCTACAGGAAAGGTCTGAGACTTCCAGGAACACATCGCTAATTCTGCCTATGTTAAATTTTGATTTACTTGATGCTGCTAAAAATTATATATAAAAAATTTCATATGTGTTTTTATGCGTGATCAATTACCAAAAATCCAACAAAATTTGAAACAGGCATTATTAATCTTGATGATAATTCAGGGCCTGATACTCATTGGGTTGCATAAGCATTTAATCCACGTGGTTCTATTTATTTTGATTCATACGGGCTTCCTCCGCCAATAAAATTTTTCAGATACGCCAGAAACATTCCACTTTGGTATTCGTCATTACCAACACAAACACTAATTGATTCGCCAATATGTGGTCGTGAAGTAATTAATGTGCAGAATGCTATATCAAAATCTTCCGATGCACCTCATAAAGTCGTGCATCATTATACAAGTAACCGCGTCGTTTTAAACATATCTTAAAGTATAATGGTTGACATTTACGGAAGATCTTCTCTTAGTGGTACCACTAAGGGCAAAAAAAAGATGATATTGATTTTGACAAATTACGCGACTAAAGATGAACTCGATGATATTATGAACCTCTCTGGAGTTGACCGAGATGAAGTTGTTATTTTGCAGGATAAATACGGTGTTTTAAAGACGAGTAATATCAAATGGAATGACATTCTCGGTGCTTCTGAGGATAACATTTCAATATTTACCAATGACGGTAAAATTAGAGATTCAAGTATATCAATCGCAACTATTAGAAATGAAATTACAAAATGTGTTGCTAATCGTTTACGATCCACCGGTAACACAAAGGCAGGTGAACTCAGCATTAACGGAAATAAGGTAGTTGTTTTAAGATATCCAACATCTGATGAAGATGCTGCAACAAGAAATATATGGACAGAGTAGATGCTAAATTATCCACGCTACGAGCTGAATATGATTCTCACGTAAGCGCTTTTACAAAATTTCGTAGAAATTTTAAAAAAATTTATGAAATCCCAAATAATTTCTTTGGCACGCCATTGACTGTTGATGTAAAACTCTCTCTGATTTTAAAACAACAATATCAGATATTGAAACGATTAGAAAAAACTAGAAGGTGTTATAAGTGAAATTCCTGAGATCGTTAAAAAATTAATCTGATTAAAATTCCCCACAATCAGATTAACAACATGGTATATACAGTATCGTCTGACGAAGCATTATGGTCACCACTCAATAAAACCATTAAATATCGCGCTGAGGTTATCAGTATATACAGGCTCTCAGTATTCGGTGTTGTAACATTTAAAATATCTACCACGATTTCACGGCGTTATTCGTCAGGTGGATCCATGTTAGTGATGTCAGATCAAAAAGAGGAGGTAACATTTACTGTGGAACCTGAAGAAAAAAGAAACTCTGCTTGATTTATTATTAGTGTTTTGAATTAGTAGCTAATTCCCACCTAATTAAAATACAATCAGTATTCCGATCAACGTTCAACGTGATGTTGCAGCGCAACATGATTGATATAATCAAGCACGTGAATGGCAAACAAAATTGAAAAATATCGTTGACGAGAATGTAGTGAAAATAAAGAAATACTGTATCGCAGACGTGTAGTTATTTTTGATATAACTGTTCATTCAGCGTCTGCAGCGTGTTATTATCAACAATAACAATGATGGCACCAGTAGTTGTATCAATTTTTGTTTCAACTACAACAAGGATTGCCGGTACTCTCAATATCATTGCAAAAGAATATGCACGTGCACAAATGCAAAATTACTTGATTATATAATAAAATTACACACAGCGATGTTAGCATACTCCAAATTATCCTCGTTATTATCAGCGAGCCTTAGTGATGGGAAAATATCACATTTTGAGTTCAGGGAGATAATCAAAATCTACAAAGAAGCAACGACCGTGTTCGATTTAGAAAATAAAGATTTAAATAATAATGCCAACTCCAGCTTCTTCAACAAATCGTAACGAATACAACTCCGTCAAAAACTATGATGATATCAGTGAGCTCAACTTATCCAGAATTTAGTGTTAACTTTCCAACTACAGTTCCAGTGATAGAAATCTCACTAGCACAATTACGAGTTTATTACAGTTGGCCAAATATCAGATCAAAATCATTTGGTGGATTACAGGCGAATAATTCGCTTGTATTTGCAAATAAACATAAACCAGATGGAACACCTGATTGGCAGGTTATCGCTATTCTTACCGGAAGTTATGAGATCGAAAAAATCAATGATGAATTTCAAAAAAGAAGCAAAAACAGCTATAACAGTTCACAAAGCAACGTTATCAGCTGTAATTGAATATATTCTCCAGATTACGTTGTAGATATTCATCAGTCATCAATTAGATCTGTTTTCGGTTGGCCAGAATGAAAGACTGCCGGAACATCAACGAGATGATTTTTCTATTAACGAATATTTATATAAATGTACCACAATGTCGATATGGATATCGATGGCGTCATTATGCAGATGATGGTATTGAAACTTTCTGATGGTAGATTATTTCCTCAAACACCGTTTTCAATAATTTACTTTGATAGAAAAACTTCCGATCATATTATTTATGAAAAGAATTTTAGATCATTCGCTGATGAAATTAAAACCGAACATATAATTACATCCACGACATTAGTGCAAGTATTTAAAATTTATATTCTGGAGTGACCTAATAACGATCTAAAAAAACAAATTATTGAAATGATATAATAAATGTTAGTACTTATGATATAGGAAGTAAGAAAACAAAACAAATATCAGACAACTATATATTAATCACTATAAAATAACTGAAACAGATTACTAAAATTGATACTTCCCGGATTTGAAACCGACGGACTAAACAGATCTTATTAATGAAAACTTTCCCAAAATCGTTGAATGACGGAGAAAAATATCGCCACCAGCATCTCTTCTCAAATATAATAACGATCCATACGGTGGCGCCAGACATATTTCACCAGGAATCGTTAATATAACCTTGACGATTGCAATCTTGAGATCTTGAAAAATCAAACCAGGCTCAACAAGGGATATATTCTATATAATTTTAGTCCGCAAGTACCTCCTGGATATTTAATTGTACAAGAATATATTAATCCTGTTGATCTGCGATGTCATAATTCATTATTATCAAGAATACATTTTAAACTTACTAACCAGAGAGGGTACTTTAATTGATTTAAGAAATGAAAATCTGGATTTTAATTTATACGTGAAATCTTAACGATTTTTGCAGAGTGTTTTACAATTAGTTAAATCAAGAGCTATGTTATATCATGTACCAACATGTGAGAGCTTTTATACATAACAAGGGGAGGTACTTGAAAATGCCATCAAAACATTAACGACACAGTCTCCAGTCAACACGGAACAGTTTAGTGTTGGTATAATTATTGATGAATACGGCAACGAAGACTTTTATTGACGCAGGAACAATTAAATCACCTGCGGCGAGAACATATTTCTATGATCACGTGTGGCAGAGATCACATTCTGAATTATGCACATTCCTGTATTAAATATGATCAACTGAAAAAAAATAATCTATACAAATATATTATAACAGAATATTTTATTTTACTGATTCTCGGGCAGAATAAAAGTCAGAGGATAACTAACCACGCCATTGCCGTAACTTTCATTTTCGTGAGTGACGTCATATTGACTGTTTTCACTTTCACTTTCAAAATTCTCCTTACTATTTTCGCTTTCACGATCTGACGTAACGTTTTAAACAGTCTCACGCTCGTGTCAATCATTTTCTTCGTTTCGTATTCGTGAGCTAATTTTGATATAATTTTTTTCTATCACGCTTGAGAGGAATACGAACTTTTTAACTTCCATATCTTTTACAGTAGCCAAAGATATGAACATGGCCTGTTGTATAATTTTCATGAACCTATATACAGCTGGTAGTTAATATTTATTTTCAAATTTACGCGCTTGCAGTGACTCAAAATCAGAAATAATTTTCTCTGGATCACGTTGAATTTTTATGTCGTCTTATTAAAAAAAAATTTTTGCAGAATACATTTAAATTGTATTCCTCAACCAAGACGATATAGTACAATTATGTAATATAGCGCAAGCACAAGATCTAGACTACTGAATAAATGTTTTACTTACCTCTGCTTACTCTTGACTTCAGGTCCAGTCTGACTGGGGATAGCAAAAATCTGGCTTGATTTTATATTCAAACATTTTGGGAAAACCCATCATTCTAGTACATTCTATAGAATCATGTGATTAAGAAAGTTCCGGATTGTTCTAGAACGATGGGTTTTCCCAAAATGTTTGACTATAAAAGCAAGCGAGAATTTCTCCATTTCCAGTCAGACTGTAGGTGAATTCGAGTGAACAGAGGTAAGTGAAACATTTTATTAAATGTCACATAGATGGTCAATTAATTACAATGACAAAAATTAATTACGATTTACAGAGAAACATATACAACAGTTAACTCTTTTCTTCAGGTCATTGACATTAAGAAAGGGAGGTAACTGCTAAGTTACTCTGTCAAGGAGAGGAGAGTTATCCCCCTTAAATAATACTGAACTTTGAGATATGAGAATAATTATTCTATCTCGATATTCTTTTGACTGGAGAAACTACCGGCATTTTATATATATTATATGATTCTGTGAGTTTCTCCACCGATGATAGAAGTCTCAGAATGATGAAATAATTATTCTATCTTGACATTTAGTCCAACACAAAATACCCGTATACTTGCGATTGGGGAAACGGGACAATTATTATAATTCTATACAATATGTCCCGTTTCCCCAGTGACAAAACACACAAAGGATGATCTATTTTTACAATAATGAAGTCACGGAATGATAAAATAATTGTTCTATCTTAATTATTTTAATGATGATTATAATGATACAAAAATATAAAGAAATTAAACAAATAGTTTTAATTATATAATCAAGATAACTACTTAATTACTCTGTCGGAGATAGCTTAGCTTGACAGTTATCTCTCTCAACAATAATGGAAGGTTAATTTTTGTTAATATTTCTCAGAGAGAGCAGATTTGGTTATATTTTTGCGACAAAATATGCTGATTTTATTTGAAAATCGAAATATGTGGCAGAGGCATACATCGACGAGAATGTTATTTTTTCGCCAGTCTCTGTATTTACAGAAATAATCTCCTTCTTTGCAATTGTTTATTTTTCTTCATATTTACCAGTAGAACCACATACAGAATTCTGAAACTGCGTGATAGATCTAAGATTAGATAAATTATTATCGATTTTTGTCCCGTTGATATCATCGATTACATGACCGTCTTCGATCAATCCATGGAAACATTCAAATACGAACGAAGATATCTTTTATTTTTCCGATACTGAATAAGAGATAAACAGTATTAATGACCTTTCCGACCGTTTTTTTTAGTCGACAGTATATGATTACACCATCACGACATGCTTCATGATTTGTTATAACAGGATGTCTTACGAATTATTTTCTCATTTATACATCATATCATTTGTTTAAATAATATTTTGTCTAAAACGTTACTTTGGAAATCTTGTATGTTAATCTTCTACACTTTTTATAACGTGGTCATTATTGTCGTTATTATTATTTTATCATAGTGCTTTTTTCAGTTCTAGTATTTTTTCCATCACATTGCACGCACAACCGCGTTTCATCTATCACTCCAACAGCACATTTCAAACACTGTTTCGTGTCCTAGACTTTCATTACGCACGCTTTGCAAATCATGTCCGCAGTATTCGTTTACCCAAGCTTTGTTACATGGTATCGCTAAACCTATCATTAACATTAACCACTTGCATTTGTCCTTTGCTTGAATCATTATGTGCGTAGATATACATACATACACATACATATATATATACATATATATATATATATATATATATATATATATATATATATATATATATATATATATATATATATATATATATATATATATATATATATATATATATATATATATATATATATATATATATAAATTGTAAATGGATAAATTTGACAGATTATTTAAGATTAAGCATTATAAAGACAAATTTATTCTTGACAGAATATATCCTGACTGACCGATAAAAGCTCTGGTTGATCCGAAGAATAAAACTTTGGTTAGTAAAAGTCACGACGCCAAGAAAGAATTTAGCAAAGATGGTGCATCTCATGTATGGTCAACATTCAAAATCATACGCAATGACAAAGGTGTCGATGCTACGATGAACGACAAACGAGTGACAACAATTATTAGTTATCTCGACAATCTAAAATATCCTTTTAAAGTAAAATTTTTAATGAAGTAGAGCGGTACCTGGATTATCCGTGACAAATATGATCTTGTCCTTCATAATGAACAATTGCCATACTGAGTAAAAATTCCAAACCAGGAATGCTGACTGGTATTGACAAACCATATTATGAAAGAGCGTGTCCTGTAACCGCGGTTATATACGCCTTATATCCCATAAATGATAAACCCAGCGTTGATAATTTAAAACCAACGAAATTTTCAAAAAGAAATTGTGTAGTCGAAAGAGTGACGGAACAATGTACTATGTCGGCTCGTGGAAACAGGCCAACGGATAAAAGACGTAAAATAATAAACGAGTGGGGAGAAATAGTTATGGATACGGAGCGTCAGCCAAAGATGTCGCTGAGCTAGGAAAGAAACAAATTCCCAATAAAAGTAAAAACGATAACCAGAGAAATTTTATACGAATGAAAGTATTAATTAAAAGGAGCTTCGATTAAAATTATTGATCATATTGCGCATGCGTGGACTAATGCAGTAACAATCTATCCACGAAATCGAACTGCTAAATTTTAGCAAGGAAATATATTTGATTTTATTAACGAAATAAGTAAAAGTGACCCTGTATCAGCATGGATTTTTCAGAGTTCAGATAGCGGAAACTATGATCAGTTTTTACGACCTAATGGAGTTATTTATCGTACAAAATCTCAACACGAAGAAATAAAAAATCTTGTGTTAAAATATACCGATGATGCTGAACGATTACTGAGTAATTGTTTTACTGTTTCGTCAGTTGCGGGTTGTTTTGGTAGAGAGAAAAATTCGTGGAAACCAACTCGGTTTGATTTTCTCAATCATATAATATCTAGTTGTGTCGAAGACGGACACTCTGGATTATGGAATGCTAAACGCGATCATAAAGATGTTATCTTGGTTGATATGGTTGCATGTTATCACGGAAGTGTTCTTAGAATGGGAGAATGTTCTGTATATTTTGAAAGATTTGGTCATCCCACACACAAAATGACCAGAGTATCGATAATCGGACCATTACCAGTTATTAACCTGACTGGATTCGCTTGTATCGAATCAGTTAATTTTGCCGAAAATCTTCATCCAATTTCTTATGTTTGGTTTGGCAAACATTTTTAAGAAAAAATGTGGGCACCAACAGTATTATTACGATATATGCTCGATGTAAAAATAATGATATTTCTGACAGTAAGTGAAGCAATTATATCATATCGTCCGCAGAAAGAAGTTTGGTTACCACAACAAAATAAATATGACGATGAAAATCCTGATATAACCGCTTACGAAAATAAATAGCAAAAGATCACGGCAGACAAATAATTGGTAAATTCACCCAAGGAGGGTCATATGATCATAAACGACATTGTACAAGATTGATTATAGATGATGCTGAACTATATGTTATAATTGTAGATACAACAAAAAAAAATACGTTTGTAAGTCAAAGTAATGTTAACTTATCGCATGAGCTAAATTAGGTACAATTGTGGGTTGTATGAACGATGAGTCACCACAGTTTAATCATTTAAGATCTTCAATGCACGCGTACGTTTCGATAAATCTATTATCGATGATAAACAGATTTCCTGATACCGTGGTTAGAATCACCACAGATTCGTTTATATCAATAAAAAATATTCAGGATTCTTGGAAAAATTATATATCGGCAGCTATGCATCATGGGTCGAATGGAGAATAAAACAAGAAAATATACTCGATTATTCTGAATCCGCCGACGTTGAAATCAAAGATATTTATTTTAAAAATAATCTAATATCAAAATTGTCATCTGCTCCGTCAGCTCCGTCAGCGTATGATCCGTCAGCGTATGATCCCGTCGCTAGACATAAAACAATTTATCTTAATTGATCAGATGGGTCTGGTAAAACAACTCGTGTTATTAAACTATTACGGAATTTTGATATGTTCGTTTTAACCCCTACACATAGACTCGCTAGATAAATGAACGAACGAAAAGTAAAATCTTGTACTTATCACAGCTTTCTTCGTTGGAAAGGAGAAGCATGGACTCCTGATCGAATGGGCGAAATATACATTCCAAAGATTATCGTTTGGGATGAAACATGTACAGTGTCGTTATAAACATTAAAAACATTTCTTGATTAACAAAAAAAATACTGCTGTAATAATGTGCGGCGATCATGGTCGACCACCACCTTTTGTTGGATTGTCTCCACATAAATGGCTGAGGAATTGTGTTTATTATTATGCAGAAATAATTGATAATCATAGAGAATTTGGTCCAGAAATAAGAGAGTTAAAAAATTAATCAGACTACAACTGAATAAAGTTCAGTGTGATAGAATGCGTGAAGTAATTTCAGACACTCTATTGACAATTTTTGGAAGTTGTGGAGACCAAATGATTTGATAGTGGCAAGTAGTTCGGGATACACTTCAATAACAATTATTTACGTTACAGAAAGGAACATTTTCAAATGCACCTTTACCAGTATCATATGAATCGGCTGATACGCGACGATAGAATATCGACGTTGATATACCAGGATCGTCAGAAAATCTTCTATTACATGATATTATTTTAGTTCATGTCAATGTTGTTGAAGATGCGCTAAAAATGGACAAATCTCCGTGGACGTTAGGATACGCGATGACAATACACCCATCTCAGGGGTTAAAAATCTCTGATACTCGAGAATGGATCATCGATGATCGTATCAAATGGTCAAATTTAGTTTATCTCATAGTGTCTAGAGTTAGAAAAATATCTCAGTTGCGTAGGGTTATCATAGACTTTACAAAAACCACTGGCGATGTTATTGACAATGATATAGTAAGAAAAAAATTAGTTAGCTATAAACAGTATGACAAAAAAATAAAGGCGACTTTGACCATGATGCTGAATTTATAATGACGCTGAAACAACAGCAAAATAATCATTGTGCGAGCTCTAATACAGCAATGTTGAGGAGAAATATTCTTAATGATCGAAGACAATTTACCGTAGACTGAATTAATAGTAATCTTGGTCATACAGGCAAAAATATAATCCTTACCTGCCTTGAATGTAATCGTCGTCGAGGTGCTAGTTTACAAAAGTGAATGCTGTAGTAATTGCGTGTCTTCAGGAATTACTTGTAATTGCTTGCGTACAAATCCACGTTGAGGGGCAGTTGAATCTAATCTGTAGATTGCAGGTCTACCCGTGGATCTTACCACACTAGATATTGTACGTGTCGTTACACTCCAAATAGGATCAGTCGCTCTTTTTTACCGCCTTCAAGTTCACCGGGTTCATATAAATATCTAACAGTAACATTACCTAATACGGCTTGTTTTGAAAATTCATGTCGTTGTATTGGCATATGTTCTTTTTGTGATTGGATTAATAGGTTTCATAGATATTGCACGAGTGATTGCATTTTTTAATGCAACTATCACACTTGGTAATCTCGCAACCCATTCGCGCGATCTTTTGTCTTTCTGAATTATTTCCTTCATATACTGATATCCAAACAATTTCTCGGCAAGTGTTCGATTAAATCGTTAAACAATTGCCTGATCACGATGAATTGCGTTATGTCCTCGTCTAATTTTGACATTATGTTTTTTCATCAGAGATGATATAAAAACCAAGAAATTCTTTGACAAGATCAAGATGTAATAGTTCTGGACATCGCAAAGGTCCTCGTTGATAAATTCGTTCAAAAGCAGATACAACTTAAGCAGCTGTTTTAATTGATAGTGGTTCTGCTTCTTCATACTTACTTGCAACGTCAACGACAGTCAGCGCGTATTTGAATGTTAATTGACGTCCACCAATTTTGATAGTATCGTGTGGTAAAAATAAAATATCAGCCTGATGAACTTCATAAGGAATGCTGACATCCAAATGTGCATGCTGAATTCATTTAGGTGGAGGAAGATATATTTGCCATATTGCCTGTCGTGCTAACCATTTTTCAGCAGTATAGCGTGTAACATTTTCTGCATCAACGAGTTTACTAATTACTCCTCTACCTTTCCAATATCTTCCTGGGCTGTAATAAATCGATTCCATTATTTCAATAATTGGTTGATTAATTACCGGCTCTGAATAACAATTTACCTTTCATCGCAGATCTTGCCAACCAATTAGCTAATGATTCTCTGATGATTTTATTTTTTATTTAACGAATGAATCAACATCACATTTGCAATATGTCGTTGTTGTTAATCTTTATTTTTATAAGCTACATCATATGCGTGACATGCATTATCAATATCATTTATATGATACTCTCCAGGTTTTGGTTGATCTTGTTTATCAAGTCGGTTATCAAGTCGGGTACCAGGACCGTAATAATTATATCCAGAAAGATGTTTTTCTCCTGGGTATTTAGCCCATGAAGTTTCTGGTAATTTTGCTAATGAAGTAGCGATATCACCACCAATTTTACTGTGAGAAATAAATATATATTTTTTGTGCCACATTTTCTACATTTACCTGCAAGTGCGCGTCTTTTATTTTTTGTTATTATTATTGTCAACATACTAGTAGGAGCATGTGCTCTACATTGAACACAATAAAAATTCATATCATTTATTATATTTCTACAACATGAATGTCATTGATTTCTCAGCAACACGAAAGCAAGAGCCAGTAAAACATATTTAAGCATTACCGAATTCTATCAGAATGATTATAATAGGTCCACCTGTGTCTGCTAAAGCATAGTTATTACTTAATTTGATAATAAGATGGCTCAAATGGGATAAGTTATGTTTAGTTGCACCATCAGTTGATGATCAGAGATGCTACGATGTACTTAAAGATTTGAATGAAAATGCAAAATTGTTAAATGAAGATTTCGACGACATTGCTAATTTTATAACTGATATTGATGAAGCACCGTCCGTAGATGAGTTAGACGGTTTTATTAATAATCTCGTAGTATACGATGATGTGAAGCTGGACAAGCAACCAAATCCAGCTAGAATATTTTCTCGAGGTAGGCATAAAAATACTGGTGTGATTTATGGTACTCAGATATACACAGATACCTAAAGTGATCAGATTTAACTGTAATGTTCAGTTGTGTTTAATGGAACTGATACACATAGTCTGCGAAATATTCATCAGACTTGGTATAGTGGGGATATGGACATGATTCAGTTCCAAAGGTTCTTTTCAAAAGCACAATGATCTCCACACGGATTTACAACAATAAATTTACACGATCCCAGAACAAGATATCGTGTAGGTCTTGACAAACTATTTGGTTGATCTAATTATAGTAGCAGGGAAGGCGCGACCTCAATTAGACGTCAGGCGGGTAAACAAAAACAGATATAAATTTCGACAAAAATAAAGTAACACAGTTAGTGAAAATCTGGGTAAGTCAGAGGCTTTGGTTTAGCGTTATTGACCTTATTTTTTTAATATTAAATTTTCTTATGAGGTTTTTAGTTTTCAAAGTTACATTTCAGCAAAGGTCTGTTTGCCTCCCCTGCTGCTCCATGATACCGAATAAATCCTTTATTCTGCAGTATGATATTTTTCCTTCTGATATAAATAATATATCAACATACCTAATTCTTATTAGTTTAATCATCCTTTAGGGAATGATCTCACTGTCTCCAGTGGTATATACGTTTACATTAATATGTCATATTTTCTTTTTTGATCATCTATATTCTCGACTCTACAGGTATACTTAAAAGCCAATGCTAATATGGACCAACGTATTATGTAGAATTATCTTCCCTAACAAGTGTACATTTATCTATGTGTAGAATAAAACGGTTTATATCTTGGCTTACTATCCTTGCAAATGTGTTATATAGCAAAACAAAAAAGCTTCTATGCAACAGCATACAATTATCTTCTGATATTGTTTACTTTAATCCTACAATTCCCGTGCAAAACTCATTATTATCCTTTCTACTTGTATGACCATAGTTATAGCCTAATCAGATTTAAAATCTCTTCATAACCGATATTCTTTATGTAAGATTCAACATCACCAAAGAATTCATACAATTCATGATAATCCTGCATGCTCATTAAAAGTTCGTTTAATTGAGAGAAAAAACCTCAAAACATGAATTTAACAAATGGAATTTGAAAACAAACGTGAATTCCTATCACCGATCAACAAAATAAAAGTGAACTACACCCCAATATAAAGAGTCTTGAATGTATCGTTCAAATAACGATTTAGTAAAGAATGTAATTATGAATGTATCGTTCAAATAACGATTTAGAAAAGCAGGTAAATTTGAACGTATCGTTCATAAAACGATATTGAAAAGCAGCGTAAATTACGAACCTATCGATCGTTCACATAACGATATAGCAATAGGAATGAATGAAATTACGAAAATATCGATCGTTCATATAACGATAGTAATGAATGAAATGATGAACCTATCAATCGTTCACATAACGATAGGAATGAATGAAATTATGAACCTATCGATCGTTCGTATAACGATATAGCAATAGGGATGAATGAAATTATGAATCTATCGATCGTTCACATAACGATATAGCAATAGGAATGAATGAAATTATGAAATGCAATTGTGGAAATAACATGGAACACTATAACTATCGTGGCGCCCATTTGACGACCAAGATGTTAACTCCGGTTCCACGCGCTCTAGTCAATGGCCAGAGAAGCACCCACGCATGGTCCGTTCCTCTCAGTCTGCTGAAGGATCCCTCACATCACAGACCCGATGGTCGCGAAGACCTGGTCCCTCGCATCGAGAAAACCAGTCCACTCTTCCGATCCAACGGCACCAAAACACAGCTTATACGTCACACGAAACCCCACAGAGTTCTGTGACTCCACATCAAAACGATGTATAAGGCATGGCAGGCATGTATAAAGAAGCTCTACAGCTGGTGACTCCACATCAAACCATATACAAGGCATGGCAGCTCTACAGCTGGAGATTTGTTTCCGTAAAGAGGTAAGCTTTCTGACAAGACTCGGCGTAATGTGATTTGGTTATAGAGAATTTGCTCTATATGTACACTAGCTGTGACAGATATGCGCAGCTAGATACTTAGGTTTCCCGCTGTAGGCAATTTGTTCGTGCAGCATGGTCTGAGTTTCGCTCGGGATTTCGAAATAACTAAGCCGAAAAAATATACCATCCTCGGGTGACGCTGTACGCGGCAACGAAAACCCTAGTACATATTTGAAACTATACATATTGATATAACTCCTACACAATTTCGTGACAATATAACGTTTTCTTTTTCTTTCTGACGAGAGGTGTTATGTATAACTATTTCTTGTAATTGTTTATCCTGCCTGTTGATTGTAGTTATTATCTATAAAGAAGATGCTATATAGTTTTGTACACGGCTGTAGATTATAATTTTAGATACTAAGAGTGTCTGTATATTGCGTAGGATTTATAAAACCTTTTACTAGTTGGGGTCATTTCCCATTGGACCTTTCTATAATGTTGGTTCTTATAAGAATTAAGTTATTTGTTATTGGACAGGTCAGTTAGGCGGCTTCTTTTATGATGTAGGGTATTTGACAAATAAGATGGGGAAATTTGTTTTAGAGCCTTATGCTTGTTATATAACAGAACTGAACAAATTATATTTTTTCTACTGGGTTTTTTATTTCATATGTATTTGTGTCAATCTCAGCCTGCAAATGTATATAATATTGTCTTTAGATAATTTGAGAGGACTCATTTGTTAAGGTAATTGTTGTGAATAAAAAGTGATTGGACTGAAATATTTTTTATTATCTTTATTGTAAATTATTCAAAGTGTTCTGTACAATATCGTTATTTTCCTGGGGACTGTTGGCAAACCAATACATTCGAGGTTTTGAAATTCATCCGGAACGTTAAGTTCTTTTGGAAGTTAATATAAATTTTTAGGCTCATTTTGGATTCAATTCATAGTACTATACTTTCCTCTTACGTTTTCATTTTATAGCTTTGATAACTAAATTATTTTGCTACGTTTTACAAAACGTGCCGGGTTTTGATTCTTTCTGTTACTTTCTTTCATAACACATCTCAAATATCTTTATCTCAAATTGTCTTTATTTGTTTGTTCATCAAACTGTCACTCCTGAACGACACAAACTTCAACGTTGATGTAGTTTATAGGTTATTTCTTTGTCAGACGATCAATAAATGTGTAATCAATCAAGCATGATTCAAAGGTGAGTAGGTCTTGTTTACACGGTTTCTTTGTCAGATAACAAATAAAGGTGCTGTCGACGAAGCTTCTTTTAAAGGTAATTATGTCTTGTTTGCATAGTCCTTTTGTAGAACGATACAAAACTGGTGTGAGCGATTAAGTTTATTTCTGCCCAATTGCCTACAGGCTATACCGCCGACAGTTAAGCTAGTCAAACCGGGTGAGAAAAGGGCTACTTAATCATTTCGTTTATTTGATTCCAAAGGCCGACTGCACAGTAAGATATTTATTTCTTATTCTGAAGGTGAGTCAATCAAAATACTCATCTGTACCAAGAACACTAAGAATGCTTTCAGAAACTTTAAGTTTGTGGATATGACATAGTCAAAAAGTGGCATCATCATGGCTGGTAATTAGAACACTGTGTAAATATATTTTCTAAACAAAGAGAAAGAATTGTTGCAAATCATATATATAAATTATTGCTTGCAGTGTGTGTGTATGTTTGCGCGAACCTGTGAGCAAGGGCGTGGACAAGCGCGTGCGTGTGTGTGTCTTATACGTGATCAGTTTCAGCGACATCTAGCTCTATTGTTCAATACCAAAATATCCCATACTGACGATAGCACTTACAGTAGTACAAGACTGACAGGATAGCAGCCCTTCAATCCTTAATAATACAATTCACGTGTCTCTATCCGAAATGCCGAGTAGAGATGGGCTGAGGTGACATTGTCTTTGACGAAAACATCAACATTAATTGCTGTTATATCCGTCCTATTTTTTGTAAAAGTGCTGAAACGTGTTTCGTATGTATCAGAATCAAGACGCAGAAATTGCTCTGGAAGACTCATCTATCGACACCCATTTATGGTTTTATAGATGCGTTTTCCTGCCAGTAATACAGCAGGCAATTATAAATTATTTTTTTATAATCATGAGTAGTTAATATGTTCAGTCAGACACGGTAATATGGAGGTCAGATATACTATATTTACGATATTGTGACTACTTTTGCTTTTACTTAAAGGTTCAGTAATATTTTCTCATTGAAGATGTAGAAATGGATACATATCCCTCAAATGCATCATTTACCATAAGTTTATGTGCAGAGTCTATCTGCATACATTGATGTTTGTTCACAAAAGAAGCTGTCGCCAATAAATCTTATTACTGCTCAAAGGCTCAATTCCTTTCCTGTGTATTTCGGTCACACCTGAATGTCGTTTATGACTTCAGAATGAAGACCAGTTCTTGATACTTTACAAACCTTTCACAACTTATTTTGAAATCAGAGAGATAGACAGGAAGATTAATCAAATCAAATGAACAACCTAATGCCAATATTTTCGTATGAAAGCTATATGAACGAATCATATAATTCAAGGTTTCGTGACATCTTTCTAAAGCCCCTTTACACTCAAAGTTTTATGCAGAGATTTTAACTATTGGATGCCTAATTGACACATAACTTGTTGGAAAATTCGAGATATAGACTTTCACCCAGAATCAGACTGGAATGATTTGTAATGCAATCATGTAAAATGTTAATTTATCAAAGCCTTTACTATGGTTTTAGTTGTAATATGTCTACAAGGAATCGCAGACATTATGATCAGCAAATATTGGTTGTCAGATTTGGTCTTAAGTAAGGGATCGAACATTGCTCGGCTAAATCGTTCGTCAAATTGAGGAATAGGTTGCACATGAGGCTTAATCATCTTCTGATTGGGTCTTCCTTCCATTTGGACAGGCATAACAAAATTTACACTATTTATAAACATCACGTTTAAGCCTTCGTCAATACTCCGTCAATATAAATGATTCCAAATCATGTGATCAGTTTTTGACTCCTAAACTTGTTAGCTACCTGATCAATCGTCGCCAGCGGGTAACTCCGGTGGCTTACATATTATCATAAAATTGCATTTTTTTTTGTGTGGAGAAAATGGTACTTTTGTCTCTTCATTTCACTAATAACCGTCAGAAGCAAACATGAAATCTCAGGATCTTTTCCTCTCCGACAGGATGTCAATGTCTTTTTTTAACTTATGTTTAGAACAGAGAGAATGAGTAGTAAAATGAGGATCACTGTGATCAATACCTATTGACTTATCAGTACTAGGAGCAAAAGTGATCTCATGTAAAGACTGACGAATACATGTGTCAGAATAATTTCCTGACAAACATAATTCTCAAAGGCTTTTTTGCCATTGCTCTGGTAACTGCACAAGCTGGATACAAATCAAGTGCTACAAGAATTGACATTTAGATGCTTTCATATGAAACTAAGATGATTTTCAAATAAAATAACTGCTGAGATGAAGATTTAATGAGAAATGAAACTTTGTGATTCAAGGAATAACCATCCACTGTGAGACCAACATTTTCGAAATTGTTCAGGTCTTCGCTCGTCAAGATAGGTCTTTACAGGAATATGGATGTAATTCCTTACCTCTTCAACTAATATGAACTGTCTTCGTTGCTGGGCACTCTGTTTCTCTGAGGCAAAATTCGACATACATTGCATGGTCAGGTTAATTTCTACGATTCCTAAACGTTTGTTGCTACACATCAGGTACCAACTCGTAACCCTTCAATATATTATTAGTAACCACATCGCAATCAACACTCTGTTGTACTGACAGTGAAATGTAAACTTAACGAGCTTTGAAATAATAAAGCCCAATGCCCTCTTTGCCATTTCAAGTTTAAAACAGAGAAGAAAGTATTTTTCAATTAATATTTCTTGGAAAGGTATTACTAACTTAAAATTTCCGGTTGCATCAAAAAATGAACTTGTGCGTAAAGTGGGTGTGGCGTGCCATTTCGTATTCTTTTCATCTATATTGGACTCAACTTTCTTCTCTCTGCAACTTTATATGTTGGTCTTCTCTCTGTATCTGCATTTGTATTTCCGTTCTTCTTTCTCTCGTAGCCTCTCCCTGTTCTCTCTCTCTCTCTCTCTCTCTCTCTCTCTTTCTGCATTTGTAATTGCTTCTCTTTTCCCTCTTTCTGCATTTGTATCTCTTTCTGACAATCTGCATTTCCATTTGCCCATCCTTGTCTTCTTTCTCCATTTACATTTCCATACTTTCTTTTTGTAGCTGAATCATTATTAATTCCAATTCCAGCTGGGGTTTTCAAAACTGTAATTTGTTTACTTTCCTATCAAAACTATAGGCAGACTTATAAACTGCCTGTCCCACCAAACCCTGTATCAAAATGATCTTTATTTCTTGCTTTGTTAAAGATTTTTTCGCTTCATAAAGATCATTACGTCTGGTAAGCTTAATCAACTCATGCTTTTTCATAAACCTTTCTGGCTACTATTTGAAATAAAGTTCTCCATATTTGTTGACATTAGGAATATTTACTGATTTCACGATCGATTTTGTAATCGTGTGAATTAAAATCTTTACCAAGGAAAATGAAAATTACAAACAAGGTTAATTTAATTTGAAAGACAAATTTCAACATAGCCGAAATGTTTTAAAGAAATTCAGATCTCGGACGAACCCTATAATTCTCTTACGACTCCTGGTATTAAACTATGTAAAGAAAGAAACGGAAACAACATCTTTAGTCAAATCACCGGGTTATTTATTTTTCTAAGCTACAAGGTGAAAAGTTATGAAAAACTTACAGGATTGACCATTTCCAAAGTCAAGTCTGTGAGTCATATGCTGAATAAAAGTCTTATTTGCATATGACCAAATTCACAACAATACATCAAACAATTAAACATATTTTCATTTAATGTTTAGTATAAATTGATAAATTTGTGAAGAAATAAATACTACTCTGTTTATAATATATGTAAAACATATAGAACTGAACTACTAGCGAACTACACCGCAGATTATGGCACGCGACCTTAACTTTGACTGACTTTTGTCAGATTCTATTAACAATTATTTTTTTCTGGATTAGTTTAGAACTTCCGTACTAACAGACATATTATCATTCATCAAACACTAAATCTGTTTACTATGCTACAGGTTGTTGAATATAGCTATCAAACCTTACCCATGGGTGCAACCCATCCAGATACTTACGCTCCACTTCGCCACTCGAATTCGCGTTGAACGAATTGCCCATAGAGGTTAGACACAATGACACTGTAATCTTGTTCAAGAGTGCTATTAAAACTCACCCTTTCGACTACAAGAACAGACTTAAAGACTAAATAATTGTTATGTATATTTTATTTAATTATATCTGATTTAATGCATATTTATTTCATTTTAATTGTTTGCAGTTTAATTTTTTAAATATTTTTATTACATGCTATTGTAATGTAAATTCATTTACTTATGATGATACTTTATTTTAGAAAATAGCTTGACCTTGACCGTTCGTTTTGTAAACAACCAGGTGTTGATCTAGATCCTGACCTTGATTTAAAATTAGTAGCAACCACGTAAACAAGTTCTATTTTTTTTCTTAAATGATTGGTTTTCGTCAGGGCCACACCGGGTGTACGTGAACTTTAACAAGTACCCAGAACATGATCACGTAACGCCTTTTTACGGTTTAGAAGACGATTCAACCTTTGTTTTGGAGAGACAGATTCTGAGAAATGCAATATGTTTCTGTGTTTTAACTCATATTGTAAATCACTTAAATCTTTTAAACATTAAGCGCCAAGTACTAAGTCTACATTATTACTATTACTATTATTATTGTTATTATTATTATTATTATTATTATTATTATTATTATATTGTACCTCCATCTACCTAGATAATTGGCTGCCTACAACTTTCAAAGGGCCGTATTCATACCGAGCGAATCAAACACCTGAGAAAGTGTGGCTTTTTGTCTATTGTCTTGCATGGTTTCCAAGGATCTCATAACAATATCAACTGAGTTGTTGTTAAACACGCAAATGCTACAATAATTTGCATGTAATTACCTAATGGCCACATATCGTGAAGCTATAGTTTCTGTCCACCATGGTTTTCGTTATGTTTCACATTTGTATGGCTTATTAGCAAGACTTAAGCGGTCGAATATTAACAGGCCTACTGCTCTGCAATAGAAAATGTGACCCAAACACCTAATGAAAAGAAATATTCCTATCCAAAATTTCTAAACTAGTATATCTAAAATTATCCAGAGACTTCCTTGTGTTTAGAAATTAGGAAAGGTCTGTTTTACGAAGCTAGTCCCAACTGTCATAAAGTCTCGCAAACGAGGCACATGATGACGTCTACTCATTGAAACTAGCTGATTACTCAGGTCGAGAAATATCTTCGCAACATCGTCTCCACATAGTCAACAAATAATCATGAAACTCTAACAAAACTATAAACGGAGATCTAAATGCAAAAAACAACAACAACACCCCCACCCCCACATAATCTAGGTATATTACAATACGCTAAACGTTATACAAAACATTATGCATTTCTTAATTTTGTTATGGACGTTAAGAAAACCAAGATAAAAGAAGGTATATATTTTAAACTTCCTATTTATTAAGCTTTCCAGATTTATTTATAATGGTATCCTCAAAATCTATATTCTAATTTGCATTGAAGTGACTAATCCAATTATTTCATTTATTTTCACCGAACCATGTAAACACATATAGTACTGTGTGTGAGTATGTGTGTTTCATAGATGTACCAGATGCGTTTAAATTCGTAAAATTAGAAGCACACAAAAAGTACATGTCATACGGTATGTCCTTGGACAATGCATGCACATGTAAATAAGATCCATAAATCTTCCCTAAATGATGGTTTTATTTACCTCATTTCGCTCTACGTTGTAACTCTTTATAATAGGATTTTCCCTTCTCAAAATTTCCGATTTTATACACTGATGTTAAGAGAGAATGATCCGTTCTATACCATCGTTCAATATATCCTCCAAGTGTATTTGTTTTTGCTCCATAAATTTTTCTCTAGATATCAATGATCTGAAATTCACGTGTGATCTCTATCAGTTATTTCCGTTGATCTTGGGTTGTTCAATCCGTTATGATTATATGTATTATGTTCTTGATTCATAACTATATTAAAATCTCCTGCTATGATTATCAAATTATCAAATTATCACGATAGTCATTTAAGTCAGGATTCAACTGTTGATTACAATTATGATGGTCTTTATTTTGGACCATAACTATTTAATAATGTTATGTTTGTAAAATCTGCTTGCATTGTTATAATAATCTTATTTTCCATTGTCTCTTTTCGTATTTGTTATATTTTTAATTCGAAATTATTGCTAAAAGGAACTGCTATTGCTCTAGATTAACTTAAAAAAATTGCTAGAAAGCATTCATATTCCGCTGACCACGTATATATTACTTTTCTTTTTGTAGGAAATCTGAATCCTGTAGAAATAAATTGAAAGCATTATTCTTTTGAAAATGTATGACATATTTCTCTTGGATTTCTCATCTAACCCCTGACAATTCATGGATGTAATGGTAAATTTATTAGTCATTAAAGTCCCAAATTTACATCTATTAGGAAAAATACTCTGGGCAGAGATATCAGAAAGTTCCGTACATCAAATATTAATATAACCGTACATAAAATCCAAAGATGCAAATACAAATTATTAGTGCCTTGCTTTTAACATAGGAGAGAACACAAATAAAGAGGGAGAAAAGAAACAGAGAAGAGACAGAATAATAAGCACAAATGCACACAATGTTTTTACCTTCCTCTCGGTACAAGATAACCTATTAAGATGTTAGAAATTTAAACATTTCTAATATATGTACATTTACTGCAATACGTCCACAATTGCATTAAATGCTTTTGAAACAAAGAAAGCAAGTAGACGATTATTGACATCGCAAGCAAGAATACTTAAATATATTCGCAACAAAGAAAAATGCTGCCATAAACACCTTTGAAACAAAAGTAGCAAGAACAAAAATATACAGGATGCTAACAATATAAATAGTGTTTTAATAATAAAAATAAAAATAATCAAATGGTTGCAAGTAATGAAAAAGGCATTCTCAGCGAAATAAAGCAGGTAAAAGCCTTATCAGTCACATGATAAAAGCATGAAAATACAATGAGATGGCAATACAACCAAAATATAAAATAGCAACTAGAAATATTAAAGTCACTTAAGCGTTAAAGGAATGTCAAATTCACCTAGTTTTGAATGTAAACAACATCGTCAATATATATTACGATATGTTATAAGGTGAAAGGGGTTAATTCCTAACTATGTACCGTAATTGTCTATCATAGGCGTTCAAGTGATTAAGGCATTATTTATTCACGAGAAAAAGCTTTAAACGTATACGAGTGAATGTACCTACTGGCGTAAAAGTCGCAAAGAAAGAGTTTCTTGACGAAGATGTGTTTAGCAAATGCTGTAACAATGATCATGAAAGCTGACATAGACACGTTTGTCATGAAATGTCATTTTATCAGGAAGGAAGTGTCAGTGACAAAAAGTATCACTTTTGTAACTAAAATCATTTCTTTGTGGCAAAAATTCTTTCCTGTTTCACACGAATTTTCAAAGTAAAAGTGTCATTTCTCGTTAAAATGTGATGTCTTCGCAAGCAAATAACAAACATCAGGACGACTCGTGATTTATTCGTGGAGAACATGTTTCTTGACGAGAAAATAAATACTTTATATACGTTACGAATAAATGTTTTTTCACTTATTTTCTTTTTCTTCATGAAAATTACGAACAGTATTAACTAGGCGACTCGTGCAGAAAATGATATTTTATTCACGTAGAAAGTTAGTTTGTCATGAAAAGGATATATATTTTGTTAAAAATTACCATTTTGTGAAATCATTTTACTGTGAAAAATCACAACGTTAACAATATTAGCAGCTAATGATAATAAATAATAACATTTCCACTATTTTCATGCCCTTCAATTCTAAATGAAGAGTCAGCAAATACTGATAACACAACTAGAAATACCCTATATAAATCTATATTCGTTCCACCTATTGGTCGCAGGTTACAATTTGTTTGCTTGTGGTCCTTTGTTCAGACCCAACACTGTGGTGGCACGTGAAGAAATTGGTAGGATCACATTTTTGCTTTATCTTCAACAGATGCTTATAATGATTGGCCCAGAGAGCATCGTTCTAGTTGTCAAGGTCATATGCTGCTGCATTCATGTACGCGACGTTTCCATACTGCTGGATTTGCCGAGAAAATGTCTTTCCGGCAGCAAGAGTTTCACTGAAATCAAGTTGGTTACTTATTCCTTATTCCTAATTCCCGATTCAATAAGGAAAAAGTAACCAGTTATTAATTTCGAGTCAAATATTTTCACATACACTCTTTAGGGCATGCATTGGTGGAACTTTAACCTGATTGGAGAAATACGAGTGCTATTTAAAGCTGAATATAGACCGATCACGGACTATATGTAGGAATGGTTTTGGATATTGATAGGAATACGTGTTTAGTAATGTGATATAGGATTAATTAGTTGTATTAGGCATTTGGGTCGTGTCGTTTTGATGCATAGCGTGAAGTATTAGTACTCGGGTTCGAAAAGCTTACTAAAGACTCGAGTAAAAGGGAAACCACAAAAAAACATACAAGTGTGAAACTGGAGATTTCTGTTGTGTGGTCGTCATGTCCTTAGAGGAGAATTATGTGGTTTATTTACGAGTTGTAAAAGCCTTCGGATTGAATATTGTCTTGAAGTACTTGTAACTGGGAACTTGGCATACTTGTAACCGATTTCCAGAAATTGGGGTTATCTAAAGGCGAGTGGAGGGCGGGTAAAGCACATGCCACAAGATTATATTTTACTTATACCATTTGGTCGTTACGTATCGTCTTTAAAGAGATTTGACAAGGACCCTAATTGATATGTTATCTCTAAGAGATAGTGTAGTCACAAAAGAAGTCCTGAGAAATTTCGAGAAATCAGCTAGACGACGTAGATCTCGTACAACACTTGCCGTACGAAGATTATAACATAGACCCTTCGTTGACATTTTATCTATAGGGGATAGAGGTCCATCTACGAACAATGTCCTGTCGAATTTCGTCGAGAGAAAACAGCGAAATAATGGACGCCCCATGGGTACCTGGTTTATACCACCCCACCCCACCTCTGCGACTGCCCCCCACCCAAAGAAACACAACAACAACACGCTAATGTTAATAAATTGCATCGAAAGTTTGTACCAATTGAACACCTGCTAAGAGGATTTTGATTTCAACGTGTCTTGCACATTAACTGACTAGGTACACGTTCTAACAGTAGAAAAAGGTTTAACAAAAATTCGTCGAGGTGATTTCGAGAAGTCTACGGCTGGATGGAAGTCGCGTAAGACACATTCCGTAAGAACATTGTAACTTTATACAGTTTTGACATGGAACCTTCTTTGATATTTTATCTCTAGGGAATAGAGTCAACTCACGAAGGAAGTCCGGACGAATTTCGTCGATAGCAAACCTCGATATAAGGGGCGTCCGATGGTTACCGGATATGAAAAACACGCAAATATTAATAGCTTGAATCAAGAGTTTGTACTAATTGAACCTCTAATTAGTGGATTTTAATTTCAACGCTCGTTGGACAGTACCAAATTGTATTTTACGTATATACTTGGGCCATTTAGTCCTTTCTTTATACAGATTGACATACAACCTTATTTGACGTTTTATATATAGCGGGACTGAGTCCATAAACGAAATAAGTCATGACGATTTTCGTCGATAGGAAACACGGAAAATAAGGGATGCTAGATGGGTAGCGAGTATGAACAATACGCAAAAAATGTTAGTAGATTGTATCAATAGGTTGTACTAATTGACCCCTTACTTAGATAATTCTGGTTTAAACGCCTCTCATATAGTATCTAAATTGGGCACCGTTCTAACAGCAGGAAAAGTTTAAGAAACTTCGCCGAGCCGATTTCGAGAAATTCGCTGCTAGAGAAAAGTGGTCGAGTACAACATTTTCCGTTGTACAGTTGGGCCATTAGAGTTTTTATATGGACCCTTCTTTAATATTTTATCTCTAGTGGATAGAGTGCATCCACGAATAAAGTTCTGGCGTCTTGACGAATTTCGTCGTGTTTTAAGAGCGAAATAAAATGCATCCGACGGGTACCGGGTGTGAAAAACACTCAAATATTCATAGATTGTATCAATATTTTGTACTAATGGAACCTCTACATAGAATATTTTGGCTTAAAACGCCTCTTGGACATTATTTAGCTAAGGATCCGTTCTAACGGCAGCAAATTTCATTAAAAAAAAATTGGTTAAGCTAAATTCGAGAAATTCGTGTTAGATAAAGGAGACTGAGTACAATACATACCGTAAGATTATATTATATTATATTTGAGCCACAATGTAACCTTTTCATTGAGTTTTGACAAAGACATTTCTTTGATATTTTAGATCTCGGGGATAGAAACCACCCACAAAGGAAGTTCTGATGAATTTCGTCAAAAGGAAACAGCGACATAAGGGGAGAACTATTGGGACTGGGTATGAAAAGCACGCAAATGTTAATAGATCGTATCACAAGTTTGTACTGATTGTACTCCAACTTAGAGGATTTTGATTTCAACAGCTCCTGGACAGTAACTTGATATGGACCCGTTCTTACTATAGGAAAGGTGTAAAGAAACTTCTCCGTGTCAATTTCGAGAAATTCACAATTGGATAAAATGGTCGAGTACAACACACGCCGTCAGAAGATGACATCATATCTTATCAGTTGGGCCATTAAGTCCAATCCTAAGAGATCTGACATGGACCAGTCTTTGATGGTTTATCTCAAGGGGGTAGATCCATCGACGATGGAGGTCCTGACGAATTTCGCCAAGAGATAACGACCAAACAAGGGGTGTCCGATGGGTATCGGGTATAAAAACCACGCAAATGTTAATATATTGAATCACTAGTACTAATTTGTACTGATTGTTCACCAAATTAGAGGATATTTATTTCAAAATCTCTCAGACAGTATCTAATTAGGGACTCGTTCTAACAGTAATCAAGGTTTGAAGAAAATTCGTGGAGCCAATTTCGATAAACTATCGGCTAGATATAGGATGTCGAGAAGAACATATGCTGTAAGATTATATCTTACGTTTACATTTGAGCCATTTCGTCACCTTTTCATTGAGTTTTGACATGGACCCTTCTTTGATATTTTACTTCTAGGGGATAGCGACCACCAACGACGGAAATCCTTATGTATTTCGTTGAGAGGAAACAGCGCGATAAGGGGAACCCTATATGTCCCATGTATGAAATAAACGTAAATGTTAATAGAGTGTGTCACTAGTTTGTACTAAGAGTACTTCAACTTAGATGATTGGTTGGTATTTAAACGGTGACCCGCTCCAGCAGTAGAAAAAGTTTAAAGAAAATTCGTAAAGCCGGTTTTGAGAAATGTTCGGCTAGATAGGGGAAGTCGAGTACAACGCTTGCCATCAAAAGATGAGATCATACATATATTGCTGAGTCATTACGTCCCTCCTTAAGAGCTTTGACATGGACAGGGGATAGAGTCCATCCACGAAAGGAGTCCTGACGAATTCGTAAAGAGATAGGAACGAAAAAAGGGATGAACGGTGAGTACTGGGTTCGAAAAACAACCAAATGTTAATAGATTGTATTACTAGTTTGTAATGATCGTACTTAGAGGATTTTCATTTCAACATCTCTTGGACAGTATCAAGTTGGAAAATTTTGAAGAAAATTCGTCGAGCCGATTTCGAGAAAGTAGCGGCTAGATAAAAGAAGTCGAGTGGAACACATGCCTTAAGATTATATCTTACGTTTACTATTGGACCATTACATCAACTCTTTGTACTGAAAATTCGTCGAGCGCATTTATAGAAATTCGCGGCTAGATGAAGGAGATCGGGAACAACATATACAGTAATAAGATTATATCTTATGAACCCATTTGGGCCATTACTCCCCTCTATAGAGTTCTGACATGGACCCTTCTATAATATTCTATCTCAAAGGAACAGAGTACATCTACGAAGGAAGTCTTGACGAATTTCGTCGAGAGGTGTCAGCGGTATAAAGGGGAGTAAGCTATACGAACTGGGTATGAACAAACGTAAACGTTAAATGACTGTATCAGTAGTCTAATAATTGTAATCCAATTTGGAGGACTTTGATTTCAACGTCTCGTAGAGAGTATCTAAATATGTATCCGTCCTAGCAATACGAAAACTTTCATAAAGAATCCTCGAGCCGATTTTGAGATATAAGCGGATAGGTGAAGAAGGTCTGGTTCAATACATGACGTAAGACTATGATACATTACGTTTACATTTTGGCCACCCAACATATACATACATACATATATATATATATATATATATATATATATATATATATATATATATATATATATATATATATATATATATATATATATATATATATATATATATATATATATATATATATATATATAAGTGCCAACTTTAGCTGCGATAGTGGTGTGTTTTGAAGCGTTGTTGTGTTAAGACGACTCCTTGCAAGTAAAGCAGGATAACCAGCCACCGGGGCAAGCATATTAAGTCGTAGTTCCCGAACAGGAAAGGGCCAGTCCGGTGAATGTAAAAGGTGGAGGAACAAGGACTTTCGTCCAAAAGGATAAATACGCTACAAGGTTCGTCCAAGAAATGCGGAAATTTTAACTGATGATATCTCTTATCATCATTTCGCACTATTCATCTCACTGTCTGTCGATCTTGATCGAGTAACGACGCGCGACCACGACCTTGCCAGCGACACAGTCATCTACACAATCGGTGAATCCGCGACTGACTCGGGGACCCAGTCGGCGACTATGGCACCAAGTTAGCGACATAGTCGATGATTCTGCGACTGACTCAGGGACCCAGTCGGCGACTCTGCGACCAAATCATCGACACAATTGTCGACTCTGCGACCCAGTCGGCGACTCTGCGACGTAGTCGGCTACTCTGCGACCAAGTCCTTAGACCCAGTCGGATACTCTGCGACCAAGCTGGAGAACCTGTGGGTGACTCTGCGACAGTCGGCGACTATGCCACACATTTAGCGACTCGACGACCAAATCGTCGACCCAGCCTGCGACTCTACAACACAGCCAGCAACACAGTCGACGCCTCTGCGACCCAGTCTGCGTCTCTGAGACCCTGTCGGCGACCCGGCGACCACAGGACACCCAGTCGACAACTCTGCGACTCACTTACGACCCAGTCCGCAAGTCTGCGACTAACTTAACGACCCAGTCGGCGATTCAGAAGCCCGGTCTGTGACTCTGCGACACTGTCTACAACCCAGTTGACAATTCTGCGACTCACTCAGAGACCCAGCTGGATCAGGCAATTGTTAAACGATTTAATCGAAAACTTGCTAAGCGGTTATTTGGATATCAATACGCGAAGGAATTCATTCAAGACAAGAGATCTCGCGAATGGGTTGCAAGATTACCAAGCGTGATAACTGCATTGAATAATGAAATTACTCGAACAACCAACATGAAACCTATTAACGCAATTACCAAAAAAGAATATACACGTACAATGACGTGATATTTCAACACATCCAGTGCTGGGCAATGACACTGTAAGATATTTATATGAATCCGGTGAACTTGAAGGCGGTAAAAAAAGAGCGACTGATCCTATCTGGAGCATCACGACACACAAAATATCTAACATAACTAGATCTACTGGTAGACCCGCGATCTACAGACTGGATTCAACTGCTCCTCAACGTGGATTTACGCGTGAACAATTACAAGCAATAACCAAAGACACACAATTACCGCCCAGATCACTTAACTAGCACCCCGACGTCGATTACATTCAAGACAGGTCAGCATCACATTTTCTCGTGTATGACCAAGATGGTTATCTTTATTATATACGGTAAATTGTCTTGGGTGTTTACTCGAGTATTGCCACAACATTACACAATTACAGCTCGCACAGTGATTATTGTGCTGTTGTTTCAGCGCGCTGATGAAATCAGTGTCAAGATCAAAATCGCGATTATTTTTTCTGTCGCTTTGTTTATAACCGGCTAATTTTTTTCTTATTATATCGACTTGACATTTATCGTTGTCATCTATCACTGACTCGTCCAAGACAATTCTCCGCAGCCAAGTAAACTAAGTTTGATCACTTGATACGATCATCAATGATCCAAACAACTATATCAGAGATAGTCCTTGAGATGACTGTATCGTCATTGCAACATTGACATCAACTGCGACAATATCATTTAATACGAGATTTTGTTTTTCGGTCTGTCCTGGTATATCATCGTCAATATTTTGTAGTCGTGTATCAGCTGGTCTATAACACAACGGCACTGGCAACGTTGAAAACTTCTCCCGTTGTAACTGAAACAACCGCTGATGAAGTGTGTCTCTGACTATCTTTCTACTTGCCACTATCAAGTCGTTTGGTCTCCACGCTTGCAGAAAGTAGCTCATTGAAGTCTCTGAAATTATTTTGCGCATTATTTCGCATTGAATTTTATTCGGTTGTAGTCTGATTAATTTCTTGAACTCGTTTAATTCTGCATCAAGCGCTCTGTAATCATCATTTATTTCTTCATAATAATCAACAAAATCTTTTAACCACAAATGTGGAGATGGTCCAACAAAGGGCGGTGGTTGACCATGATCGCCACACATTATCACAGCTGTATTTTTTTGTTAATAACCAATCGAAAACTATTTTTAATGTTTCTAACGGTACCGTACATATTTCATCCCAAATTATAATCCTTGGAATATATTTCTCTCCCATTCGATCAGGAGTCCATGCGTCGCCCTTGCATCTGAAAAAGCTGTGATAAGTGCACGAGTTAACCCCTCGTTGTTTCATCTCTCGCGCGAGTCTGTGTGTAGGTGTTAACATGATCATATCTGAATTCCGAAATAATTCAATCGCTTGAGTCGTCTTACCAGACCCTCCCGGCCCATTGAGATAAACAGTATTGTGACTGGATACTGGATCGTACACAGATGGCGCACTCGACGTTTCCGATAATTCTGATTTATAATAACTGTCTTTGATCTCAACATCTGCGGATTCGGAATAAACATATACCATTTCTTCTTTTATTCTCCACGGACCCCATAATGCATCATCAGTTGTAAAACGAGTTACCAAATTCAGGTATTTCTTGTTAATGTTAAAACGAATCCGTTGCAACTCTAACTGCAGTGTCAGGGAATCTATTTATCATCGATAGCAAATTGATGAAAACATAAGCTTGCATCGAAGATCTTAAATGACTATACTGAGGTGACTCGCTATCAGTATAACTTACAATTGTACCCAGCCGAGTTTCGTCAGAAAAGTAAGCATTTTCTCGACTTACAAATATATCTCTCGCAGTTGCAGCAGCGATTATACAATAGTTTCAGGATTGTCCATAATGAGTTGTGCATAATGTTTATGACCATATGCACCGCCTTGAGCAAACGTGCCAATTATTCTTCTACCGAGATCCTTCGCGGTTCTTTTCTCTTCGAGGTTGGCGATTAATGTACTGTAATCATCTCTTTCGCAATCAACCAGTTCAGGCGTTGGTAACCAAACTTTAGTCTGTGCCCGATATGATATAATTGCCTCTCTGACCGTCAGCGATATCAGTATTTTACAATCAAGCATATATCGTAACAACACTATTGGCGCCCAGCGCTTTTCACTAAAATGTCGACCAAACCAAACATAACAAATAGCATGAAGACCCTTAGCCATTTCGAATGACACTACACGAGCGAATCCTGTCAGGTCAAAATCGGGTAATGGTCCATTAATGGTCACTCGCGTCATCGAGTTCGTGGGGTGTCCAAATCCTTTAAAGTATCCAGAGCATTCTCCCATCCCGAGAAAACTTCCTGGATAACACGCAACCATATCAACTGATATCATTTCCTTGTAATTATACTTGGTATTCCACAATCCGCCGTGTCCGTATTCACAACAACTTAATTGTACATCTTCGAGAAACTCACTTCGGGTTGGCTTCCACGAATTTTTTTCTCTGGCAGCGTGGCCTGCAACTGATGGAACAGTGAAACAATTAGTTAGTAATCGGTCAGTATCTTTTAAGTATCTCTACGCAAGTTTTCTCATTGTTTCATGAAGAGATTCTTTACGGTATATTTCACCGTTAACGCGTACAAATTGATCATATTTTTCATCATCTGAACTTTTAAATAGCCACATTGACACAGGATCGTTTTCACCTATCTCATTAATAAAATCAAACATGTTTCTCCCAGAGTTCTCCGGGTAAAATCTTACAGTTCGATCTCGTGGAAATATTGTGACTGCGCTGGTCCACGCGTGAGTATTATGATCAGTGATATTTATTGGAGCTCCGTTCCGATTATATTTCGATTCGTATAATACTTCCCCTGTTATTGGTTTTACGGTTATTGTGAATCTTAGTGTTTTTCTAACTCGGCAACATCGTTCATTGTAGCTCCAGTATCCTTGACCCGTTCAGCCCATTTGTTTATTTTTTCACTTCGTAACGCCGTTTGACCGTTTCCACGCATCGCATTTGTAAAATGTTCTGTTACTCGTTCAGCTACACAATTTATTTTTGATAATTTCATCGGCGCCAGTTTATCAACACTGGATTTTTCTATCGGATAGATTCCATAAATGACTGCTGTTACAGGATAGGCTCGCTCATAATATGGTTTATCAATCCCAGTCAGCCCTCCTGGTTTGGAATTTTTACTTAGTATGACAGTTTTTCCATTAGCAAGGACAGGGTCACGTTTGTCACGGGTAATCCAATCATCTGTTTCTGCTAGCACGATAAATTTTACTCTGAAAAGATATTTTTGATCAAGGTGGTAATCGATAATCGTTTTCGCTCGTGTATCGCTCATTGTAGCGTCCTTGACTTCGTCAGCGTCGCGTATAATTTTAAATGTAGACCACACGTGAGATGCTCCATCATCACGAAATTCTTTTTTGGCATCTCTGATAACATCAATCAGATCAGTGAGGGGTTAGTCTGTCAAGGTCAAATCTAGAAGCCTTCCAGGGCTTGATTCTGAATAATCTCTCAAACTCATCCATATGTAATTCAGACAAACATTTAAATAAAAAATATTATATATACAATGTCTCAAACAAGAAATCGGTGCAAGTGGCTTAAGGTAGGATCTGTGACTCCATGTGGCAAATCCTGCTTAAACGAATTCTGCGGGCAACATTCACAATGTGTTCGTAATGGAAGCTTGGGACCAATACCCTGCTTACGATGTGGCGTCGGAGTCCGGAGCAAGACACAGTTGTGTGCGAGTCGCAGAGGTAAGCGATACAGGGAACTCAAAAGATATTATGATAAAAAGAAACCCGACTCTGTCCCTGACAAAATCAGGGGTGCATTTATAGCGTGTGAAGAGGATTATTTAAATAAGTTTTCAGACAAATTATAATTTAAACAATTACATAATCGTATAAATGAATCAAGCATTTGTTAGACATCCCATCATCAAGGATTATGAAGCGTCTCGTGATGGAATAGTTAGACATTGTCTGCTGAAGGAACCAGTTGGTACAGTTAATAATTCTGGTTATTTTAAATTTACCGCTGGGAAGAAAAGTTATTACTGTCATCGTTTCATATTCGAATGTTTCTTTGGGAAGATTAATGATGGTCTTGTGATCAATCATATTGACAGAGATCAAGTTAATAATAGTTTATCTAACCTTCGGGCCATCACTAGAGAGAAAATTCTGCACGAGGAAATTCTGGTCGGTTTAAGAGCATTACAAGGATAGGTGTCAGATCTTTAAATATAGCGACCGGTGAAGAGAGAATTTTTCAGTCAATGAACGCAGCTGGCAAGTATTTCGATATTCACCCGATGTCAGTCCAACGTGTTGCAGAAAATATAATCAAATCAACGTTTTCATACCAAGCTGGAAGCTGGATTTCATTTCATTATACAGATAAGGGAGACAATTCTGCAGCGATTCTGTAAAAGTCAAAGATGCAATTACCTCGCTGAGATTACGCAATGCTCCTTGAGATTGTGCAACACACATTATTACCTATTTTACAGATAATCCAACGCGGCAGAACTGTATACAGTTATTTTGTTTACAGCCATATAGTTTCGTGGCGTAACCGTCTTATTGTATACACACTGCACCAGTAAGGTTAACACTTCCCTGTTGATAAAGTCAAGAATTGTACAGGTAGGCTTTTTTTACGGGTAATGTTTAGAATTTAGAATTAAAATCCAGTTTAGAAATAAAATTCAGCTGCAAATTGTTAACTGTCTGTAAACGGTTAACTATATAATAATTTTAAAATCCTATAACAGTAGAATAGAGCCATTGGCGCAAGTGGTAGAGCGGCTGACTTTCGTTCCGGGGATCTGCGGTTCGAGTCTCGTAACGTGCATATTGTTGCCGGTACCGATTTATAGGCTTTTTCCAATATAAGTGGGGAGCCAGCAGCAGCAGCCCCATGTACACACCCCTCTCACCAAGTCAAACTGTGGTCAGTACGTTTTATTCGCTCGGGATTTGATCTTGGGGGTGTATGTACATGCACAGACAGACATTTCGTTTCGCTGGCGCCCCAAAATAAACAGTAGCGTGGATGCATAAGCTCTAAATCACATGGGTACCCCACAGAAAGAATGTTTGGCTAAAAGAAACGGCCATGGGAGCCGAAAAGATAAAAAAAGATCTCAAACAAAGACAAAAGTCTCAAACAAAGGACTCCCATGAAAGGCACACATGCCAGTGCAGGGATAACCGCTCATCATAGCTACTGTTTATTTTTGGTCTAAAATATTTTTCTTTTAAATATATAATCTACTAAATAATGAATTACGAAAATATCAATGATATAATTGTTGTATTAAAAATTAGAACATTACGGTATAAATTTATCCGATGAACTAAATCCTGAAAAAATCATTTCTGATTTTCAAACAGTGCAAGAGGATAAACAACAAGGAAGATATATTCTGCCGGCTCAGTATAGATTTATAAAAAAAATTCAGACGCCTATGTATCAATCACTAGCCACAGTAGAGGAAACACGAATAAAGGATTTTGTTTCGCTATCTCGTGCAATTGAAAAAATTAGGTCGGAATTGTCTCTTGAATACGAATCAAAAAAGATAATTAATTCTCGCGTAAGGCAACTAAGAAAAATTATGTCAGATCGTGAAGCGATTGAAAATGAAAGTTAGACTCCCTTGATTTACTTGGAAATCAAGTACGTGGAAATGAAATCGAAAGTAGTATGTCAGCCACCTTGTTAATACAAGGGACGGATAATATTTTTTTATTCGCCGTTGACAGATTTCAATATTATTTTTTGTTTTTCACTGACAATATTATATTTTTTTTGTTTTTCACTGAAAAATGCTGGATTTGCACGATTTTTACCAGTAAATACCCTATCAGAATTAGCAAATCCGACGATTGTCATGATTTTTACTAGTAAATACCTATCATAACTAACAAATCGGTCGATGTGCATGATTTTGACTAGTAAATACCCTATCCGAATTAGCAAATCAGTCGATGTACACAAAATATATATATGCATATATATATATATACATATATATATATATATATATATATATATATATATATATATATATATATATATATATATATATATATATATATATATATATATATATATATATATATATATATATATATATATATATATATATATATATATATATATATATATATATATATATATATATATATATATATATATATATATATATATAAATTCTTTACTGTTGCCCGCGCACGAATAATCAAATTATTATACACGCCTGTGAAATCAGTCGATGCACACGCTTTTTTACTAGTAATTACCTCTTCAGAATTAGCAAATCGGTCGATTTCCATGATACTTACTAGTAAATACCCGTTCAGAATTAGCAAATCAGTCGATGCGTATGATTTTGCCTAGTAAATACCCCTTAAGAATTAGCAAATCAGTCGATACTTATGATTTTGACTAGTAATCACTCCTATGAAATTAACAAAATCGTGTAAAATATATAATATTTTTTGTGCACTTGCAGATTTCAATATTTACTTGTATCAATTTGATGAGTTAGATAATATTTGCTTAAGTCGATCAAATTTAGTGCAAGAGTGAGCATAATTTAGAATCTGATCTTTATCACACGTGACCATAGAAATATGTTCTCGCTGTAGTTTATCCAACTGCGATTGTGTCATTAAAAATCTTCGTTACCGTATACATCAATAGCCAGATCAACTGGGCCGACTAGAAACTATGTAAATACTTTTTTGATATAGTTTTCAAGTACTTGCTTGTCGTGTATGAAAACCTTCACGTGTTGGTACATTATATGATACTCGGTTGATTAATTTAAGTTAGAAATCAAGGTCTGTCAATAAAAAATAAATTTCTCATGATGCACTAGCAGATTTGAATATATTTCTTTTTGTTGCTTTTTACTGAGAAACGTTGAATTCGCACGGTTTTGACGACCTTATTACTTTCCGAATCGTGCAAAATGTAACATCCGCCTGAGAAAATCTAAGATGAGATCCTTAGGATTTCATAAGTAAATTAATATGCATAGTTTCACCTCGAATATCCAATAAGCGGCCTAATTGGTCTGTTAGTTTGAAATTTATTCTTGATAACAGTGGACTATGGCATCGTAGATAGACTGGATTGATCGGCTCTTGCACAATCAGAAATCCAGGTGGTGTTTCTTTCGGGGTGAATTAATAAAGAACAGATCCTTGCTGGGCTTGATTTGATACTGTCGTGTCTGTGCTGTAGCTGCCATCGATTACATCACACACAAGATTGACCGCGACCACAGGGGTTATATTTACGATCCGGGGATACATATCGTCCTTGCCCCGTTGGGTCATTGTTGTGCCGGAGAATAGTTGCCGGTGGTAGTATTTTTCTCCACTCGGCAAGTATATCAGGAAAGAACTCATCGATGATATCGTTGTTGGACTTTCTTAACTTAGGTGCGTTATACCCGGGAAATTTATAATTCGGTAAATCTGCTTCTTTTATCGAATATGCAGTTAAAATTTTTTGCATGTCTGGTATGTTTACCGCTTTAACATTAATTATTGCCTCTATAACTCGCCGGTTAATATATTCCATATCGGATACAAGCTGATTTAATATTTCAATCCGCGTGACGATTTCGCTGCGTTAACTTGTTATATCAAAAAGATGTTCTTGGAAACTTTGCCGTAGTCGCTGTAGTTGTTGTTTATGTTTTCGAATAAATATTGTAAAATATTCAACAATTTCATTTAGTTGAATAATAGTCATACTATGAGGTGCTCCCCCACCGCTAACATATTTATGAATAAAATGCCAAGATGCATTATCAATCCTATCGTCGAGTATTAAATCAACACCTGCCGTTGCATTTTTTATGTCAAGTAAACCATCTTTATATGACAGGATAATATCGTGATATGATTGTTTATCCGTAGCATAATCAGGTTTATTTGGTTCAGATGGATGCGGTGGCGCCTCGGGTGGAATCTCAGGCCGTCCTAACACTGTTCTGATCGAACTCTGATATATATTCATGGCGTTGTCCAGAGAGTTTATCTCAATTGCAGAAGACAGTGTTGGTTCAGGAACGGTTATTGCTATTTTAGATTCCTTCCCGGTGATATTTTTTATTCGACGTTGTAATTCCTCATTGATTTCTTCGATTTGATAAGACCCGGTTGGTATTCCAACAGGGTCGTTCCAGTCGGGAGTGTCATCTTGTTTATTTATATTTGCAAACACAAAAGAATTATTTGCTGGTAATCCACCAAATGATTCTGCTCTGATATTGGGCCAAGTGTAATATACTCTCAACTGTGCCAGCGCGATCTCGCTTACCGGAATCACAGTTGGAAAATTAATACTGAATTCAGGTTTGGTCGAGCTTACTTTTATCATTGAGGTTTTCACGGGGCTTGTATTTGCTGCTATCTGCTGAAGTAATTCTGTCATTATTCATTTTCGTTGTTTACAAATGTGGACTTGTTTGTAGTCTTCGTATATCTTTGCCATGTTCGTGAATTCGGAATCTGATAGTTTCATCGTTGAGGCTTGATGATATCAACGACGACAATTTTGAGTATGCTGCTGTTGCTGTGTTTAGCCGCGTGACAGCGTCGTGCAATTTTGTGTTCGTGCACGTGGATATCTTTTTCGCGATTATATTAAAAACACCAGCCGCGGCCGCCGATGATGAAACGCATATTGTTACTGCAATTGCAGTTGTTACTGGCGTTAGCGCTGATAATATTACTCCAGTGGATGCAACTAACGCGGATACTGATTATACTAACGCATGGAGGATAATTACACGTCGCTAGTATTTTTTTTACTGTTGTTGTATATTTGTCGACGATGGATTTTAACTCTGACTGCCATTCGCGTACTTGATCGTATCTATATTATTGCTCATCTAATGTTGCTGTTGATGCTGTCAACGCCATTTATTATTTTACGCAGTAACCAATTGAAGTGTTTCAGATACAAATTCCAAACACCACCAGTAAGATGTTGCGGTTAATTTCTTATCGCCGGCTTCCAGTATAAATGTTTCTTCGGTTCCCTTATTTAATATGATAGTCACAACATCGGAAAACTTGTTGGTGGAATGTCGCCAGGGACATGTTGTAAATATCTCAAATTTTGCAGCACTGAACACAGTCAGTCTGTACACGCCAGGAACTGTTTGGGTATATTAGATAGTGTTATTTTGTTTTGACCATGTTGCGAATCTAGATGATACCGTGTATACGATATTGGTAATGTGCCCGGGAGTAACTCCAGGTGGGATTTTAATCAGATTAATTTTGTTAACAATCTCAGGAATTCCACTTACAACATCTTTTTGTGTTCGTTTGATCGTGTCGATGTTCGTCTTGATATCAGAAAGTTTCATATTAGCAGTGGGCGGAGTACCAAAGAATTCCACTGCGGTTTCATTAATTTTTCTAAAGTTTCTACGGAGATTTGCAAACGCGTTTACGTGAACGTCATACTCGGCCCGCAACGTGGATAATTTATTGTCTACGGTGTCAGCATATTTTTTTTATTGGCGCGTCCTCGTCGGATGTTGGATCCGCTAACACCAGTATTTTGTTCCCGTTCATGTTGAGTTCACCTGTCATTGTGTCACCGGGTATTTTTAAACGACTTGATAATAACACTCCCAGGGTTGCGAAATGCGCGTCAACATATTGTTTCTTTGAGGCATCTTCCGGGGATGTTGGATCACTTAACACTGTTATTTTATTTCCGTTCATGTTGAGTTCACCCGTCATTGTGCCACAGGTAGTTTTTAAGCGATCGCCGACACCTTTTGTGATCTCACCTCCGATGGTTAACAACGATATATTTGAATCTCTGATTCTGCCGCCGTCGGTAAACACAGGGATGTTGCCCGCGGTAGCTCCAAGAACTCTGCAAATTATATCAGTGTATCTGATAGTGCTGGTTTTGAGTTTACCGTATCGATCCTGAAAAATAACAACCTCATCTGGTTCTATCCCGGATAACGCTAAAAGATTGTCGATTTCATCTTTGGTCGCATATTTTGATAAATCTACATCGCCGCGTATTTTTGTCTTTGCTTCGATTAGAGATCTTCTGTAAATATCAACCATTATTCTTTAGGGATTGTTTAAAATGTTAAATCGGTCCACGGTATACTCGTGCACGACTTTGTGAGGCGGTTTGGTTGATTTTGATAACGCTGCAAGCACATTAATTACTTCACGGCCGCATATTGGTGGATCGGTTAATGTTTGTGTTGGTAGCGTTGAATACCAAACTTTAATGGGAGTACTTTGCATGTATTTTAGGAATTCAACTGGCGGTGCTAACCCATACGAATTGAAATAAACAATTCCACGTGGATGTACCGCGTAAGTAACCCAGTGAGTTCCTGGACCATCGCTGTTATCGAGATTAATAATTCCAGTTTCTGGATTATTCGGTTGTCTCGGTAACTGATTTTGCATAAAAACACCTCTGAAATTTTTTATATTTAATTGTTTAGCGGCATGGAGTAAATCAAAATTTGACATCGGTGTCAACGGCACTGGGGATACCATGAGGGCGGAGTTCCTGGAAGTCTTAGACCCTTTCCGTACCATTAGGGCGGAGTCCCTGGAAGTCTTAGACCCGCTCATCTTTTTTGTATCCTTTTCCGGTTGCTTTCTTTAATGCCATTCCAGCAGCGGTTCCAACAGCTCCTAAAGCGGATGCTTTTGCGACAGCTAGGGCAGCAGGAGCTATTATCGCTGGCAACGCTGCAAGAAGTGGAAATATACTACCGGTTTTAATCATGTTGCTGATGGCTTTTGGAGCGAAACTAAGTTGAACTCCAGTTTTTGCTTTCTTTGCTTTGTTGAGGTGATTTAGTTGAGTTTTAGTCAACGATAACTTGTTTGGGCCACCATTAGCAACTTGATCCCGCCTTAGTGTTATCGTTGTCGCACACGCGCTCGCGTTTTTCGATTGTAATTTTTTTTACCTGACCAGGAGTCAGAGTGACATTAACGTGATTGCATGACATTTTTATAATTAACGCGATTGATCTAATTGTCTACATGTTTTCCACGGGAGCGTCAACGACTCTCATTCGACCACTAATGCCTTCAAGTAACATTGCCTTGTCGCTCAGTATGACCGCGATTGCTCTGTAACTGTCATCGGCACCACCTGGCGGGTTACCAACCTTAGCTCGAAAGTGTATATCAACGACAGTTTGCTTGGACAAATCAAGATGCTCCAGAGGAAAGTAATAAATCGGGTACAGATTTGTAAAATCAAACTGTGATATTTGCTTCCCAGTATCTATATTTATATTACGCGCCAGAAACGTCAGCCAGCGATTGTGTACGCGTGCCACATGATTATGCGCGAATTTTAATGATATATCTTCGGATGGTTCTTGTTGTCCGTTTATTCTCAACGAAACCTCGGTAACGTCGAATTGGTCAAATATCATATGGGAGCGTTCCTGATTATTTAACCGATTATTATTTTGCAGCGCAATAAAAATATGTCGTGGCGCAGAAACACCCTGCTGTGATGCTATATGCCAAGTAAATAAGCCTTTGACTTTACTTTGGATGGCGTCTGTGGTTACTGTTAACCACGATAGCAATGATTTGCCACCTTGATTCACAAAAGATAGTAATCGCTGTTCTTCCGTAGCCGACGGAGTTAATACCGGCATCCACAGTGAAAGTTTTTTTATATTTACCACACCAGCATAGCGACACCATTTCCTCGCTAGATCGCATCATTATCATCACCTTTTCTATAAAGCACAACTGTGTGTTTACCTCCAAAGATGACCCTTCTAACATCTCTGCAAAATCCAATTATGTGAGAGAGTGAAATCGCGCACGAAAAACTGTTTTTATCGTCTGACTTTAACATTGCTCGGCGTGTTAAAAATCCCGAGTTGTAAGACGCGCTAATACCTATTATAACATCAAAAACATCGCCTGGTCTAGCTTCGTATCCAGGGTCAGCTGGCTGTGGATTAGATGCAGTATCTCCTGGTGTTCGTAACTTAATATACTGAATATGATCGGCGTTGTCAGTAATATCTTTGACAAACATCATCGATGGGTCAGCTGATCTTGCGTAATCATCAGAATATCTTGCCAGACCAATTATTGTTGTAGCAACATCGACATCACTTTGAATCGATTCGATATTTTTTCCATCAATCATATATGTGGCGCTACTAAACAGTGCCATAATCCCATTATTGACAAAACCAACTCGGTCATTGGCGCCGTAGTTAGTACCACCCGCCTTTACAAGTTCACCTTCTACTTCAATAAACGCCTCATCGGGCAAGAAATATCTACTTGTATCATGAACTTGAAGTTCGATACGCCCCCGTTGATCTGGCTTGACTGCATCATAGGAATAAAATTGATAATCACGCACTGAGTTATCTCGCTGAACCGGCTCATCTATGTTAAATGCTGGGTCGGATATGCGTTTGAACATTTTATACAATTGCCTATTTTCCAAATGGTGATTATCGTTGTCGCACACGAAGTCCACTTCCTACTATCAAATTCGCTATTATATTTCTTTCTGAGTCAACCCCTTGATCTATCAACGCTGCTAGTTTCCGATTTGCAGCTTGATTTTTATCACCTTACTGACATCCGCGGGCATAATTTCAGTACTTGCCAGTTTCACCGGTGGTGATTTTCTTCTTATTAATCGTGCTAGTCTTTCTTTGATTGCCGAGAACGCCTTACTAGCAACGTCGACGATTGCACCTGGAGCTTTTTCACCAACAACATTAATGGCTTTCATTGATAATTGTTTTGCATGAGGACCCACTTTTGGTGCTAACCCCGCAAATAACCCCTGAACAACATCACCGAGTCCATCTCCGTAAGTTGCTCTATAGATTGGTAATCGTGAGTTTACTGCTCTGACCTGTACGGGTGTATAGTGTCTATTGTATATGACCATGTTATGCTATTTGCTATTGTTTATCTAATCGCTGTAATCATCAACGAGTTCATCAATGAGCTCTCGGTAAATACTAGCGTCCATGACACCACCTTGGAATAATCGCCGACAGATATCAGCTGCTTCATTAATTATTTCCGGTGAATTATTTCCAGCTCGTTTAACTCCTATGAGAACTTCTAACCGCTGCACGTCATTGAAATTATTATCAGGACTAACAAAATTATCTCCCAAACCTTCGCCAGTAGCACCGGATACTTTTTCCAAATTGTATTTGTTGTTCCACTTTTTTCACGTCTGCTCTAAATTTCATATACTCAGCATTCATTGAATTAGAGGGTTTTTGTTTAGAAGCAGAATATAATAAAGTAGGCCATTCGCCGGGGGGGGGGGTATTTTTTCAACATATTCAGATTTCATATATATTTCTCTAAAGTTATAATTACGCGCAGCAATGTCGACTAATTTATTCCAACTAGCAGCGGTAAAAGTATTAATACCCATATTAATAAGAACGAATGTAGAGTGCGATGGTATTCTGAAATCAAATCTGAGCGGAGGTTCGGGTTGAGGCTTGGGCTGAGACTCGATTTGAGGTTGTTGTTGTTGAGGTGGCGAAGACTTCTGCGTAGTTTGTGAGGGCGATTGTAGTCGTTTAAAAAAAAAACGATCTATTGCGGAATCAAATTCAGTAAATCTAATATCACCGGCTTTAACCCGATTAATATCATAGTCTACACGAAATATCCGCTTGACCAGTTTTCACGACTTACAGCATCATCAGCATGCTCGGGTTTTAAAAGTATGTTTCGGTCATGATAACTTCGCACAGCAAGCTCACCTAAATCATCTACGTTTGTAGCCGACCTTATGAGTTTAATACTTTGTTCGGTAAATCTATCGATTATATTAACCTTAACCCTGGCCTGTGCTGTTGGTATATCACCAGCGTCGGCGCTAGCTTCACCTTCAGGCATTCCTTCGTCGACAGGTAGAGGTTGAGCTGCAGCTATGTCAGTTGGAAGATCTCGTAAAATCTTTTGTTTTTTAGTTCTTGCTGATATTTTTTCAGTCTGCTCAACGGTTTGTTTTAATGCTGGAATAATACCCAGCTTTTTTCTCTCCTCCTCATCCTTAATATTTCCCCATATAGCTCTTTCAGTAATCTCTGCAGCTTTCTCAGTAGCTGTTGTTACGGGTTTAAATAACTGTTCTGTGCCGGCCGCGAATTCAACTTGTGCTTGCTGTTGCAACTGAACGTTTTTTTTTGAACTCATCTTGTACGGGGATATATTTTTTAAGTGCCTCTTCTCGCTCTCGTGCTAATCTAGCTGTGTAAGATTCCGGATTCACCATATTATGATATAACAATTTTTAATTGATAGCAGCAGGGAGGGCGCGACAACGAGTTGGGTTAGTCGCGTAAACTAAAGCCTCCATCGAATCGAAAAAAGATCGTTTAGAAAGCAGTGATAGCGACATCGGGGTCTTCCCGGGTAAGTATCGTTACCCTCTAATTGACTTTTTTTCTCGATTCGATGGGGGCTTTAGTTTGCGATTTGGAACCCTCTATATTTTGTAGGGTTCGCCCTTCCTGCTGCTGAAGAGGCAGTCTCCAAGTGGTCATCGTTATAACGACCGTGTATTGAGCTCCGGATTTATCAAAAACGGCTCGAAAATTCTCCTTAACATTTTTCTACTGTTAAAACGGGCCCCAACCTAGATACTGTTCAAGAGTGGCCGAAATCAATATACTCTAAGTCGGGGTACAATTAAAACAAAGTATTGAGATAATCTATGCTCAGGTTGTGTTTTGCATATCTACTACCAAAAAGGAGGCTAATTACTCTCGATGAAATTCGTTAGGACATATAAAATGTCAAAGAAGGGCCCATGTCAAAGATGCTTAAAGAGGGCACGTAAGAGGCCAACTGTTCACATAAAATATAATATTCTCATGGCATGTGCTGAACCCGGCCACATGCAGATCTTACTAATGCTTTGATTCTCTAAACATATCTAAACTGTACTCTTTTGGTCACCATCGACTGCGATTGTTTATACAACCACTCTATTAATAGGACAAGTGCTATAACAATAGGAAGTCAAATCAAATCTTTGTTTCAGTACATTTAGAAGATGAGACGCAGGCTTTATGCAAACTGATGGGTAGACTTTAGCAACATTTAATAGGAAAAAAGAATATCTAAACCACGCCGTGTTATTGTGTCTCAGTTTATTTTATAATTAACAGCATTGCCTATCAAAGACCTCTGATATTCAGTAAATTTGTGAGTGAAATATGCGTTTGCCCTCGAAAGCAGAGGTTAAATTCTGATGCTATGAAAACATGTGGAAATGGATAGACGAAATAGTAATTATGTCCATAAAATAAGGTAGAAATTGGAATGGTCCACATGGCAAATGTTTATCTAACATTCAAATAAAGAGAATGTGGAAGAGAAATTTCAATTAGGATAGTGTTTTCAGGCAATTAAAGTTTAATTTTCTTTCTATTTGTAAGCGAAGTAAGCCGTACATGTTACGTTTGAAAACTTACTCATACATAATGAAAACAAGAGCTTCGACGAGATTCGAATTTAATATCTCTGATATATTATTGAATCGCTCTAACCAGTGAGAAAATATGAACAGATCTTACATTGTGGAATATTTCTGATATTATCATAAAAGCACAATCAAGTTTAAATATTGGAATGTGTCAAAGTCGTCTTCAAGTAATGTAGCTTTGTTTCAAAATTTGTAGAATTCTATTCAGCGGAATGATTTAAGGAAAGATGATCGTGTGATCTGTGTTCATGTGATCGTGGATCGTCATCGTCATATGAACTGATTTGATGACTGATGCTTTCATACAAGGTTGCTCATGTATGTACACGTGCTTTTGACAAGAAGTCATTGTAAAGTACATCATGTTTCAGATCCAGCAATGCTAACATTCATGCAAACTTTAAAGATGTTAACACCGTCTGTCCTTTTTGATACAAATCGTTTTAATATTTAGTATTTGCAGCTCGAATGATCTTTGTCAAGTTTATTTTACGTCAAACCCAGAATGTATTTTTACCTGAAGTTGCAAATAGCAGAATCCACGGACGATGAATCAAGGATGCCGAACCATACACTAAGCTCAAATGACCTTATGGTCATGTGATCATGAAGAGCACAAGTACTACAATTACTGTTACTCAATGGTGCTTTGCTTTGCATACCTAATTTAATTGTTAGTATATTATGCCGTCCTTAACTTTTGCTAGAGAGTTCTTTCATAAAACCAACAATACAAGTTTCGTTCTCATCTACCTCTAATGCACCGTCAAATAATAAAGAACAAGAAAAATCAATTCCAGAATCGAATTTTCTGACTAAAGATACATTTCCAGGATGGACAAAGAGATAAGTAAATGCTTTAGAACGATATCATTACTTCATCCAGTTCTCTAAAAGTACGCTGTATCTTCTCAAATTATATATAAGAAGTATACCGATTGTAATGGGACGGGTAGACTTTTTGTAGAACAGACTTAAAAACATGAGAAGAAATTGTAGACAAATACAAATAAAATCATTGTTGGCTGCTTGTGTGTACATGACTGACAGAAAAGTTAATTTCAACTAACTTTAAAGCCTTTCAAAGTGCACTTCACTTCACGAATATCTTCCACAAGCTCGTTCGTTGGTTTTGGTTCAGACAGATAAACTACCGGTATGTCAATAGACTCTTTTAGCCGTCCGCTAAAGTTTATTACTCTTTTACACGAAGAAAACGATGCGTTGAAATTTAAACATTATGTGATGTGATCATTATCAACAATAGGTTGAATCTGTTCCATTACATATTTCATGTATCATTTCCAATTCAGAGATAATGGACGATGAGCACTATCATCTTCCGTTATCTTCCAAGTATACCATTTCTAGGGCAGTACCTATCAACATATCAGCAAAGATTATATGGGATTGTTTGTGTATACACAGAATAGTTACAATATCCAAAATATCTTCGTATCAAATTCCTTTTAATTTGTGTGTCTATTAAAACGTAACTTCTGAGCGAAAATTCAAAGGCTATGTAGTTTAAAGGTTATTTCTTTTGAGTTGGTCAATTAAGGTGTCACCGAACAAGCTTGATTCAACTCTGATTCACAGGTGAGTAGGTCTTGTTTACACGGTGGCTTTCTCGAATGATAAATAAACGTGTTGCTGTCTAAGCTTCAGTTCAATGTGGTATGTTTTGTTTACATATTCTCCTTGTGTAACGATCAAAAGTGGTGTCACCGATTACACCGAAATAAAGAATGTTTTCACCCTGCTTTAGTTAAATGGATTTGCCATAGTCAAATGTGGCAACATCACAAAAGTTAACCCAGAGTTCACCGTAGGTTAGAAGTCGTCCTGAAGAAAATGTTTAGTTAAGTTTTGTTTAAAAACATTCATCAATTATTTAATTATTAATGGCTTTGGAAATATCTGTGTTAGTTTATATATTTTGCAAATATGTATCTACATAGTGAACCCATATCCACGCACATAGAAAATCAATTACACACAAATTCCAGTCTTGCTTTGACCATCTAGGTGGCAAGGGAACAGTCTAACAAGTGCGTCGTTCCGAGTGATGCATCCTTGTATATAGACATGCACTTTGAACGTATTACTGTATCACACATCTTGACATATTCAATGATAAATAGCGATACGTTAACATTCGGTTTAGAAATAATTGTTTTTTCAAATAAATTTGCTATTTTGAACTAAATTGTCCCGATGTGATTTTATGTATGCAAAGTACATTTGCCACAGAATGTGAAATTTTAATTCTTTTCTAAAATTAGATATAATTGGTAAATCTTTTACTACATCTACATTTATAGCTACATATATCCAAGAAGAAACATAGTTTGAGACTATACGATTGTGATTACTTTGTGAAGCAAGATAAAAGCTTGTTCAGTCCAGTCTCGCTGTCGATTCGTCTGTTCCGTGCTACAACTGACACGGGTCCACAATAATTGAGTCTTTATTGTAAGATAGCGAGAGATGGGTGGATAACTGGGCATTGCATATTATAACAGCTAGACGTAATCAGATTTACTTCTGAAGATTTGTATTGCACGTAAAACCTGATAGAATACGGGGAGAATGTACGTTGCATCCAAATTATGACGATCAAGATTGATAAACGAACTATATTCAATTACAAATTCGTACACATAGAATATTAATTCTAAAATCATATATAATATGCTTGTTAGATTACACTTTTGAAAATGTTTACTTTCTTCACAATCCATGTTGTAGTGTACTATGTTTTAAATGAAACATTTACATAAGGTCAACTCTCTCTATTCTTAAGTCAGGTTTAGTAAATTCATTATAGAAATAAACTACCTGTACATTTATGAACTGTTCTAGAGGAGAGTCCAATTCGTCATAAGATAAATTATTGGTATATCAGGAATTAATTTAAACATTTAAACATCAGTGCTATCGACATCATAGGCATTATGCCTTATGTCATATGACATTTTCAACACTGGATTCAAATTATATTCCACCAAAGTTTAACCATTCTCTAACTATTTAGTTAGACCTGAAAACGACTTTAAAAACAAACCTTTAATTACAAAGGATTTATTTAATAATGTATGGAAAACAAACAGAAAGGCCAAAAACATTCTAAGCTTTTGCAAATCTTATATAAAACGTCGTTGTCAGATATAATTATACTAGGGTAACTTCTCTGATTTGTTAATGTATTCCACTTTCATTTAAGACTGGTTGAAACACACAAAACGTGTTCAGTTCACAAGACTTGCTGAAAAGGTTGTAATGTATTGTTTTGTGCTATACAGACATTATAAATATTAAGACAAAGAGCAGATGAGAGCAAAGGTATGTTAAATATTCAATAATTCATATAAACTACAGAACAAAAACTAAACTGAAAGAAAGGTGCATTAAAAACTGACGTGGAGTCCATGAAAAGTCCCTTTTTGAAATGTTTTAGTTAGTATTGCAGTTAGAAAAGTTGCAAATAGTGATATACAAGAGAATGTTCAAGAAATAAAAGCTAGGATAATGATTCTAAAGGTGCTATCGTTGTGTCTGTCTGTAAGGACGACTAATTATGTCTGTCTACATGTTTGTTCACCGATGTTAAATGGTCCCGTGTTATCAAAGAGTTTCATCCATGTTAAATTTCCCTCTGCTCTCGTACAGCTCCATCAATGTTATATTTTTGTTTTACCTACATAATGTCCCATCCAAGCTAATTTTCTCTTCCCCCATAGAGTCGCATCTGTGTTAAATTTATTAAGTCCCATCCATGTTATATATCATTTCCCCAGAGTCGCATCCACCCAAACGTTTCTTTTCCCCAATATCATCTCACGCTGGTTAAATGTCTTTGCCCCATACAGTCAAGGCCATGTTATATTTTCCAACTTCCCATGAGTTGCAATTTTACAATCTTCTCGTGTTTCCAAAAGATTTTAGACTTCATTTAATTTAGCACTCATATATGTGTAATGAATGTAAGGACTATTATAAATTCCTTTAAGTGCCTTCACAACATCGAATCCCAATCCAGCCTTATCCTGTTATATTCATGTTACTATAAATCTTACTAACAGTTTCATCGCTATATATTGATAAGAATTGATTATTCAGCGGCCTTAAGCTTGGGAGTTTTGCTTTTATTTCTTGTTCACACAGCTTCTGTATCAAACCATAAATAAGGTATTGTATACTAAGCTTTTTTGAGATGTGGTTATGTCTTGTTCACACAGTTTCTTTGTGGTACAATTAAAACCGGTGCCTCTGATGAAGATTGTATCTTCCCAATTGCATGGCGTTTGTGACGCCCACAGTTAAGCTGGTCAGACGAAGTCAGATATTGGCTACTTATTCATTTAGTTAATTAGATTTCACTGTAAGATACTTGTTTTTTATTTCTAAGGTGTGAACTAATCGAAACAGAGCGAATATTTTCACCAACTATATGTGTGCATGTATGTGTGCTATACCTGATCAGTTCCTGCGACATCTTCCTCTATACTTTATTGCACAGATATACAAAACTGATGATAACACCTACCTTATTACACGACGGACAGGATATCAATCCTATAGTCCTTAATAAGGCAATTCACGTCCTATCAGTAATGTCGATATAATGAAAACTAGATAGAGTAATGGTCTGATATGACATTGCCTTTTAAGAAAACATCTACATTATTTTGCCACTGTTGATGACAGTCACCCAGTTAAATCTATAAAAATATTGTAACTGCTGTTTCATCCGCAATATTTATATGAAATTGTTAAGACTGGTTTCTTTTGTAACATGATCAAGATGCAGAAGTTACTCTTACTCTTGAAGACTGGCCTATCGACAACCATGTATGGCTTGAAAGATGCATTTCGGTTCTTTGTCATTAATGAAGAGGACATTACTAACGTTATCACACACATGAGTAGCTGACATTTTCAACCAATTACATTAAGATAAATGTCTGTACTACGGCATTCTCAAAACATTTACTTTTGTACAATGCTTCAAGGTCTTGATACTGTTTTCGCATTACAATGTCAGAATTCGATAAATATCCTTTAAATTTATCATTTTCCGAAATTGTATGAGCAATATCGTACCTCATATATGGCTATTTGGCCATAAATCGCTCAACTGCTTAGCTCAGTTCCTGTATATATATGTCATGCATTAAATTCCTTTTTGACTGACTAGAGTGAATATTAGAACTTGCTTGCAGATGAGCCTTAGCTATCATCTCACTGAGTTCTCCTACCATTTGACAAATGCTACAAGATATACACTATTTTGAAATATGACTTTTAAGTCTTGACCAATACAATTGCTTCAAGGTCTTGTGATAAGTATTATTGACAACAAAATGACCATCCAATGGTTTGTCATGGGCTAAACTGACCATTTCCTTATGATATGACCTCGAAGACGACAACTTAATACCTACTGACTGATAAATACTAGTTTCAATCGTGATATCATCAAAAGACAGACGAATAAATGTGTCAGCTAAAGGAATAATTTTCTGATCAACATCATTCTCAAGAGCCGTGTGTGGATATGTCTGTCTGTGTGTGTCTATGTGATTTGGATTTATAACGTAGATTTTTCTATGCCTCTGTCATTTCTTTATGATATTGGCATCTCAAGACCTCTTTCTGCCATATTATAGGTGCCTGAACAAGCAGGATACAACCCAAAGATTTCAATTATTGATATTTGGAAGTTTTCATAAGAGGCTGTTACGAATTTTTAACAAATGAAACTATGACTCAACGAATACTTAATATATGTGTGAGCAACATTTTCCAAAGTTAAAAATAATTATCGTCTGTGCGAGAATTTTCCAAAGTTATCACTTTTTTGTTCATCATGATAGGCATTCACATCACTATGGATCCAATTTTTGGACTCTTCAGTTAATATGAGCTGCCTGAGCTATCGTAATCTTGATCAAATGTGTTGGTTGTAGATCAAATGCTCTCATGCTCTATCGTAATCTTTATCAAATGTGTTGGTTGTGGATCAAATGCTGATTCATGTTCTCTCCAACGTTTGACATGGCTTGGAAAGTTTCTTTTCTACAATTCCCAAAATTTGCCATCAGGTAACAACTCATAACCCTTCACGATATATTCCTTAAAGCTATATTAATCCGCGCTCTTTTGTTCTGACAGCGAAGTGTCGACTTCACGAGGTTTGCGAATAAGTGAACTCTTTCCTGAAAAGTGGTACTATCATAATTAATCAGGTAGCATGAAACACTGAACAGATGTGTAAAAATGAATCGGAGGCTGCTCTGCCAGTCTTTCCTATTATCTATATTAAATTTCCATTTCGTCTCTCTGCACTTGTATGTCGATTGATCGATACTTGGATCAAACGTAATCTCTTATTTTCCGAGGTTAGTACTCTGTTGCTCAGTATAATAGGTCTTAACAGCACTATGGATGCAATTTCCAAATATGGAAATGCCAGATAGTATCATTGTTTCATTTCAGTCGATAAGAGAGAGATTTGTAAATATTCAAATGTCAGATAGGATTCCTTGTATAAGAACAAGATCTAGCGGTGCAATTAGTTTATCCCACGTTAAACGTTGTTGTTAGTGACGCTGGTTTAGATGAATTTGGAAGTGTTGGAGTTTAATTGTAGCCATCTTGGAGAATGTGGATTTTTTTAAAAAAAAAGTCTTTATAACTCACCTGGTCATAATTATCGTTTATTCAATACCTCCAAACTTTTTCTCGGGTTAGTCACATTACGCGTGTATGGCAAAAAAAAAAATATTCAATGACACAAGAGGCCAGGATATATAGAAAATAAAATTCCTCATTGATTGAAAGGTATGAAACTATTCTTATATGCAACATGCGTCGTGTCGCTGCCTCTCAGTCAAACAGTATATAAACAAAAGTACTATTGCCATCAATGACTACTCTGAAAAAAAACTAGTAAGCCATTACATGGTGGACACTTATTTCGGGAGGGAGGTAAACCTGGATAGAACTGACACCTATCTAACAAACTTGTCAGAATCAGTTTCATTGCAAAGCTTATAAGCATGAGTTGAGCGACTCTGATACAAAATACTGGAGTATATTAAAATCAAATTAAAGTATATTCAATTTTGTCCAAATAATTATATATATATTATATTACCATTGTTAAAAGTTGTGCATTACATAAACAACACCAATGGAATGATATAACTATGTCTGAAGGAAGGGAATCCATTTCAATTAGTATACGTAGCAAGCATAACCACAAATATTGAAATCAGTATGTTTCGTCTTTATTGAAGCTAATTCGCTCCATAGCACCTATTGTTAATACAATATGTTTTACAAGAATCAGTCATATATACCAAGAAAATGTAAGTACGAGCTATAAATGACAAGTTGATGCGACAGAACAAAATGTCATAAATTGCTTATGAAGGACTCGTTCGTCAGAGACGTATTTTAGAAATTCAGATGATGTATTTAGATACGAAAGAGATGTAGTCCTACTTTTTAAAAAAAATATTTTTAACATTGAACATAGTAATTATTTTTCTTTAATGTAGAATACAAATAACATATTATAGAAGATATAATTAATGTTCAAAACAAGCAAGACGTTTAGATGTCTGTACATTGAAATGAGTCAAAGGCGGAACAAACATTGCTTGCGCATAGGTGTTTTAAGTATTAATAACAGAGTTCTTAAAGGAACGCATGTACGGATGTTGGGAATGTTTAGACTGACATAGAGAAAAATATATAATCCTCTGCATCATGAAAATGAGTTCATTGTGACGTACGTTTGGTACGGCATGGTTCCTCTAGTTGATATTCAGTCACGAATCCACAACATACGTGTGATTTAGAGCAAAGGCTAAAGATTAAGGGCATAACGATATATATATATATAGCGTGCATCAATACAAATGCTGAAAATACAAAAGTCACTCAAGTATGAATATTAGGTCAAACTAAATTAGTTTGATAAGTTTAAATTGTTCTCTTCAGATAGATCTACATAGCAATTTTCATGAATTTAATAAAATGGAACGATTTTCAGAGCGAAACCAACAGACAGCAAAACTATTAAATACACTCAAGCGTTAAAGGTAAGCCAAATTCACCTAGTTTTGAATCAGATCAGGTACATTTGATGAGATATACCAACATGCCAGTTTTTGAACAGTGAAAGAGAAATAAGGTCCAGTTTATTGGGAATGTAATGAAATAGCATCTGAGAATACATAATTTACCCTAGCATGGAAATGAAGTTACATTAGCTTTCCTTTTGGAGGTGGCCATGACAAACTGTGCTGCGACAAAACGTCTGCACAATTTTTACACAATTTCAAATAGGTTTAACAATACGTTTTAAAGGTGAATCCAGAAACCAGGTTTTTGAAGTGTAAATGAAATATAATTCTAGTTTTTGGGGCTACAATTAACGATCAAATGAATATACAAGCTATTGAATAGGTAGCAGTTTTCTGATATCTGATTTTGTCTCCTTGAGATTCATTATGTATCGATTTGGATGAGCTGACGTGAAATAGCATCTGAAGTATTGAGGGCATAATGAAAAAATATATGAACAAATGCGGAAACAGTTATATCCCTTTGATGAGGGTATAGTATGCATAATAAATCACACGTGAATTGTAATAATAATGTATCAACATCCAAATTTTCTATCAACAGGAAGTATTTTCAATTTAAAGGTTCATCTCAGCTATGTTTTGACCAGTTTGAAGATTCATATTTTGATGCACGTAATCGAAAGCAGTCTTCGATTTGGCATTACGTCGTAATATGACTGATACACTGTACTATATGAATGTAAACAACATATACAATACATGTTAAGACTTGTTATAAGGTGACGGGTTAGTTCCTACACATATGCCGTAACTGTCAATCATAGGCCGTACCATTCATTACCACAGTTGTTATTTATGAGATAAAGCAATGGCAGTTTATGAGCGATAATTCCCCCATTTGCAAAATGTTATAATTTTCGTAGCAAAAGTGCTTACATTCGAGGATTGCTTTAACTAATATTGTAAGAATGGTCACGAAAATTTACATGGACACATTTGTCATGAAATGTCAATTTTATCAGGAAAGTTGTGTCAGTGACAAGAAAGGTTTTATTTTTAAGAAAAACATCATTTTTTGGAGACTAAATGTCTTTCCTGTTTAATGCAAAATTTTGAAGATAAAAATAACGTTTTTGATGAAAATGTGAAGTCTTCGCTCACATGTAGCAATTTTCAGCGACATTCGTGTATTGTTTATATAAAAAGATAACGCGCTGAAACTTCTTGATGTAAATCTTCTTTTGTACAAGTTCAGCTGTAAGGTATACATATTGTAAGAATAAACTGTTTTCCACGTATTATTTTAAGATTACGACAGTATTAACCAGAGGAATCGTGCTGAAAATGATATTTTCTTCAAGAAGGAAGTTACATTTTTCTGGGAATGATATATTTCAAGAAACGAATTATCCTTTTCGTGGAAAGAATTTGTGTAAAAGATCGCAACGTGAATGATATTAACAGCTAATTATAATACCTATTAACATTTCCACTTTTTCCATGCATTTCAATTACACCTACCAAATGAAAAATCCACAAAATGCTGATAACTTAAATAGGAATACGTTATCAAAATATATTTTCTTTAAGGGGTTAAAGGTCGCAGGTTACGATTTGTTTGCTTGTGGTCTCTCGTTCGGATGCTAACAATATAAATAGTGATTTAATAATAAAAATAAAAATAATCAAATGGTTGCAAGTAATGAAAAAGGCATTCTCAGCGAAATAAAGCATTTAAAAGCCTTATCAGTCTCATGATAAAAGCATGACAATACAATGACATGGCAATACAACCAAAATATAAAATAGCAACTAGAAATATTAAAGTCACTTAAGGGTTAAAGGAATGTCAAATTCACGTAGTTTTGAAAGTAGACAACATGGTCAATATAAATTACGATCTGTTATAAGGTGAAAGGGGTTAATTCCTAACCATATACCGTAATTGTCTATCATACGCGTTCAAGTGATTAAAACAGTATTTATTCACAATAAAAAGCTTTTAACGTGTACGAGAGAAAAGACCTACTGGCGAAAAAGTCTACTTTTTTCGCAAAGAAAGAGTTTATTGACGAAGATTTGTTTAGCAAATGTTGTAAGAATGATCATGAAAGTTTACATAGAAACGTTTGTCATGAAATATCACTTTTATCAGGAAGGTTGTGTCAATGACAAAAAAGTATCACTTTTGTAACTAATATCATTTCTTTGAGACAACATATCTTTCCTGTTTCACAATAATTTTGAAAGTAAAAGTGTCATTTCTCGTCAAAATGTGATGTCTTTGCAAGCAAATAACAAACATCAGGACGACTCGTGATTTATTCGTGAAGAACATATTTCTTGATGAGAAAACACTTTATATATACACTTTCGGATACAAAATATACAGTTTTACGAATAAACGTTTTTTCATTTATTATTTTTCATAAAAATTACGAACAGTATTAACTAGGCGACTCGTGCAGAAAATTATATTTTATTCACGAAGAAAGTTAGTTTCTCATGAAAATGATACATATTTTGTTAAAAATTACCATTTTGTGAAATCACTTTTCTTTGAACAATCACAACGTTAATAATATTAACAGCTAATGATGATAGGTACTAACATTTCCACTCTCCATGCATTTCAATTCTAAATGATGAGTCAGCAAATACTGATAACAGAACTAGAAATACCCTATATAAATCTATAGTCGTTCCACTTATTGGTCGGAGGTTACAATTTGTTTGCTTGTGGTCGCTTGTTCGGACCCAACACAGTGGTGACACGTGAAAAAATTGGTGGGATCCCATTTTTTCTTGATCTCCAGCAGACGGTTATAATGATCGCCCCAGAAAGCATCTTGCCAGTTTTCAAGGTCATATGCTGCTTCGTTCATGTACACCCCGTTTCCATGTTGTTGGAGCTGCTTCGAAAACATCTTTCCGGCAGCACTATTTTCTTCGTCTTTACTAGTATCTAACATTACGACCACACATGTCATGCAGACAAGTCCGTTGCGGAAACCAGGATGTATGGGCGTAGAGTCCTTTGGGTATTGACTTATTTTTCCTGTCAAGAAGAAAAGTCAAAAGTGTCAGTTTTCCATTAAAATGCATTATTGTGTGGTTCAAATGCGAAATGTTTTCGAGGTCGTGTCCTTCATTTCCTAATAAGATCACTTCATTATCATTTTCATTGTGAAGGCATCAGTCTGTATTCCTTTCGTGTTAGAATGGGTTTGATCCAGACATTTGGTAATGAAAATCAAAGAGGTCATGGCACAGACAAGAAATGTGCTGTCCATTTCTATACAATATTAGATGGTTAGTAAATGCAGTAACATCCTACAAGTTTCGTCTACATAATATTATTGAGAATTGTAGAATGTTGAATCCTGTTTTGGTGTATGTTTTATTTTCGTGTGTACGTGAGGAAATCATAGAGGAATATATAAATGGTAACCAATAGAAATGGGAAGAAAGGGGCTAAGAATGACAGGCATAGTGATTTGAATTCAGGTATTTTACAGCGAAGTAATACAAAGATACCAGAGAAAATGGTCCCAAGCGTTCAGGTTATTTAGTAAGAAGTTTCATATGTCTCGAACTGGGACAGAATTTCATCCAGGTCCTTGAAGTAACATATGAAGGATGAAGGTAGTTGATCAATTGGATATCAATGTGAGTAGCCAACTGGCAGAACATGATTGACCACAAAACTCCTATATACTTATCAATGTGTCAACATGGTAAGCATGCGATTCCGTGGAGAGTTGGTACAATTGGAAGAAAAAATAGCTTACATCTTGATCCCACAGCTCATGAAACGATTAAGTGGCCTGTCTCCCATACCACATCATTTTGAATCTATACAAGAGAGTATTACCTAGCAGGTTTCTGACAAACAGCAGCCTTGACTTTAAAATCACATCCGACTTTTATTTTCACAGCTGACTACTCTAAGCTATATGAAAAACTGTATTAAAAATACATACGGTTCACAATTACAGGGAAGCTGAGAAAATAAAAGAACAAAATGCTACATTTATTTTAAGTCTACACATTAAAAAAAGCAAATATTTACTCAATTTGGAACTCTTTAGTTACGGTAAGCCATGTCCGTGAGATAATAAAGTTTGAACATTGAGATTGACACTTTGAATGAAAATAGTTACAAAAGATCTCAGCAAGTATTCGATGATTTTTCAACATTTCAGCTGTTGCTAAATAGTATAATAGTTTCTTAAAATTGTCACTTTAATGAACTATGTCTCTAACGACTGAACATTTTATTAACATTGAAAGTCTCTGAAAGAAAATGTTTCAGGCCTGTCCATGAGGCTAAGAAATATTCTCATGCTCAAATGCGGACTATTCCCACGTGTGATTGGTCAGTGATGTTTGCATTTGCCCATCAGAGGTAATAACTTTGAGTTGGATTTGAACATGGGAATATTTGTGTAACGTCGGGGCCAGGCTCTGCTGCCAAGATCCCCGGCACAAAAGCTAAAATGGAAATTCACATTCAGTGTCTTCATACATGAAGGAGATGTCACTTATCTAGAGTTAAATAATATAAAATAACTCAAGAGTCGTAGACTGTATAACCCTGCTCAAAGCACGTGTAATGAGATTAAAAGTGCAAAACGAGTGCAAATCTTTGATCAGACAGTTTTTCGATTAATGGGCCTGGTCTTCATCTTGAGAGGAAGAGACAATTCCCGTATTTCTTCCATAGTCTACTTCTGTTTTTGGAGCATAATATTTCTTAAAGTTGATATTTACTTATAGTATGTAGATAGAAATACTTAATTTATCAAATTAGTACTTTAGTTTGTCATACAATTTCGTGAATTTAGCTTTATCTACACGATTAATCGGATGCTTATTTTGCTATCCTCTGTCCATCTGATATTCTGCCATAAGAAGAAGAGGACATATATTTGGTCTTTTCCAGTAAGTTTTGGGGGTTTTAATGTAGATGCGGTGGCATGTCAAAAGCCACATGTGCACAAATTGCAGTAACATTCACATTCATTGGAGGAGAATGACACATGATATATGTAACGGAATTTTGTTTACAACCCTTGGATCACGGTTAAGAGATAGAAATATAAAACAAGCCGTGGGATTTGCTGTAATAATACATGGTAGAAGGCGTCGATTTACCTTAAACTGTTACAAGAGGGTCTCTAAGAACTGTAGGTACCCGCTATTGCTCGAGTAACGAAATAGTCTTTTACCAAAGAGTAACCGGAGAAAATGAGAAAATGATTGACTCTTGGATTTACCCTTAGGATGGATTGAACCCAGGGTAGCATAAATACATGACATGTGAGATAACCACTGCGGTTTCTAGGTTTCATCTGTAACTTATTCCTTTTCTAAGACTGATAAAAGATTGGAACAGATTATTATTAATAACAGAGTAACCTACCTCCGATTAATATGCCTCCACAAGCCAGGGACACATTCTTCCTCCTGAGTAGCACAAGTTCAGGGATGATAAAAGAGATAAAATTGGTATTCAATGTTGCTGGCTGAAGAAATGTTCCAACTATGTACACTCGGTTGATTGTAGTTTCAAACACTTCCTTCTCATAATCATAAAAACTCGTTTTGTTTTCAATTGTCAATTGACATCCATGCTGTGAGATACAATCTTTAAATGGCTCTAAAACCTAAAGGATTAAAAGAAACGTATTCAACGGATGTATGCAAGCAAACGGGGCGGAGTGGGTGAGAAATTTAGTGATAAAAGATGGTTCCTATTATACAATTTTTTTAATTAAAAAAAATCTGCTTGAAATTAGGATTTCAAAACAGAATAATGAAAAATCGAAGATTTGATTTTAAGTTGTAAAGACTGAATCATATTTATTATTTATTCAAAGAAAATTAAATTTATAAACCTTGAATGGCTTTGCAATATTTATGTAGACCTTAGACTGTATTGCAAAATGGTTTAGATAAAATAAGGATACAACTGAAATATGGCAAACAATGATACCTGGAAAAAATTCTTTAGCAAAGAAAACTAAAAGAAAATTAACCAAAGTGTAATTTATTGTTCACTGTCGATTACAATCGTTAATACAACAACTCTGTTAATATGACATGTGCTATAACAACAGGAAGTCAAATTAATCATGTGTATCAGTACATTGAGAAGATGATCAGCAGACTTAGACGTCGGCAATATTAAATAAGCAAATAGAATTTCTAAACCATGTTGTGTTGTCGTGTCTCAACATTTTTTATTAGCATCATTGACCATGAAATATCTCTGATACTGAGTAAATTTGTGAGTGATATTTGCAAATTTCCTTGAAAGAAGAGGTTAAATTACAATACAAAGAAAATAATGTCGGAAAGGAAAGACGGTATGTCTGTAGAAAAAGGACAGACATTGGTATGGTTCATGGCTAATTTCTACCTAAATTAAAAATGGAAAAAAGTTTGGAAAAAGAATTACATCTCGGTTAGTGTTTTCTGGCAATTAAAATTGTATTCTCGTTCTGTATTTAAGCAATGGAAGACATCCATATTAAAATACATAAAGAAAACAAGACCTTCGACGACATCACACTTTAACATCTCTGATATATGATTGGTTCGCTCTCTCCAGTGAGTGAATATGAACACCCCTTATATTGAGGAAGGTTGTTGATATGAAAGCGCAATCAATTTTAAACCTATATTTGAATTTCAGAATCGTATTAAAGTAATTTTGCTTTCTTTCAAAGTTTGTCAGATTCTGTTCAGCGGAATGTTTTAAAAAATGATCATTTGATCGTGGATCGGTATCACATAGAAACATTTCTAAAGACTCGGGGATTATTACCTTGCATCAAACTTCTTCATATTATGTACACGTGATTTTGACCAGACGATATTTTAAAGTACTTCATTATTCTGTTTCACAAATGCTAACCTTGATGCAAAACGTAAAGATGTTAATGTCATGATGCTTTCTGTCCATTTTGATCAAAGTCAGTTTAGTAGAGATTATTCACAAGGATTGGTTGAAAGGTTTTTATTTTTTTATTGTATGTACGCCATATATGATAACGGGTCTTTATCATTACCCCAAACTTGAGTGATCTTTATGTCCGAATGTTTTCAATCTATTTTGGTTGAATCATGTTTCGCAAGTTTCAAGAAGAAGTCTTTAAAGATATTTTATTTGAAGTAACGGTGGCTATATTTACACGCACATTGGATTCACTTGTACTATTAAGCAGTATATTGTTTTCAATTTATCAGAATAGTGATTGGCACAAAGCTGTATATCTTTCTTGGTTTAGTAAGCGCTGATATAATTCCTAACGTATATTTATCCACGAATGGTCTCTGCCAAATTTATTTTAAATAGGACCCAGAATGTATTTTTACAAGATGTTGCCAATATCAATTGCTGATCGTTGATGCACAATCCACGGACGATGAATCTAGGACTCATAACATACACTATGTTCACATGACTTTATGATAAAGTGATTTAAAAGAGAACAAGTACTGCTATTACTAGCACACAGTGCTTTGCTTTGCATACTAAATTTAACTGTGAGTATGTTATGCCCTCCATCACTTTTGCAAGAGAGCTCCTCGATAAACCAACAAATTTCGTTCTCATGTACCTCTGATAGAGAACGAACAAGAACATCCAGTTCTTGAATAGAATTGACTGGCTAAAGAAATATTTTCAGGATGGACGAAGAGATAAGTAAATGCTTTAGGACGAGACCATTACTTCATCCAATGCTTAACACATATTATGTATCTGATTGAACTGAGAAATCCCAAGATACATTGAAATTAAACAAATAGTACTATATATGACATTCCTACATATTCATGATATAAGAAATGCGTTTGTCTTTGTGACTCATGATTTTTCAATCAGGAAATATTGTCTGCCTTAGGAGGAGATGTCAAGTCAAATTAATTAGAATTTTGTATTTGCAAGTCTTGTTCAACATACAGTATTCGAAATGTTAGTGTCAAGGAAGATCGAAATCGAAGAACACAGATAACAATGGGAGCTCCATTGAAGAAGTACTTATGGTTGAAGGTAATACTTATGAACTGCATGACTTACATTTTCTGTTTCACTGTCCCAAGGTCCAAATTTAATCAGCAACAAACTATATGATCCGATCTGGTGGGTCGCCTGTGTTTCTGATGGAAAGTTTTCCAGTATAATATAGCCTCCATATTCGTCCGGTAGTGTCTTCATGAACTGGTTGAAAGCTTCCAGAAATGTGAAACCACTCAAAAAATGTTGTGGTAAAGAGTTCATAGGGACGGTGAGCACAATTTTTACCAGTTGGCTCGGCTGATAATGTAATTTATACGTAAACTTAACAACGATGCCGAAAGTACCACCACCTCCGCCTCTAAGCGCCCAAAACAGATCAGTGTCACTTGTGTTTTGTACGCTTCCGTTCGTATGGTATATAGTGCTTCCATCTGCTGTGCAGTCTACAATACTCCCATCAGCAACCACAACCTTTAAAAGAAACACCAAAATATGTGACCTACTGAGGCGTATACGAAACATCTAGTGTTTTGAAAGAAACCATATCGTGTGATGTGTATTTAATTTAATTGTTTGTTTGTTAGTTTTAATTTTTATTCCATTACATACTAATGTAATGTAACATTGTTTACTTGATTTGACATTGTCCAGATTTGTTTTTTAAAATTCTTTTTGTTGTTCTTTAATTTCATTGATGTGAACATCTAATAAATAAAACATTGTATCTGTTGATGGCCTTGTTCCGAAATCAGTGACTGTTTTGGTAAGCAACTTTTTAAATAAAAATTAATTATCTTTCTCAGCGTAATAATCAGTAAGCTGAGTCAAGGTTATACCTGGAATACGTGTCATTAAGCATGTTTCAATTGATAAACAAACTTCTATTTTTACCCCGAAGGATGAATTTTTGACCACCATCTGGGAATCTGTTTTTCGTCTTTATTAGGTGTATAACTGATGTTCAGATAAAAATTCTATCAGTCGTGCTTTAACATCTGAAAAGGTAAGCTGTATTATGTTGTGACCAGTTTGGGCTGAATTTTATTTTTCTTCAAATTATTGAATTCAAGTGATTGTTTTTCCCTAGAAATACAAAAGTGTTCTCAAATTTCTTGGATAAAGACATTTCCTGGACTTATACTGAATTCAAACCTAGAATAATATTTTCTTTGATTCAAAAGAGTGTTGACACATCAGTACAATGGTAACTATTTCTGACGCCATTATTTTTAGATTTAATTCGTAAGTTCATTTTTCTCATTTTCAGTTTGTTGTCGTTGGAAATAAATTATGTGTTAAATTTATAAATCTTTTTGTCTCCGCTCTTTTATGTTACATCTTTTAAGAGCATAGACTCGTAACAATTGGACCTATTCAAATGCAATGAATTGCTGGTTGCTGGTTCGACATATGCTGGGTTTTTCTCCGCTAGTTCGCGTTTATTTTTCCATTATTTACTCGATCATACTCTCTGTTTTTTTTTGCAAGTAACTTTGCTTAAGCTTGAGTTTTTGATTGCTATATAACTATATTTGACTATATATAGATTTTCAGCTTTGTTCTTACTTCTCAAGACTTCAACCGAAAAAAGCATTGCAAATTGACTTGATATATAGTAAAAGTCATACAAGCCACGTATGCGTCCAGTACCCACTATTTCAGTAACGCGTGATGTTTTAAGAATTTGAGTGCACATACCTTCAGCTGGCGATTATTCACTTTATGTTGGATCCTCAAAGATCCATATTCCTTTGGATGGTTATTATTTTCATGACCCCAAAACATATAGCAAAAACATCTACATCATTATACTATACCTGTCCGCTTTGGAGGTGACTCAGACATTTAGAGTGGGCGAAAGACCGTCCACATGGATCAACCATGTTCCATAAAATTATATAATGTCAAAATACGGACTCCATATTATGTGCCCCAATGTTATCTTTCGTACTACTCAGAATAAATGGAATTCTTCTCATCTTAAAATTGGAAATGTACATTGAGATGATGAACAGTGGAGCGTTAGCATGGATTCTAACCAGCGTTATTGATATAACTTCGACTTACCTTCATTTCAAGAACTTGATCCACAGCCAACCCGAAGCGTCTAGAAATGGGACTATGACCCCCTCCCAGAGTATAACCTCCTGGACTGACTGTGTGGGAACTGCCCCCGACTACTACACGGTTAACAGCATGGACCTAAATAATAAAATCAATATGCTAGGCCGCCGTTCCGCCTTATTTTGAGTCTTCAAAATAACTATCCTGCAATTTTTTTATATATATCCATTAATGAACACTCAGTTCGATAATTATTTAATGCCAATTTTCAAAGATTGTCATACATATGCCAGTAACATCATTTGAAGCCTGATAAAGCTTGTGTGGATCTGTCCCATGAAGATTCATGCTTTAGTTTACCTGAATATTTACTTTAGAGCAGTTAACAATTGCCTTTGAGAAAGAATTTGAGGTTAAAACCACCGATCTAACGAAAAATAATTATCGACATATGGCGGATGATGGATAATTCGCTCCATAGGACGGATGATGAAGAATTCGTGAGCACGATTCCATGAGAAAGTTGCATGGATTTAGAAGGATAATACAAAGAAATGCATTACATCGTTATCCAAGTAAGTTCGTTTTTCATCACTTAAAAGCTATTTGACATCTACAAATAAATCTGATGAATATATATGTCGGCATCAACATAAACATATATATCTGGATGAATATAATTTAGAGCAGAACAAACTTGTAAATAGACCAGTACACTTACCTTTTCATATATTCTGAGCCAAGAATTGCCAGAGTCTACAGTTACCTCCCCTGCATCATGACGCTCTGAGTTCAAATTGATGATGATCTCTTTCATGGAGGAGAGGTCTATCATCAGGCTACCATCTGCCGTAGAGCGCCCATTGAAGTCATGTCCCGTAGAGTGGACTGTCACGTGCAGATTATACTTTTTTGCGAACAAAACCGACTTCTGTACGTCCTCTACTGAACTGGCCATTACTACCATACCTGGGTGTCTAAAAATAAATCTGATATCAGCATAAGAAGAATACCAACTGCACTTGGATTGATAGATTTTTACAGAACAAACGTGAAAACTGTAGTGTAAGCCTTAATCTAATTAGCTTTGAAACATCACTTGACAGTAAAAGTAATCAGACATTCCACACTGCACTAGAACTGATACACACCAACAGCTGGTTTATGTTATACATTCACTAGGGTTTAAGTTCCATGGGAAATAGACACTCAGGGCAGACTTTACTCCCCTTCCAAGCTGTATTGATGTCTTGTATATAATAAATACTATAGAACGCCTTCTGCAGTTATTCTTCAATAACAAATAACATTACATGGTGGCAGCGGTAAAAACACAGGATCGAAATTATCAGAGTTGAAAATGGCTTCATTTCAATTTACAAATCCGGACAAATTTGACTTTTCGAGACCTGAAACTTGGGAAAAGTGGTTTCAGCGCTTTGAACGCTTTCGGCAAGCGTCTGGACTTAGTGAAAAAGAGGAAGAAATTCAAGTGACTACCTTGATTTATTCCATGGGAAGTGAGGCTGATGACATTTTGTCTTCGTTCAACCTGACAGAGGAAAATCAAAAGAAGTGGAAGCCCGTGACAGATAGATTCATGCTATATTTCATTCCAAAGAGGAATGTAATTTTTGAAAGGGCAAAATTTAATCAAAGAGAACAGGAAGAGGGAGAAACAGTGGACAGTTTTGTTACAACTATCTATGTGTTAGCAGATAATTGTAATTTCGGGCCACTACATGATGAAATGATCAGAGATCGAGTTGTAGTTGGACTGCGAGATTCAAAGCTGTCAGAAAAATTGCAGTTAGATGCAAATCTAACTCTAGAGTCAGCCGTTAGTCAAGCTCGACAAAATGAAGCTGTGAAAAAGCAACAAACAACGATACGAGCAAGTGGAGAACGAATGTCTGAAATGGATGCAGTAAAATCGTCTTCACTGAAATATGGGAAATAGAAACATAAAATCCCAAATGTTCAGCAAAATAATGTCAGCAGAAAAGGATGCATGAGATGTGGAAAGAAATTTAATCATTCTCGAGACCAATGTCCAGCAAAAGAAGCAGAATGCTACAAGTGTAAGAAAAGAGGACACTATGCAAAATGCTGTTTGTCAAAGTCAACAGTTCGCACAATAGAATCTAGAGAGGAATCTGGATTTCTAGGGATTATTAGCACGAAGAAGGGTCAGCCGTGGATAACGCGTGTGAGATTAAACAACACTTCACTTGTATTCAAGATTGATACTGGAGCTGATGTGACTGTAATTCCTGAGAGAGATTTAAGAAAAATTGGAGACCAAAAACTATCAAAGTCTGATCGAAAACTGTATGGACCTGGAAACTTTGAACTTAAAGTGCTTGGAAAATTCACATGTGGACTTGAATCAAACGATGCATTCAGTGTACAAGACATATTTGTTGTAAAGGGACTGAATCAGGCACTCTTGGGCAGGCCCGCGATTCAGGCTCTCAAGATAATTGAACAGGTAAATATATCCTCAGTAAATGCCTCAGATAAAAACTCACAAAATGCAAGCAAAATTCACGATAAATCCATACATTTAGATAGGGATTATCGCGAGAAATTTCCAAATTTGTTTAAAGGTCTAGGGAAAACAAAATGGTTCTATAACATAACTCTGGACAAAAATGCCAAACCTTATGCCTTATCTACCCCAAGAAAGGTTCCTATCCCTTTATTGAATAAAGTTCAAGAGGAGTTGGATAGAATGGAAAAAATAGGTGTTATTTCAAAAGTAGATGAGCCCACTGAATGGTGCGCGGCAATGGTTGTTGTTCCGAAACCAAACGGTACGGTACGAATTTGCGTGGATCTAACAAAACTGAATGAATCGGTTAAAAGAGAAAACAACCCACTACCATCAGTTGAAGAATCCCTTGCAAAACTAGCAGGTGCAAAGTTTTTCACCAAACTTGATGCAAACTCAGGCTTTTGGCAGATAAACCTGTCAGAAGATTCACGCCGCCTTACAACTTTCATTACTCCTTTTGGAAGGTTTTATTTTAATCGCCTTCCATTCGGAATCAGTTCTGCGCCTGAATTTTTTCAGAAAAGGATGTCAGAAACGCTGGAGCGACTTGACGGAACACTCTGTCACATGGACGATGTTCTTGTCTTTGGGGAAACGCAGAAACAGCATGACGAAAGACTAGAAATGGTAATGAAATCAATTCAAAAGGCCGGCGTCACTTTGAACGCTGAAAAGTGTGAATTTTCGAGAGCATCAATAAGGTTTCTTGGGCATGTTGTTGACGAAAATGGTTGCCGACCTGATCCAGAAAAAGCCAAAGCTATAACGGAAATGGAAACACCGAAATGCGTAACAGATATACGACGATTTCTCGGTATGGCAAATCAGCTTGGCAAATTTAGTCCAAATTTGGCAGAAAAATCAAAACCATTACGTGAGCTTTTGAAAGGTAAAAACTCGTGGACTTGGGGTCCAGATCAAGAACAAGCTTTTAGAGATATCAAGCAAGAAATGATATCTTCACCAACTTTAGCACACTATGATCCAAATAGAGAAATAGTTGTATCTGCAGATGCATCTTCATCTGGACTAGGTGCTGTGCTACGGCAGAAGCACGGAAGCACTCTGAGACCGGTGGTGTTCGCATCACGAGGTATGTCAGAAACTGAGCAACGCTATGCTCAAATAGAAAAAGAGGCCCTTGCAATCACTTGGGCTTGTGAACGCTTCAGTAGCTATTTAATTGGGTCACAATTCAAACTTGAAACTGACCATAAGCCATTAGTACCACTAATGAGCACAAAAATCTTGGGAGATTTACCCCCTAGAATTCAACGCTTTAGAATGCGTTTGATGAGATTCAACTTTTGTATAGTTCATGTTGCTGGCAAAAATCTATTAATTGCTGATGCTCTATCCAGAGCACCTTTAAGTTATCACTCTGAGAGTGACAGAGAATTTCAGGCTGAAACTAACGCCTATGTTGATTTCGTAGTTAGCAATTTGCCTGCATCAAATACCCGACTTGAACAAATAAAGTCTGAATATCGAAATGATTCGATTTGCAAACAACTTGTACAATTCTGTGAAACGGGGTGGCCAGAGAAATCCGCTATTGACGGAAAACTTCAATCGTACTGGGCAGATAGAGGTGAATTTACAGTTCAAAATGGTCTTTTAATGAAAGGTACACGCCTTGTCGTACCAGAATCACTTCAAAGAGAAATCCTAGAGAGAATTCACGATGGTCACCAAGGCATAGTTAAATGCCGAGAACGCGCCAAAACGTCAGTTTGGTGGAAAGGGTTAAGTACTCAGCTAGAACACTTGGTAAAGTCTTGCCAAAATTGCATCGAAAACTCACGAGATCAAGCTGAACCAATGATACCAAATGAATTTCCAAGTCGACCTTGGCAAAGAGTCGCTTCAGACTTGTTTGAACTGAATGGTCAAACATATCTCTTGGTGATTGATTATTTCTCACGATACATCGAAATAGCAAAATTGCAAGGCACAGGTTCGAAAGCAATTGTCAATCATCTCAAATCAATCTTTGCGCGACACGGTATACCAGAAGTTTTAGTTTCAGATAATGGTCCACAATACACATCCGCAATACTCAAAGATTTTGCAAAAAGTTATGGATTCAGGCATATTACAAGCAGTCCAAAATATCCACAGAGCAATGGTCTCGCCGAAAGGGCTGTTCAGACAATTAAAAGAATGCTTAAAAAAGCAAACGATCCTTACATAGCTCTTTTGACATATCGCGCAACACCATTACCAAATGGATACAGCCCTGCTGAATTACTGATGGGAAGAAAATTACAAACTACTTTGCCAATGGCACCAAACAACTTAGAGCCGAAACGGCCAGATTTAATGAAACTGAAGAAATCGGAAAACTATCAAAAGCAAACTCAAAAGAGAAATTATGATCGTCGACATCGCGTCCGAAATATGAAAAAACTTCAGGTAGGGAATAAAGTATGGATTAAAGATCATTTTTCTTCAGGGATAATTAAATCTGAGGCATATACACCTCGTTCATACATGGTAGTAACTGACGAGGGAGAGATACGGCGTAATAGGAGAAATTTAGTTCCCATGCCTACCACATTATCGGAGCCTCTAAAAGTGACTGCTTCAGACCCTGATACTTTGACTGACTCAGATGAAAGCAAAGCAGTGCCAACCAGTCAAAACGGATATTTCACACGTTCGGGAAGATTGTCGAAACCACCTGAGAGACTGAACTTGTAAAATAAATTAAGCTGATGTAGCTTGTTTAGAAATGCGGTCATCAGATCACGTTTCGTTTTAATGTAAACTTCTCAGGAAGGGAGATGTAGTGTAAGCCTTAATCTAATTAGCTTTGAAACATCACTTGACAGTAAAAGTAATCAGACATTCCACACTGCACTAGAACTGATACACACCAACAGCTGGTTTATGTTATACATTCACTAGGGTTTAAGTTCCATGGGAAATAGACACTCAGGGCAGACTTTACTCCCCTTCCAAGCTGTATTGATGTCTTGTATATAATAAATACTATAGAACGCCTTCTGCAGTTGTTCTTCAGTAACAAATAACATTACAAAAACATAAACAAGAAATTCCAAAAAGATACAAATACATCAAGAAATACCTCATTTCTTTGCTGCTTATGTGTATAAGATTGGCAAAATGGAAATTATCACTAAATTTGAACGAATTTGAAATGCACTTCATTTCAAGAATATCTTTCACAAGATCTTTCGCAAACCATTAGTATGTCAACAGACTCTTTCAGCCGTTCGCTAACATGGAGCACTCTTTTTCAAAATGATGTGCAGAAGTGACCTTTCAAAATATAAAAAAGAAGTACCTGGTGTACAAGCTGTTTTTCATGGTGGAAGCATTCTGATATTGGCTGTCTCCCGGCTTAAGAGCATATCCCGTCAGGCTTTTCGTGAAATCGTCTATTTCGTCCCTATCAGGGTAACAGGTATGACAGGTTTGACTATGTGCTACAGTCAACTGGTAGCGGACGACAAAAACAAACAGTATTGTCAACCTGCGAAATAATAATAATAATAATAATAATAGTAATAATAATAATATAAATGATAATAATAATATTAATATTATGATTATTATTAGTGTGATTATCATTATTATTATTATTATTATTATTATTATTATTATTATTATTATTTGTATATGTTATCAACTGGAACAATATTTTGTATCAAGCTACCTTGTATATTTCTAGTTTAAAGATAACTGAAGACAAACGCTATCATTTTCCGTTTTCTTCTGAGTGTACAGTTTCTAGGTCACATATCAGCAAAGATTATGTGGGATTGTTTGTGTATAAATAGAATAGTAATAAAATGGCAGTATAGTTTGAAATAAGTCTTTCCAAAAAAACAATTACACGTATTTTTCTAGCAGGGAACAAAAAGTTGTTAAATCTTTGTTTTCAATCTATCTTTTAATGTCATCTGTTTGGTAAATTTATTGCTAGAGCCCCTATTCAGTCATCAGTTCATGTTTTCGAATATAATCAAGAACACAAATAACGTACATCTTGGGATATTATATAGTTGACAAAAAGAGAGTGGCGTGATATTTAGAAGGGCAATATATTTACTCCTAGAAGGGAGTTACATTGCTAGCGAAAAAGCAATCTATGAAGTTTCGTCAAGATATTCAACAAACAGATAACATTTTAAGAAATGAGAATTTAGATTGAAAAGGCTTCTTCATGTATCATGAATTGATATCAGAAAAGGGCCACAACTGGACCTCTTACGCTGATGGCCTCATCCCAGATCTATGCTTTGTTTTATATGTTCTAATACTTACGTGTAATGATGTATACAACGTACATCATTTGCAACGATATTGTTTGAAATCCATTTTATTTAGCCTACATGGGCTTAAAAGATTCGCAGAGAGACAGAAAGAATCTTCATTTTCATAAAACAAATTGTTCTCTCAACTCGAAGATTAACAACATCAACAATTTCCACAAACAATCTTCACGACATAAAACTACCAATATCACATCTGCAACACGTAAGTAGCAAATACATTCATGTCGTGGATAATTAATGTCTGCATTAAATATTCACATATCCAGTATTATATGCAATGAATCAGTCATTTTAGAGTTCGACTACAGCACTATTTGCCACAGTTGAGTTCGACTTCAGTACTGTGTGCCACATATTTGTTTGACTATAGAATTGCATACCAAATATACTCATCTAGTTACATATCTATGACTCTAAAATTAATGCCAAACACTGGACAGTGTACACTCTTTTAAATCACTGTTTAAAATGGTAATTAATACGTTAAATTTTCATTGCGCAGTATTTACATGCACATCGGATGGGACAGAATTTAAGATTGTCGAGAGTTATTTTTCTTCCGTCTAACGCGAATCTATTGAAAAGCCAAATTTATGATACAAATAATCTCAGGTGAGCAATGATTTAATACTGAATTTACGAAACTCATTAAAAATTCCACATTTTGTTGAATCTCACTAAAGCTGGAAATTATTGAGCAAGTTTCATACATTCAGTAGCAAAGTATTACTCATCTGAGATCATCAGTTGTCTGAAAAAAAGTATTACTGGTAATGACGTGAAACGCTATTTTGCCACATAGGCAACTTGAAAAAGGCACTATGCCATTATGGAACCAAGTAGTATCTCTAAAAGAACAAAGATATTGTGCCATGTCATAACTAGACGCAAAGCTTATGCAATTGTGTTTCGATGTCGCGACATGGCCATCATTGCGAAAGGGATGTTTCTGGCGTCTCAAAAAGATCTGACACAATAGTAGCTAGGATGCAAAAGAATGGGCACTCAAAGTTTATACTAGCAACATGCATACAGAAAAGAGAGAGAGAGAGAAACATAAATAGAGAGAAAGACAGAGACAGAGACAGAGGGTGGGATACTTACATTGTGTGATTTGAGCTAGCGCCTAAACGTTCACACGGCTGAATGCAGCTTCACCCAATATGACTCGACTAAAACAGAGGTATATATATATAGCTTAACATCCCTTAGCGTGCTCACATGATATTTAAGCTGCTGAGTTCATCGAAATGTCAAAATAGTAATAGTTCATCTACTAAACTGGATTCGGGGATTACGTTAGGACCGTAACCCATGTGTGTGTTTATTTCACGTATAGATTTGTTTCTAGGAAGTCGTTTTATAACAAGAATAGAGTGCTCTCGAACTGTGTACATTGTCATATTTGTTTTCAAAAGACTGACACGTGTCTATGTCATATAAAGATGCTTTCTTTCAGGTTCGCTAATGATCAGTTAAACTTGTATGTATTTAGCTTTCTTAGGTGTTCATGACGTATCTGGTTGTTGATTTCCAATGCTGTCTGGGTTTCGTGATACATTGAAAATCACACTATCGATCAGAGGAACTACTTTGTTGATGTTACATAGCCATTTTTACCTGGTGTTGAAAATGTATGAATTGTATATTTATACAATCATTAAATCGCTCTCATCTCTGTTACATATCAATTCATGGTCAAATAATTTACTTGTGGTGTAAACATTATACAGATACGTCATAAATGTGTGCTTGTTTATCTCCCATGAAACAAAGTAAATTCTTTATTCTGCAGTATGATCCGTCTGATATAAATATTATATCAACATGCCTAATTCTTTATTGTTCAATCACACGTTATGGAACGATCTAATTGTCTCCAATTCCATACGCATTTACTGACAAGTTAAACTCGTTTATAAATCCTCCGTATTATAGTGGGACATTTAATAAACATATGCTAATATGGGCCCAGGTAAGATATGGAAGTTATTAACCTCCTCTAAAAGATGAACATTTATAATGTGTAGCAGAAGCCAATTTCTAGCCCTGCTTGCTATCTATGCAAATTTAATACAATTTCATAACACAAATCTTCAATGCCACACTAGACATTAATCTTCTGAACATTTATTTTGTATTTTTAATCATATGGTACTATGTAAAGTTCAGGATTCAGTCTTCTAATATTATGACTACAGTAATATCCAAATTAAGTACTTTCACAGATCCAAAATCACTTTAAAAATGATCTCATATATGTGAGGTCCAACATAACAGAATTTATTAGAAAACTAAACAAACATGACAATAGCACCATGGTATAAGACAAGACAGAATAGTAATTCATCATTCCTTTTCAATTGAATTCACGTGCCCCTATCCGTAATGCCAATATCAGTCTGTACTCTTTTACTGTTGTGTTCAGATATAATTTGAGAGGAATATTTATTAAAATATTCATTGGAACTACAAAGTGCTTATGGACATTTGGACTTAAAACTATTTTGGGTTTATTGAGGACTTACTCTAAGACACTCTGGATTACATCAATGAAATACACCAAGATCATTGAAAAATCGGTCCATTTATGACGGCTGATAAATCAGCACATTCAAGATTGGAATTTATTGGTAACACCACTGGGGATAGTTTGAAACAGTATATACATTTTGACTTGTGATAGAACATTTAGGGATATTTGCGATTTAATTCAAAGTAGCGTAGGTTCCATTAAAATGTTCACTTTGTATTCTAGGGAAATCAAATGTGTATGGAATGTCACTAAACGTGTGGTTTCTGCTATTTATTTTAGTTTAATACTACGGATTCGTAATAATATCCAGGTACATACATGCATACATATATACATACATACATACATGCATGCATGCATGCATGCATACATACATACATACATACATACATACATACATACATACATACATACATACATACATACATAGAACGTTTATCAACTTCAATATTTTGTCGTCGCGTATCTGCTGGTCGATAACACAATGGTACAAGTAGATTTGAAATTTTTTCTTCATGTAGCAAAAATAATTAGTTTTGAAGTGTATCACGAGCTATATTTCTACTTGCAACTATCAAATCACTTGGTTTCCACAGCTGCATAAAATCGTTCATAAGAGTTTCTAAAATTATCTCACGCATTATTTCACATTAAATTTTATTTGATTGGAGTTTGATTAATTTCTTAAACTCTCTTAATTCTGGATCAAGTGCTCTATGATCATCAGTTATTTCTTCATAATAGTCAACAAAACTCCTTAACCATTCATGCGGAGACAATCCAACAACAGGTGGTGATTGACCATGATCGCCGCAAACTATTACTGCAGTATTCTTCAACAATAGCAAATCAAGAAATATTTTTAATGTCTCCAGTGGTACTGTACATATCGCATCAAAATGACAATCCTTGGAATATATTTTTTACCCATTCATTCAGGAGTCCATGCGTCTCCTTTCCATCGATAAAAGCTGTGATAAGTACACGATTTTACACCTCGTTCGTTCATTTCTCTGGAGAGTCTGTGTGTGGGTGTTAAAACAATCATATCATCTCAATACAAATTATTGCGACGAAATAATTCGGTCACACGTGTTTTTTACCACTACCGTTTGGTTCGTTGAGATAAACAGTTTTATGTCAAGTCACAGGATCCCATACAGATGGTGCTGATGACAATTTTCATATTTTATTACTTTTGCAATAAATGGGTTTAATCGAAACATCAGCGGATTCAGGATAACACAGTATCTTTTCTTGTTTTGTTATCCATTCGCCACATGATGCATTAGCACATATATGTAGCTGTTCTAGCAATCCAGGTTTCTTGCTTCATCTAGATTTTGTCAACGATAATAATTAATAAAAAAATAAAAATACAAACAGCAAATAAGCCACGCCCATTGCGTGAGCTATTTCTCGATTTCTAAGTATCAGTTACCGTATATAGTATACGACCCGTTTTACCATTGGGGTTCGCCCATTAGTTGCTCGAAATTCAACAGAGAAGAACACACTCCCACTCACCACGTGGGTCTCTTTACACTCTCCCGTGTTGATTTTGGGGGAGGGTGTGCATCTGTTGAGCTTAGAGACGACCCTGTATATGTATTGTGCCGTCCATAGAATTAGGTTAGACATTAGTGTATGTTGCTCAGTCTATATAATTAAGTTAGTGTTTAGGCATTGAATTAATTTACATAGAATTAAGTTAGTATTGTGCAGTCTATAGAATTAAGTTAATGGTATGCAGTCCATAGAATTAAGTTAGATAAAATATTATGTTATGCAGTCTATAGAATTCAGTTAATTAAGTTAATGTTGTGCCTAATTAAGTTAATTAAGCTAATGATGTGTCGTCCATAAAATAAAGTTAATTAAGTTAATGGTGTGTAGTCCATAAAACAAAAATTATATGTTGTGCCGTTCAAAACAAAAAACGGTCGATGTTGGCTAAATAAACAGCCAACGATAACCTTATATATTTTATTTTAAATACATATTTTATTTTAAAAACTTTGATTTTAAATATATTTTTATTATATAATCAACTACAAAATAATAATGTTATTATTTCTGAAATTAAAAAGTTAAAACAGGATGGCATAAAAATAATGTCTAAGTTCGTGATACATTTCCATATTTTGTATTTTCAGTTCAGGAAAAAGTAAAATAAAAGAACCTTTCAACACAATTAGGGCATCTTCCACTGGTGGTTAGAAGGTTTTGATTTTACCGTTATATTCGCCATTTAATCGCTTTTTTACAAGGGTTTATTTCAATGTTTGGACCCTTCAAAAAAGTAGTCTGTTCACCCTCTCTGCTGTTTGTTGTATGAGAAGCAATAAAGTATGGGTATATCACTGGCTATTATATGTTGCATGGATTTAATTCAGCGCGCGTACAACCAGAACGACAGAACAGAATGCGATGGAATCGTCTTAATAGGTTCCATTAAAATATGCACAACTGGTTTTCTTTTTATCTGGTCATATTTAAAAGTTTGTAGATTTCATACAAAGATTCCATGTGTTGTTTCTGGAAGAACGTATATTGTTATCTGTGACTGCCCGTGGTTCGTACTGTGCTCATCTATAATCCTGATTCTCGATTTTAAATTGATCACGTTATCTTTCATCGATATTGATTATGAAAATTAGCGAAGGTGTCCTTTTAAAAATTATAGCTTGCTTATCTGGTTTTTTCTTTCAATTTTGTCTTCTTTTTTCGCATAAAGATATCAAAAGAGAGACGTAAGTTATTATACAGAATTTGTATCGTATTTAACAGTTTACCTTCTCTATGCAAACTTCAAAGTCTAACATACGGTGAAGGGTAATAGTGTCGGGTGATTAAATTTGAATGAATAATTACAATCATAGTTCGCCTGCCAAAGGAAATGAAGACATAATTGTTGTTTTCATGTCATTTTACAGTTGAGGTATAAGTGTATAATCAGATTTGTTCACAAACGTGATTCTGGTCCTAGTGGATACGAGCTCGGATCTTGTTCCTGAAGGATCAACTATTAGCAGTCAATCAAATGCAAATGCAGCAGAAAATGAAACTTCTAAAATTGTAGTACAATCTGAAAGGGGGAAAATGACAAGATTCTTACAAGAATAGTCAATGACTCAAGAGGAATTGGGTATTGAAAGTAAAACGTGTAGTGTGAAATGACTTGTTCGAGATGTTGGTGTCAACTTTCTCTTTACATAATATTAAAATCAGCGATAGCATTAGAAAAGAAATATGTATCTTTCGTCAACAGGACATCACCTAGGTTTGCGAAACAGCAACATCTCCGTTGCATAGCAGCTAAAAGTGTCAATGCATGAGAGTTCTGCTATGTGCATTGAGTTCTACTCCATGTTCTTCTAAATCCTAAACCCTTAAACAGTGCGCTGCACGCACATACACTATATATATATATATATATATATATATATATATATATATATATATATATATATATATATATATATATATATATATATATATATGTTCTGTAAATCTTCGAAGAAGACCTACATTGGTCACAGAATATTCCAATATATTTATGTCAAATTGTTTCTGATCTCCTCCTCTATTAAACTGACACTCATGAACCAAGTAAAATCCCAAGGTTATGCAAAGTTTATGTAGTTTATAGATTATGTCTTTGTCAGTCGATCAATAGACGTGTCCTGAACAAAGCATGATTCAAAGGTAAATATGTCTTGTTTACATAGTTATTTTGTGGAACAAAAGAGGTCTTTGTCGACAACGGTTCATTCAAAGGTGGCTACGTCTTGTATACAGATGGCTACGTCGAACAATCAAAATGGTGTCGCCGAATAAGCTCAGTACTGCTCAAGTGCCTGAAGGGTACACTGCTCACAGTTAAACTGGTTAAATGTGGTTAGAGAAGGGCAACTGAATCATTTAGTGAATATGATTCGGTTTCACAGTAACATAAATATTTTTATGATGAAAGTGAGATCCAGTAGAAACTGACATCTATTTGAAGAAAGCAAAGAGAATTGTTTCTCCATTTGTAGTGCATATGCTGGAACATCATGATTGGTCAAAAGAAAACTGCGCAAGTACGTATTGTTAACCACTAAAGTATGATGCACTGCAGCAAATAATAAATATAACTTATTGATTACAGTGAATATTTGTGCGTCTATCTCTATTTCTGTCTCTCTCTTTCCATATATCTGTATCTCTGGGTGTGTGCGATATAGGTGATCAGTTTTAGCACATTTTCCCCTACATTTCCGTATACTGGGATTAAATACTGATGTAAATACTGACGTTGTGAAGCTTGTAATGCTAGTAATTGCTGTTCAGTTTGCACACAGTAGAAAATAGAATGGAAAAAATGTTACACAAATTACAATAATACTGTACGAGAGGAATGTGAAAGAACAGAGAGAACAACTGCACAAGTCTGACGAAGTAAACGCTATGCATAAAGACAGATATCTAAATTCTAGCTTTTCTAATAATACAAAATAAACGAGTAAACGAGCTTTTATAATAATGTTTATGACTGTAGGATCTGTATAATTTACTTTCCTAAGTAGGATCAGAACGTACCACCATTCTTCCTTCACTATCGAGATGGTTATGTCATATTCTATATTGTTGTTTCTGTATCATGTATTATAATTTCAAACAAGAAACATATAATTGTAACATCAAGTTATAGAACATATCAGGTGTCACTGAAATAATTTGTTCAGCTGATTTTAAGGCGTATCTATTACCTTGCCAACAGTACCAGTCAATAGTGTTGTTGCGTTATAAGTTAACTCAAGGAAATATATTGTAATTTCAGTACAATAGTTTTAAGCCTCTTTTAGGAATATATCTATTCTCTTTCCACTTTGTACATCACCAATACTACATTATTCACTAATTTGTTTTGCACTCCTTGATAATCGTATTACATTGCTTGCTATGGACAAAACAAGAGTAGTTGGAGTAACAGGTATAGCTACTAAAATAGTTGCAATTATTACACATTTTCCCGGAAATAATTATTTCAGACGTCCTTCTATGAGTAACTCGAGGTCTTGAAACAATGATTAAATGGGATGTTTTTCTTTTCTTTTTAAAACCCCAAGTCACATTAAGGTTGGGTGACATTTATGAGGGGATCCAAATAATAACCATTCCTACTAATGGTGCGAAATTACCAGACTAAACGTTAGGTAGCTTATACAGAACCTTAAACAATAGGACTTGTGTTAGAAATTCTAAGATTATTTGGGATTTGATTCGCAATGCCGTAAGTTTAGTTTTTACAAGTTCACTTTGTATTCTAGGGAAATAAATTATTTGTCAAATCTTACAATTTTTAAATTTATGTTCATATATGTGTGTGTGTGTGTGTCTATATACACATATGTTTCTACATGCAAACACCTATATCCACGCAACAATAAAATACTTACATACAAACTCCAGTCTTGCTGGATAATCTATTGGCATAGGAGCCAATCTAATCGGCGGGATGTAAAATTATATATAGACAGGCTCGTTGAAACTTTCTGTATTCACAGACGTCTACATACATCATGCGATAAATTCAATAGTAAAGAGGGAAACATTAATATTCACTTTAGAAACAACTTTTTGTAATGTTGCCATATTATTCACAAAATTTCCAATTTGGAGTTCTTGTCTGCAGAATAGATTTCTGACAGAGATGGTAATTTCAGTTCTTTCCTAAAAATAGGAAATTACTTTAACACAATTGGTTAAATTCAAACAGTGAAATTTATCAAAGTACTTTAATTGCTGTTACATCCACAATATATCTATTAAAGAGCTTTAAATTTGTTTCATTGGTAACAGAAACAATATGAAGAAGTTCACTCGACGATTCGTCACTCATTTATGGCTTTAAAGATGTGTTTCCTGCCAGTATTACAGCAGGCAATAATAACGTTTTCATAATCATGAGTATTTAATATTTTCAGGCGGTCACGTTAATGTAGGTATCTGTACTGCAGCATTTTCAATTAATTTACTTTTATTTGTTTGAAAGTGTCAATAATGTGTTTGAATTGCAATTTTAAAATTTGATCAATATAAATCAAATTAATCATTCACATAATTTTTCGAGCAGTCCCTATCGGCATATATCACTAATTGCTCACAATAAATAGACCGCATTAATGGAGCTCAGATATCAAATACAGATAAACGGAAGAGAAAATAAACAACGGGTACGTATAAGAAAAATAAAGTATATAAAGTATGACATTGCAGTTAGATTATCAAAGAGTACTTAGTAGCTGAAATTTCCATGAGTTTTGATCTTTCCTAATAAAATATTTTCAAATATCTTTTTTGAAAGAAAACTTATGGCTAATTAACATATACGTTCTTATAATATTGTCATCATAATGAAATCGTCCGTTAAGTCCTCCAGCAAATAAACAGAGCGTTTATTTATCAAGAATCAATTATGCGAAAGATGCCCGTAGGTTCTAAAAGAGAAAAATAAAATAATACAATGCCATGTTTATTATTAAAATATTCATAAAGAGTTCACCAGATCTCCGAATAGTTTTATCTCCTTCGAAAAATACATGGAATGAAAAAACTCGACACACAAGCCTCTAGGACGTAAACACAGATTTGGATGGTGACATCATTTATACAAAACAATCTTGGTGGATGAGACGGTATTGTATCACTTATACCATTTACCGCACGGTTCACTGGTTTGTTAGAAATTGCCTTGAAGTTGTAACAGGTGACTGTTGTTTAAAACAATATACATCAATGAAGTACGTATACATATTTGTTGAAACGTCTGGCGGTCTGGTGAGGTGCGAAAAGTCACTCAGTGGTCACAGGGGGTTGAAGACGGCAGGGGTGAATACACCTCATAAGACCATCACACTTACTGCAGCAAAAATATAGACGGGCATAGAATACTGATGTAAATACTGACATTGTGAAGCTTATAATGCTAGTAATTGCTGTTCAGTTTGCAAACAGTAGGAAATAAATGAAAAAAGTTACACAAATTACAATAATACTGTACGAGAGGAATGTGAAAGAACAGAGAACAACTGCACAAGTTTGACGAAGTAAACGCTATGCATAAAGACAACTATCTAAATTCTAGCTCTTCTAATAATACAAAATAAACGAGTAAACGAGCTTTTATAATAATGTTTATGACTGTAGGATCTGTATAATTTACTTTCCTAAGTTGGATCAGAACGTAGCACCATTCTTCCTTCACTATCGAGATGGTTATGTCATATTCTATATTGTTGTTTCTGTATCATGTATTATAATTTCAAACAAGAAACATATCATTGTAACATCAAGTTATATAACATATCAGGTGTCACAGAAATAATTTGTTCAGATGATTTTAAGGCTTGTCTATTACCCTGCCAACAATATCACACAATAGTGTTGTTGCTTTCTAAGTTAACTCAAGCAAAATATTTTGCAATTTCAATACAATAGTTGTACACCTCTTTTAGGAATTTTCTATTCTCCTTCCACTCTGTACACCACCAATGCTACCTTATTCACTAATCTGTTTTGCACTCCTTGATAATCGTATAGCTTGCTATGAACAAAACAAGAGTTGTTGGAGTAACAGGTATAGCTACTAAAATAATTGCAAGTATTATACCTTTTCCCTCAAATACATATTTCAGACTTCCACCTATGGGGAACTCACGGTCTTGAAACAATTATTAAATGGGGTGATTTTTTTGTTTTTTTAAAAACCAAGTCACATAAATATGCAAAAGTTGGGTGACAGTTATGAGGGGATCCAAATAATAACCATTTATACAAATGGTGCGAAAGTACCAGACTAAACTTTAGGTAGCTTATACAGAATCTTAAACATTAGGACTTGTGTTAGACATTGTAGGTTATTTGGGGGATTCAGTTCGCAATGCCGATAGTTTAGTTTTTACATGTTCACTTTTGTATTCTAGGGAAATAAATTATGTGCAAAATCTTACCAAACTTTTATATATTTACATATCTGAGAATGTGTGTGTGCATTTATACACATATGTATCTACATGAAACCACATATATCCACGCAACAACAAAATATTTGCCTGCAAACTCCAGTCTTGCTGCATAATCTGTTTGCACAGGAACCAATATAATCGGTGGGATGTATCGTTGCATATAGACAGGCTTACTGAAACTTACTGTATTCACAGACCTCTACATATATCATGCGATGGATTCAATAGTAAATAAGAATAAATTAATATTCAGTTTAGAAACAACGTTTTGTAATGTTCCCATTTTGTTTCACAAGTTTCCAATATGGAGTTCGTGTATGTAGAATAGATTTCTGACAGAGTGTAATTTCAGTTATTTCCAAAAATTATATATTTTAGTAATTTCGTTATAAAGCTACAGTTATAAAATACATAATTTGAACGGTAACATAGATACGTTAATCGCATCATCAAGTTTATTTCATCAGTTTCGCCAAACATAAATACTCTCAAGCCAAAATATAGAGACGATTCCACTCACTGTTTATCAAACTCTATGTTTCTAGTCAAGATTAATTTTGTCTTGGATACTTGCATAGAAGATGAGATGTAATTATCTGCAAGTGTTTTCAGAGAGAGCATATATTATTTGAAATATCTCAATCCTTTAATAAGAAATTATTCATTGATACAAATCTACGTATAAGATCTTAGGTTGAAACCGTGTAGATCTAGGATTCTGATTACCTTTTCAGGCAAGAAAAGCTTATTCCATTCGCTGTTTCTTAGATTGTCACGAAAATACTATATTGCATGCAATGTTTATGTGTATGTGTTTGTGCATGCGAGTGCGCTTGATCAGTTTCAGCGACATTTTCTGCTGCATTAGAATGAATATAGAAAACTGCCGTTAGCACTTAATAATGCAATGCACGTGTTCCTATCCATAATGCAAACAGCTTCTGAATATTATGCGTTGTACTAAGTTCACATTATTATTATTATTATTATTATTATTATTATATTTCACCTCCATCCACCAAGATAATTGACAGCGTACCTTCGCCTTATATATATATATATATATATATATATATATATATATATATATATATATATATATATATATATATATGATATTTTATTCTATTTTGTCTCCAATATTCATTCATTTCTTCGTAGAGTGATAGAATTTCCAAGGCTTGTATAATAATGAGTTAATCAGATAAATGAGCAGAGGCGTAGCTGGGGGGGGGGGGCAGGGGGGTACATATGTCCCCGGGCGCCAAGGTACAGGGGCGCCAAAATGAGGCTTACAACGTTACATTATAATAAGTAAACAAGGGTAATATTCAAAAATGTGATTAAACGGGGAGGGGGCTGGGGCGCCAATTTTATAGTTCGTCCTCAGGCGCAAAATATTATAGCTACGCCTCTGTAAATGAGAGAGGGTTATTTAAGGTGCAAATACTACAATAATTTGCCAGTAATTATCTATTGACCACACATCGCAAAAATCAAATATCAGACCATCACGGGTTTTCTCGTGTTGAACATTTGTTTGAATTATTAATAAGCCTTATGAAAAGGACTATCAATAGGCCTACTTCACTCTGTACAATGGAAAGTACGACCCAATTACCTGATGCAAAGAATTGTTCGTATCCCAAAGTAGTGAAGGGGGTAGGATTAGCCTCAATGGGAATTAGCATTAAAAACACCCTTGGGTCAGATTATCCTCAATGGAAATTTAACATGGAGAAAAATCGTGGGTAGGATTAGCCTCAAGGGAAATTAACATGGAGAAAATTGTGGGTCAGATTAGCCTCAAGGGAAATTTAACATGAAGAAAAATCGTGGGTCAGATTAGCCTCAAGGGAAATTTAACATGGGAATAAATTGTGGGTTAATATACGTACAAGGGGAATTGAACATGGGATTTTTTTTTTAAAAAAAAAGGGGTAGGCAATGGAAAGGCTATCTCTTTTCGAGATATATGGCTGGCCCTGAAAAGGGCCTTTGGGTTTATGTTAATGTATTCATTAACATAAATGGCACCGCATTGGTCTTCTTCTTGTCCTTAGGCTACGTCTCACTGTTGGTCCGTAAATCAGCACTCTTTTCAGGCATCCTTGTCTTTCAACGTAGATCCTACGTATCCACAGGCTGGTGTTTGTCCTGTGGACAACGGTCCACTTCGATCGGACATACATGAGCAAGTCTGTCCGAAACATGGAAGACACAAGGGTGGATGACTCAACTGTGGTCCACATCTTGAAGCGACGAGAACAGGTGAATCAATGCAGTGAACGGCGCTTATTTATAGGCAGAGGTAGGATTGAAACGGATTGAGTTCATTCACCAATCAGAACACGCGTTACGAAATTCAATTATCCCGCATCCAATCCGAAAAGAGCAGTCTGTGACGTCACGTAGTCAATATAGATTCGCTAGCGCTTGTGTGCAGTCAATCTATGCGACAGTGATTCAACATGACGGAAACTCAGAAAACGGTCCAATGGGGTGCACCAGTAGGGGAGACCGCCCAAGGGAACCCGGACTTACTTTCAGAAGAGGTGAATTGGGATTTTGTGGATTTTCTCTCCTCGCAAGAATTTGTTCCGGAACCTTCGTTACCTTCTTCATTACCGCAAGTGGAGAATTTTAGACAGAGACAGAAAGAAGAATTGGAGAAATTTATACAACGACAAAAGGAAGCGGAACAGGCTTTTCTCCTACAGCAACAGCAAGAAGAAGAGGTAAGAAAAAAACAACAGCAGCAACAGCAAGAAGAAGAAGTAGCAGCAAAGAAACAAGAGGGTGAAAATCAAACGGTCACGGTACTGTTGGACATTTTAGCGGAGTTAAGAAGTCTGAAACAAATGTATCAGACTTCTTTATTACGACCGAAGAGAATACGACCTTCCCGAGCTAAACACGTCAACCCTGTGACTAAGCCTACCGTACCACCCTTAGTGATTTCAACCCAATCATTATCATCATCATCAACATTACCCAGTCCAGAAGTAGGCCTTGGCCGTGGCAAAGGCTTAAGGCAGTTAAAGTTGATTGCTTAAACTCACCCCTTCACCATGAAGAAAAAGGCCCTTTTCAGGGCCACCCACATTTCTCGAAAAGAAATACAATTTCAATTTGCCAATAATTCAAAAAAAAAAAAACCCACCCATTTTACCCTTATAGTACGTGTCTGTGTATGAGTGCATGAGTTTACGTTCTTATTTTAAAATCAAAACTCAAAGACACTTACCTTATATCATTACATTATTCTTTTATCCATTTTTTTACAATCCAATTCACAATTCACAACACAACACTTTAATAAAAAGTTCATTGACTTCTTCTTCTTTCTCCTTGTTTAGTCTCTCTGTTTTTTGAATTTTTTCACCGTCACACTCTTTTCCTCTTCTTCTTCCTCCTCGCTTACTTCCCTTTTTCTTTTTTTCTCCTGTTTCTTTTTCTTCACCTGTCTTCTTTCTTCCTCAGAAGAATCCCTCTCTTCCTCTGAAGAATCCCTCTCTTCTTCTGAAGAATTCCTCTTTTCTTCTGATTCCTCTTGTTTCTTTTCTGGGCAATCTGGAGACCAATGTCCTTTTTCTTTACAATAATAACAGGTATCTTGACTTTTGTCTTTTTTTGTCCCTGTTTTTGTTCTTTTTTGACGGTCTGGACACTCTGAAGACCAATGCCCTTTCTTCTGACAGATATAGCAAGTATCTTGACTTTTATCTCGAAAAGAAGGAGAGTAGTCCGTAGGCTGGTCTGAAGAGAATTTTCTAATGACCCCTCGCAAAGCTCTGACGAAACGTTCGATTTGGTTAGTCTCTTCCATCGTTGTGCTCAGCTTGAGAGTGAAATCAATAGTGAAAGAACAAGACACACACCCTTTTATATATGCTGGTCTGCCATGACTATAAATTAGTCTATGGTGTTTGAACTTGAGTCATTTGACGTTTTTCACTCAAGATGAAACGATCCTATTCATTTGAGAAGAAAGAAGAAGAAAGTAAGAGGCAGAAACGTGATCTATCGCCTCGTACCAGGGCTGAAATCTTGGCACAAATTCATGCCAGTGATTTTGAAGAGGACATGAGTGAACCAGAATTTGAAACCTCTCAACCAATTTCACCACCCTTAGTCAACCCTGAAAAGTACTATTCCATTCGAGAGACGGAAAAGCGCTCCTCTAGGAAATTTAGAACCACGGCTTACAAATACACGGTGAAGTTTAAAGATTTCAAGGCTGAAGTGCCGTTAGAGAAAGCAGAAGTGTTTATCACTGGGGTGTGGGATTCTTTGCTCACTGCACTCAAGCGACAATGTCAACCCAAAGAAGACGATCGCTTGAGACTTTCCATACAACACGACGGTTTGAAATCCCCTGTTTGGATCGAGTTTAGCACCCCTGCAGAATTGACCGCTTCCAAAGTCATGGACAAGATTCAACACGTACAACAATCTAATGACCAGTTTGACATCACCGATGGAAAAGCCACACTGGACATGACCCACGTCTCTCCTCCTCAAGGGACCGGACAACGCAATAAGGTGTTATTGGTGAACGAACTTCGCAGTACCAAAAAGAGCCTCGTCCAAATTCACAACCCTCAAGACCAGATGTGTTTAGCCCGTGCCATCGTGGTGGGACGAACCTATGCCAACAAGAACGACACGACAGAATGGAAAAGAGCCTGGAAAACTATTCGACAATCGGACCGAGCCAAACAACGAAATGAAGCAGAACTCCTGTTGCAACAAGCTGGCCTGTCTAAAGACACACCCTGTGGCATTCCTGAGATGCAAAAATTGCAAGATGTCCTAGCTCCACGATACACCTTGAAAGTGCACCCTCAAGAAGTGCGCGGACCTCTGTTGTTTCGAGGGCAAGATTTTAAGGACGGAAAATACATTCACCTTTATCATCACGATGAACATTTCGATACCATTACCAGTATCACTGGATTCCTGGGATATGTTTATTATTATGAGAAATGTGACCATGGTTATAACAATCGAGAGCAACACAAGCATTGTGGATTGAAATGCTCAGGATGTTTGGCTTCTTCACCCTGTCTGAGCGAAGAACCAGTGCCTTGTTCAACTTGTCTGCGCACGTTTGTCAGCCCTACCTGTTACCAACAACATCTGAAAACGCAAGGTTCACAGAAGAAATGCGCTTGTCAACTGCTGAGATTGTGCCCTACGTGTGAACAAGTCATACGTACCAATAATACCAAGGCACACGTATGTTCAGGAAAGAAAAAATGTCACATTTGTCACCACATCGTGGACTTGGAACACCAATGTTACGTGCAAAAATACCAACCCCCACCAGAGAAAGAGGACGGCCACAAGAAGAAAGGCAATTTCATCTTTTTCGATTTCGAATGCATGCAAGAGACCGGCATTCACATTCCTAATTTCTGCGTGGCTCATCGAGCGTGCGAGAAGTGCATTCAAGAACCTATCTTCAGTCATTGTCCTCACTGCAGCAAGATTCCCGGAGGGCGTGAAAAAATCTTTCGAGGACCGAACACGTTAGCCGATTTTGCCCAATGCGTCTTAGACCCCGTCGACAAGACGTGGAGCCAAGAGGACATCGAACGTTACGGAGATTGTCATCGTCATGCCACGGTGATGGCTCACAATTTCTCCGGATACGATGGACAGTTTCTTTTGAGGTACTATACGGAACAAGGCACCGAGCGTCCTAAAGTGACTTTGAACGGAGCCAAAATCATTTTCATGCAAGTGGGACAAGTGCAGTTTAAAGATTCGATGAGTTACTTGGCCATGCCTTTGAGTCGAATCCCTAAAACGTTTGGAATGACAGAAATGGCTAAAGGGTACTTTCCACACTTTTTCAATACGGAAGCCAATCAACACGCCGTTCTACCCCATTTACCTGAGGCTCACTATTACGACCCCGACAACATGCGTACCGAACAACGAGAAGCTTTCTACGCCTGGTACCAGGCTCATGCTTCGGACCCTTTCGACTTTCAGGAAGAAATGCTCAAGTATTGTCGTTCCGACGTGGACATTTTACGGCGTTGCTGTGGAAAATTTCGAGAACTGTTCATGCAACACGGAGGGGTCGATCCTTTGAAAGAAGCTTGCACCATTGCCAAAGCGTGTTCCTTAGTGTATCGACAACGATTCATGCCTGAAAAGACCGTGGCTGTCATCAGTCCTCAAACGACCCACTATGTCAAGCGTCAATACTCGGTCAAAGCCCTACGCTGGTTACATTACTTGTGCGACAAGGAAGACAAGTGGATTCAGCATGCCCGCAACGAAGGGGGCGAAAAGACCATCGGAACGTATTCGGTCGATGGCTGGGACTTAGAAAACCCCAAGATCGTGTACGAGTTTAACGGTTGCTTATTTCACGGATGTCCCGTCTGTTACCCTGACCGTGGCACTAAAAATCAGTTTTTGCAACGAACCATGGAAGACTTGTACCAGGACACTTGTCAGCGGCGCCTAAAGTTAGAACAGCAAGGATACCAAGTGGTGGAAATGTGGGAACACGAGTACGATCACCGTATGAAAACCGATCCCGAGTTTAAACGCCTCGTGGAAAGTTACCAGTTCATGGACCCGCTGAACCCGAGGGATAGTTTGTACGGAGGAAGGACCAATGCCACCTGTTTGCTGTACCAAGCCGACGAAGAGAAAGGAGAAGAAATCAAATACTTGGAAGTGTGTTCGCTGTATCCCTACGTGTGCAAATATTGTCGCTTTCCTGTAGGGCACCCGCAATTGCTGACGGAACACATCGACCTGAAAAACATTCGACAATACGAAGGCTTGATCAAGTGTAAAGTTTTGCCTCCCACGAACCTATACCATCCCGTCTTACCTCACCATTGTCAAGGCAAACTGATGTTTCCCTTGTGCCGTACTTGTGCCGAAACGTGCAACCAAGACCAACCTTGCCATCACAGCCAGGAAGAACGGGCCTTGACGGGAACCTGGGTCAGCGTAGAATTGTTCAAAGCTCTGGACATGGGATACCAACTGTTAGAAGTGTACGAAATTTGTCACTTTCCCAAGACACAACAATACCGCAAGGGTGACCCCACGCAGAAAGGCATTTTCGCAGACTACGTGGATGCCTTTTTGAAACTGAAGCAAGAAGCCAGCGGCTATCCTTCCTGGTGTCACACTCCCGAAGACCAAATAAAATTCAAAGAGAAATACTACGAACAAGAAGGCATCACTTTAGACCACATCGAGAAAAACGAAGGCAGGCGATCGTTTGCCAAAGTGATGTTAAATTGCTTGTGGGGTAAAATGGCACAACGACCGTGTTTACCCAAGACGGAATATTTGACAGAACCTTCCCGCTACTTCCAGATGATTCACGACAAAACCAAATACATGAAACACGTGGACGTCGTTCGAGAGAATTTGATCTTGGTCAATTACGAAGAAGATCTGGACTTTGTACAAGACGACCCTTTTGGAAATGTCATCATTGCGGCTTACGTGACAGCCCATGCTCGCTTAAAATTGTACGAAGCTTTAGAACTGTTAGAAGAACGCGTCCTGTACTTTGACACGGACAGTTGCATTTACGTCCATCACCCGAGTCAACAGCACCCTGACATCGAAGGAGACCGTTTAGGAGCCTGGACAGACGAGCATCCCGACGACAAGATTCTAAGTTTCGTCAGTGGTGGTCCCAAAAATTACGGCTTCGAATACCGGGACAAACAAGGAGAAGTGCACACGACGTGCAAATTGAAAGGACTGACTCTGAATTATCGTACCAGTCGAGTGGTCAACTTTGGGATATTGAAAGAAGCCTTGCAATCGGGAGAGGATGGAAACTTTAAAGTGACCACCTATCAACCGAACAAGATTGTACGTTTACCCACTCACCACATCGTCAGTCGGCCCTTGGAAAAAGTCTATCAAATCGTGTACCAGAAGCGAGTTCGACTTCCCAATCATTTCACCTTACCGTATGGACACGTTGGTATAAAACATTGGTTGTAAGAGGATAGTTACCCCACCAGAAAGATGACTTCGCCACAGCAAGAATCGAGTGAGAAACCCGATGAGAACTCCAAGTTCAAACCCTACCATTTTCCAGTCTTCTTACCTGACTATTGTGATTGTGCCCGTCGATTGGACACGTTTCAGAAATGGCCTACGGATAGGGAAGGATTACCTTCTTCGCATGTTTTAGCTAGAACAGGATTTGTCTACTTGGGACCTGATTCAGGATTGACATACGAGGTACAGTGTTTTGCTTGCGGCCTGAAGTTACGAATGGATCTATGTATCTATAAAGATTCAGCTATTCTGGAACATACTCGATGGTGTCCGCATTGCCCTTACCTTTCTTTGGCCTTTCCACCCATCACACTACGGTACAATGTTGACGGTACCTTAGAGACGGTACCTTCCGAAACAAGACATAAAAAACGTAAAAAAGGAAAGATGTACAAGCTGGAGACTGCATTGCGACTAGTATAAAAAGGGGGCTATGGTCAAGATCGATAGTTCATTGTGACTACCAAGACCGAGCAAACAAGATGAATACTTTCAGAGAAACACAGAACAAGTTGTTTAGAAAGGCACAATTGAAGTGTGAGGCTTCGGAAGTGGAATGCGATTGTGAGCCTTGCGATGGATACGATGCTGTACCTTGTGACCTGAGCGATGGCGTAAAGCATCATGGGAACTTTAGTGTCACTACCCCTATCATGGAAAGTGATGATGTGCGTGTCAAACCTGTGGGATGCGAAAGTGATGCCGCTCGTCCTCTTGGACATTTTACTGGGTTTCGTTTTAAAGGGGAATGTTCACCTTCACGTCTACCCCCCTACGGATGTCATCTAGCCCTGAGCAAACTCCTACCCATGTCACTCAACCCTCATCGAAACGAACCTGTGAAAGACGAATATTCGTTCCCTGTGCGTTTGTCGGAATACTGCGACTTTGAAAATCGTCTTCAATCGTTCAAAGGAAAATGGCCAAAGTATCTGGGAGGACCGACCCCCGAAGAATTAGCCAGAGCCGGATTTTTCAACTTGGGCGAAGGAGATAAAGTCAAGTGCTTCAGTTGCGGTGTGTCACTTCACCACTGGGAACCGTAAGATTCGGCCTACGTAGAACATGCTCGATGGTCACCGAATTGTCATTACTTACCCTTAGTGGGACCGAGACATTGAAGTAACTTCTTACCATAATAATCTGTTCATGGATACTTTACAAGAGAACATTCGTGCTTTGCCTGTGGAGTTGAGAGAACGCATTTATCGAGAACTGGTTAAAATACAAGTGAAACGTAAAGAACAATTGCATCCGTTACGTCACCGGTGTTTGAAACACTGGTACCTGAAGGCTATACAAGGATTGATTCAATTGAAAGTGTTCCATCGGACAGACATTGATCAACGATCCTCTAGTTTTAAAAAGGATTGGTTTGGTATGGACGATTCTACCTACATCATTGTAAACGTACTGCATCGAATTCCAGAGGAAGAGTTAACGAATTACCAACATCTTGAACGCAGTGTCAACTTGGTGAAAGAGGAAACTTCTGAACGAATTGTAATATGTAGATTAGTGACTCAACGATTTAAATTCGACACTGAAGTAAAACCATGTTTGTGCAAAGAGTACATTTCTTGTGTCAGACCAAAGAGGATTTAGTATGACCTATTCATGGATACTTTGCTAGAGAACATTCGTGCTTTGCCTGTGGAGTTGAGAGAACGCATTTACCGAGAACTGATCAAAATACAAGTGAAACGCAAACTCAAAGTGATTCGTCCGTTTTTAAATTATGCTATGTTCCAAAGTACAAGAAGACTGATTATGAGTGGATATTACATTAGGCACAAAGGTAAACGAGGCTATTGGCCACCACCCAACGATTCCAAAAACAGTGTATATACTTATGGATACTTTACAAGAGAACATTTTGGGCTTGCCTGAGGAGTTGAGAGAAAGGATTTACCGAGAGCTGGTGAAAATACAAGTGAAACGTAAAGAACAATTGCATCCGTTACGTCACCAGATCTTTAACCACTGGTACCTGAATGGTATAAGAGAACTGATTCGTCAGAAATTGTTTCAATGGTCAGACCTTGTTCAATACTTCCAGGCCCCCGATGATTCACGTGTTGATCATTTTGGTTACTTCGAGATTCACCTAGAGCAACCCCTTGAGGAAGACGAGGTAAAGGATTACCAACATTTGTTACGTGGAATCTACTTAGCGGAAGAGGAAACTTCTAATCGAACTCTGACGTTTCGGTTACAGTATGCAAGATTTACATTCCCAACTGGAGAACGAAGATCACTGGCTAGAAAGTACGTGTATTCTTTTCGAAACAAAGAGACTATAAAAACAGGCTGCTATGCCACGACTTATGTCGTATGTAATCCAACAGATTCAGTGGAAGGAACTCAATGACCATATTCAAACTGTGGATCATTACCATCGATTATTACAAGAACTTTATCCATTCAATTTGGAACGACAAGTGGTGTGTGTCTTAGTGACTTGTTTTCTGGGATTTCGTTTACCAGCCGATTCTTTGTGGACTCTTTACGATCAGTACTTACCACCTCAATGGCCTTAAATGGTCACGAAAAACTCCTTTTGCTCAAAGCCTTGCGGTTTCATCTGGATACTTCTCTACCTCAACAGGAAAAAAAGATTCGTCAACTTTTAGCTACCCAAGACGTGTATGACGATGTGTGTGTAGCTTGTGACTTACATCCCCATTGGACAGATGTCCGTGCCTGGAAAGAATGGGGTTTTGAGGCTTGGACCCAAGAAGTGGCCCAGTATGCACGAGAGTTGTTCAAGGAAAAAAGTTACTTTTCAACCCGTGTTAGTGACGGTGCCAGAAGAACCCGTCACCCAGGACAGGACTGTCGTGGACAGGCCTGAAAGACCCTTTCGGGAGGACACTTGTGTGACCTTACCCCCTACTATAGAACTGGTTAGAACATTACCCAAAACATCTTGTTGTACAGACACTTGTGTTTATTCCACGTTCATAGTTATCATGTGCCTTTTATCCTTGTACTTAAGCCTTTGGCTTTTATGTATTTTTGTCTTTCGTATTCATGTTTGAAAAAAAAACATTCAATAAACGTGTTCTGAAAAAAGTATATAAACTCTTGTCTTGTTTGTTTTTCGTGTCACAAGTGACATTTCTCACACCATGGCTACCTCTGCTGTCTCTGCTCCCTCTTCCTCTACTGTCAAAGTTATCGACGAACACTTAGATCGTGCCAGTTGGGAGGCTTTGTATCTTCGCCATCCCTTTAACATTCTCATTGCTGGACCTAGCGGTTCAGGCAAAACCGAATTCGTCAAACGTTTGATCGAACATAAACATCATTTGATCGATCGGCCACCTCAACGGATCGTGTGGTGTTACAAAGAGTGGCAATCGGCGTACAGCCTCTTGCGAGAAAGTCAAGGCGATTCCATCGTGTTTGTGGAAGGCATTCCTAAAGAAGACGACGGCATCGTCTCTGACTCCCGTCAAACCCATTTGGTCATTTTCGACGACATGTTAGGAGAAGACGAAGAAGAAATTAAATTGTGGTTCACGCGTAAAGGGCATCACCGTAATGCCAGTGTCATTTACATCACCCTAAATTTGTTTCAACAAAGTAAAGCCCATCGCACCATCAGTCTCAATGCGCATTACGTGGTCTTGTTTAAAAGCCCTCGAGATAAATCGCAAGTGCAAGTCTTAGCCAAACAGTTAGGAACACCTTGGCTGACTCAGGCGTACGACGATGCCACTCAAACGCCACACGCCTATTTACTCGTCGATTTGAAACCTACCACCCCCGAGGATTTGCGATTTCGTACCCACTTGTTTCACCACTGGTGCCAAGACGGAGGGCCTGTCCTGTACACGTCTCCGTCCTCGACTTCATTTCACTCCCCATAAAAAAAATCTATAAAAACCTCATACCCTTTTTCGTCTGTCTCACTCTCAGTGCGAACATGACGTCCCTTCAGTCACATCTCCCCGTCAAATTGATTCGTGCCTTGTATGGCATCAGTCGAGAAAAAGATCCACAAATACGAGCTCGTGTCTTAGAAGCTAGTCTCAAAGAAGTCTTACGATGGTTCACGGTGACAGCACGTCAATTACTCCAAGGAATCATTCAGATTCCTCATCAAACCCAACGCTTTTTCGATCGAAACAAAGTTGCTTTGGTCCAACTGGCCGATCCCCGCATCGACACTCAAACCAAAAAACAAATCATTTTGAAACCTGGAGGGAGCGGTACTCTAGGAGGGGTCATCATTCGCTCACTCTTAAGATGGGATCCTAATGCCCCCAAAGTTATCCCCAAGACAAAAGTCCAACGAAGCCCCAAGAAGAAAAACACCAGGTCCCCAAGAAGAATAACTTCTCCAGTGGCAGGACCCTCCTCTTACCAGACACCACCCCGGAAAAAGAAAAGAAGCCCCCAGAAAAAGAAACAGAGAAAAAGTCCTCAGAAAAAGAAAAGTCCACAGAAGAAAACTAGTCGCAAGAGAGGCACTTCGGCCAGGACGCAACCTTACACTCGCAAACCACGACCTGCCAGAGCGGTGACTGCGTCTCCGGCAGCCTCACGTTTATCCACTTCTCCGTTGATGTCACCAGGAACTGAAGAGTACTTGGAGACGTTGATCACACCAAGAACTTCTCCGTTGATGACCCCCAAAAGAACATCCCCAGTGGCAGGACCTTCCAATTTAGCGGCAGTGGCTGCTGGTCACAAAGTACCTTCTCCCAAAATCAAAGTCCATGAAAGATCGGGCATGTTACAAAGTTTACTGGATTTGTCCAAGCAAGAACTGACTCGATTTAGTCCGTTACGTACCCCTGCACGACGTGTCATGCCTGTCCTCAAACTAATACGCCGTAAAGACAATCAGTGGCGACGCGTTCCAGTATAAAAAAGGCCTGTGACCGAGTAGGGTATCAGTGTTTTTAGGTGCTCCTAAAGACTCAAAGATGTCACCCTCCAGAAAACCCCAAGGAAAGAAAAGGAAAGGACTGCCACCACGTTTAGCCAAACATGGGGACCTGTTATCTGTCCTGTCCAAAGCTTCTCCACCCCTACGAAAAAAAACTCATTCAAACGGCCTCCAAAGAGGTCATCGATACCGTGTGCGAATGTTGTTTGAACGTTTTGAAAGGCACGATTCCTTTGTCCAAACACCAGAAACAATGCTTAAGCAAACATCGTCACGTTCTTCGGAAAATGGTTCAAAAGAAAATTCCCATTCGTCAAAAAAAGAAGATGTTGGTCCAACGTGGAGGCATTTTGCCTCTCTTGTTAGGCCCCATACTGAAAGGAGTCTTGGGAACCATGTTGGGAGGACTAGTGGGAGCAAGATAAAAAGGCCTTCGAAAGTCCCAAGATCTCAGAATCGACCCCTGACAACCCCATGGAAGGACGAAAACTAGCTTTAGTGCCTTACAAACGATGGATGGAATACCATCGGTGGGAAGAACAACGCACCCCGCATTTACCTCCCAATCCCAATTTGAGCGAGATGTCCCAGTTACAACACGAATTGCAGTCGTTGAAGGATCGCCAAGATTTGTCCGAAACAGAAAAATCGCAAAAGTACGGTCAACTCTTGCAACGACTGCAACTCTTTCACCAGAAAGCTTTAGACGAAACAGCTCTACCCACTCTGAAAGATTTTAAGACCTTGATGAAAAGTCCAGCTCCATCATCACTACCACCACCACCACTACTACCATCCCCAGGGGTCACCAGAGATGCTACCCCACGAAGACCTGAGGAAGAAGAGATGCGAGAAGTGTTTCAAACACCGTCAGCAGCTCCCATTTCGAGTAAGATTGCAGCATCCTTGTTGACCACGTCCCCCACACCTCAACGAGAAGAAATGAAAGCTTGGGTTAAAAAGATGATGTCCACACCTCCTTCGACAGAAGTGAAAAAGAAAGAAGGGAAACCAGAAGTGAAAAAAGAAAAGAAGACCAAAGCCATTCCATTACCACCTCCACCTCCACCACTACCTTCGACTTCTACTCATGTAGCCCATCGGACACGTAAATCCGTTTCCAAACCACCCTTTCGTCCCACCCAAAGTAGCATCACCGAAGAGTGGGTGACTTATTAACACACCAAAAAAAAAAATGGAAAAAGTCTTAGCCAGCATTTACTACGATCCCTCCCATCCTGCAGGTTACGCAGGAGTTCAAAAATTGTATCGTGCTGCCAAAACTCGACTGAAAAGTCTCCGTTTACCTCAAGTGCAACGATGGTTACAAGAACAAGCTACCTACACTTTACACAAACCCATTCGACGCAAGTTTGCCAGAAGTCGCACCCGAGTGGAAGGCATCGATCATCAATGGCAAGCCGATTTAGCCGATGTCTCTCATTTGGCCAGCTACAATCGTGGCTACAAATATTTGTTTTGTGTCATCGACGTCTTTTCCAAATTTGCCTGGGTCGTGCCCTTGACTTCCAAATCGAGCAGCGAGTTAGTGCGAGCCCTGCAACGGGTGTTGAAACAAAGCGGTCGTCACCCTCTTCGATGGCAAACGGAAAAAGGCACCGAATTTCTGAACCAAGCTTTCCAAAAAGAATTAAAGAAACGTGACATTCATTTTTTTACCACCGAGAATCCCAAAGCCAGCATCGTGGAACGTTTTCAACGTACTTTGAAAGAACGCATGTGGAAATATTTTACGCATCACCACACTCTGAAGTACATCGACATCTTACCGCACCTGGTGCAAGCGTACAACCAATCTTACCATCGAAGCATCGGACGTGCCCCGCAAGACGTGACTCCCGACAACGAAGTGTTGGTGTTCGAGCGCCTGTTTGGTACGTCCCCGACGAGGGCTGTCCCCAAGAAAAGTGGAGAGTTGGCCGTAGGAGATTGGGTGCGCATTGGCAAAACCAAACGCACTTTCGACAAAGGTTACTTACCTAACTGGACGACCGAATTGTTTCGCGTCAATGGACGAGTGCATGGCCGTCATCCTACCGTCTATAAATTGGAAGACATGAACGGAGAAGTGCTCAAAGGAACGTTTTATTTGCCCGAGTTACAACGTGTCACCAAAAAAGAAGACGACGTTTTCGACATCGAAAGCATTCTCGAACGCAGAACCCGTAAAGTGGGCAAACGACGTGTCAAAGAAGTCAAAGTACGTTGGAAAGGATATCCGCCCAGTTTTGATTCTTGGATCGACGCTTCGCAAGTCATCGACTATAAAAAGAAGAAGTGACCATTATGCCCTTTCACACAACAGACGCAGCTACGTCGAACACTCCTTCTTCCCCTAGTTCTTCTGTGCAAGATTTACAAAAACAACCCTTGTGGGTGTGGTGTGGAGAACGTGTGCCTAAAACGCAAATCGTCTTTTTCTGTCAAATCTTCGTGGTGTATTGTGTCATCGGGGCAGCCATCGCCAATTTGAGTTTGTAACAAGGAGACAAACAATTGTGGACCATTTTATTGAGCAGCTGCATCGGTTACCTGCTTCCCAATCGCTCCCTGAAATTCTCCTCGAACGGGAACCTTGTGTCCAGTGCCAGTGTCAGTGCCAGTCACCAGTCCAACCACAACCCCATTTTGGGCGGAGACACGCCTTTGACGTCCAGTAATAACCCCTCGGACAGCCACAGAACTCTGGAATTATGAGTCACCAAAACCAATTTTACTTAACCTTACCCAGTGACAGTTCCATGGAGGTGTTTCCCCACAACACGTTGTGCTGTTACACGGCCAAATTACCTCAGGCCATCCCCTTAGATCACTAAGCCCATTGGGAAGTGGCTTTAGTAGAAATGATTCACCCGACCCAAGTCCTCAATGTCCTTCCCAATCAAAATAAATTTGATGTGGAAGTTTATGACGAGCAAATACAACAGTGGATGGATACCCATAGCAAATATGACAAGAAAACCCGTAGCACACAAAATCTAAAGTACACCACCTATCACTTGTTCATTCCCCCAGGCTATTATTTTAGTGGTCAACATTTGGTCAACACCATAGTCACCAGGTTTAATGGTGTGTTTGGGGAAGCTTTAAAGAATGTCAAGAACAAAAGTGTCACCCTGGAGTACCACAAAACAGCTCGTCGCTTCCTGATAAAATTTCCTGAGGGGGATAAAATCAAGGGTTTCTATTTTTGTGATGAATTGTTTGACATGTTGGGCGGTAACATGGAGCTGAGGAAGAAAGTAGAACAACAAAAAAAACCCCCGAATTATCAATCATTTACAACAACGAGTCTTTTGGTCAGTATTTTTGTACCCCGGTAGAACTGAACCAAGGACTGAATTTGATGTTCGTGTACTCCGATGTGGTGGAATATAACGTGGTGGGACACACCTCCGTGCCGTTACTGCGTGTCATTCCTTTCAAAGTGGATTCTGCCACGAACGCTGACGAAGAAGGTGGAAACACTTACCACGTTCACCGCGAATTTGTCCATCCTCACTATTTACCGGTCAGCAAGTCGTATTTGGACACGGTCAACATTACTATAAAAGGAGATTTGGGACAAAATATTCCATTCACCAAAGGAAAGGTCACGGTGAAACTCCATTTTCGAAAACGGTTCTCTCACGACTCGGAAGTAAGTCATGTATCCAGTGTACCGAGGGGTTGCACGACAGCGAGGACACGGTTTAGGAGACATGTTAAAATCGGCCTTTCGTTCGGTGGCCCCGGTGTTGAAACCGATGGTGACACGCGGATTGCACGCCTTGAAAGATGCGGCACTGACGCAAGGCAAAGAATTTCTCCAAAATGTCATCATCGACAAACAAAACCCTAAAGAAGCCTTCATGAGGGCTAGCAAAAATGTCTTGCTGCAAACGGGTAAAGACATTTTGGGCCGACGAGACACACTTATAAATGCCCTGCACGCTACCGAGTCAGGCATTCAGCAAGGACAAGGCAGAAAGAGACGACGAAGAAAACACCCTTTCACTAGACTTCAAGCTAGAAGGGCCAAGAAAAGAAGAACCGTTCGAGACTTAGACGTTTTCGATTATTGAGACACAGAAAAAATGATGCACCGGGAGTCTTGCGCTTGTTCCAAGACGGAACTGGATCTGTTTGCCATGCCCCCCACCATGATGACCATGCAAGAATCCCAGTGGGTGGAATTTCTTCCTATCTCCTCTTTGACGGATTCCGCTCCCATCGAGTTTGAAATCAAAGGACAGCCCGAAGATTACATCGATCTGAATAGCAGTTACTTGTACTTGAAAGTGAAAGTGATCGAACCACCCAACACTATCCTAGACAATAATGATGCAGTAGCTCCCGTCAACAATTTCATGCATTCTTTGTTTAAGCAGCAGCATGGATACTTACCATTACCGTGCCTACCTGGAAAATCTCTTGACGTACGGAATAAATGCCAAGAACACTCATCTGGATGCTTACGTGGTATGGAAACCTGACCAAGCGACTAGGTTCAACAAAGTTACACGTGTTGCTGGGGAGGATCCAAATACAACGGGATTTATAGAACGACGAAAGAAAATTCATCTAAGTCGTAGTTTAGAACTGATGGATCGCTTGCATTTGGACATGTGGTTACATGAAAAGTATTTGTTGAACGGGGTGGATATCCGCTTGAGACTGAATCGCAGCAGTGCCGCTTTCCATTTGATGGCTCCTATTGCTCCTGATTCCCCTTCTTACAAAACTGTCATTCAAGAAGCCAGACTCTACGTGCGACGTGTGGAAGTGTTACCCAAAGTGGGAAACGACATCAGTCAGACGTTGAGCAGAACGACCGCCAAGTATCCGATACGACGCGTAAAAGTGAAAACCTTCACCATTCCTGTTGGACAGCGATCCCTGATCCAAGATCATCTGTTCCAAGGACAGTTACCCAAGCGTTTGATTGTTGGTATCGTCAAGAATTCAGCCTTCAACGGAGCCTACAACGAAAATCCTTTTGAGTTTAAGCATTACAATGTGTCCAAGATCGAAGTCAGTCGCGATGGCAAAACCTTGTGTACCCGACCTTTCGAACCTGACTTTGCCAACAAAAATTACTTGAGATCGTACTTGTCCCTGTACGAAGCCACCGGTCAGTTAGGAACCAACACCAGTCACGGCATTGAGTACAACGATTATGCAGGAGGTTATGCTTTGTGGGCTTTCGATTTCACTCCAGACCAAGGCAGCGACGAGGGACATTTCCACCCTATAAAATCTGGCCAGATTCGTGTGGAAATTCAGTTTGCGAGTGCACTGGAAGCAGAAAACACAGTGAACGTCATCCTGTATGCAGAATTCGACAATACGATAGAAATCAACAGTTTGAGAGAAGTCATTCTAGATTACTAGAAGCCATGGAAGACTGTTATCCCTCTTTACCTAGTGGAGAAACTTTAGACATGGAATGTGAGGAGACCGTGGAAAAAGAAGAAGTGATCATGATGAAGTCGAGATGGCCAGAACAAGAAGCCCATTTAGTCTCCTGTTTTGCCAAACACTTGGTGGAAAAAATAACGGAATTGATCAAGAAAAATTGTTATGGATGTCAAAACGATCATCCCAGTCAAATTCAACACGATAAATGCCTAATGTTAAGTCAAGAAGAAAAATTGGACGAGTATCTGGACGAAGCTTGGAGTCTCATCTCGGACAAAGACGTGCTGCACCAGTGGTATAAAGACTTGCGTGAACATTCTTGTCCACCATTAACCACTCAAGAGATCCATCGTATCGAAGCTCTCCTGAATCAGAGTGAGGAAACAGAACGAATAACCGTTTATTCGTCAGACATTTTCAAGCAAAAAGTCAGGATCGAATTGACAACGTATTATTACCTGTGAAGAAGAAGAAAAACACACACAAATCAATGGATACCTGGGAACTTTATTACCTTTTGAACCACAGTTCGTATACGGCTTCTTGGAATCCTGTCGTCTGTGCTAAAGATGAACTCCCTCATCGCAAACCTAAAGACCATCAAGCTTACGTGATCAACACGGACGACAGTCATCTCCCAGGAACCCACTGGGTAGCCGTCTACTTTCCTCAAGAAGGATGTGTGGAATATTTCGATTCGTACGGATTGCCCCCTTTGGAAGACGATATCATCAACTTTATGAGAAGAAATGCTCAAACTACCCGATTCAATAACGTGAAATTACAAGGCACAGATTCCTTGGTGTGTGGACAGTAATGTGTGTATTTTCTGCATCATCGCAGCCTGGGCTATTCCTTAGAACATTTAGTGACTCATTTTGATCCTCGTTCTTCTGCTAGAAACGATGTGAAAGTAGATCGATGGTTTTGTGACCATTATGCTTATCTTTTGTCTCAAGCTAGGAAACGTAGTGTCCATCAATGGCCTAATGATTTCCAACAATGGAAATCACAATTTCATTCACAACGTTGTCAACCCTGTTCAAAGTAGATTGTATTTGAAGAAAAAATGTTTTGAAGAAAATTGTTTGATGTTATTATTATTATTATTGTTAAAAATGTTAGAGTTGTTGTTTAGTGTTAAGTGATTTTTGAATAAAAATGTTGTGTTTTGAAAAAAATGCCTTTGTGGTTTGTTTAGCTATAAGAATGTTGGATTGATGCTCTTTCATTTCTTACTATCCCTCTCATGACACTCACTGAACGTTGCGACTCGAAAACCGTGTGGGGGATGTTTTCCTTCACGTCCGCGCTTTCACTATAAGAACCGGGGTTGTTTCCAGTCTAACCATCCATTGTCGACTCATCCTCCTACGAAGATGTGCTCCAAACTAGCTAAGCTCAACGAAGCCTACGTGAATTTGCATAGGGTCAGACACAGTCTGATACCGAAGCCAGAAGAAATAGAGAATGTGAGAATGTTAAAAATCACTGAAGACCTGATAGAAGAGCTCTTCAGAGAAGAAATGAACAGGGAAAAAGAAGAATGGACAGAGAAGTACAGACTTCAGAGACAGCAGCAACAGCAGCAACAACCTGAAGCTGACAGAGGCTTTGTCGATTGTCGTATCGACACCAAAGAGTTCTTCTCTTTCAGAAGAAGCAGACCTATCGCCAGAAAGTCTATCCTCAGAGGACATCGCATTCTTAGAAACTAAAAAAAGAATGCCATAGCAAACAAAAAAACAGCCCTTTTCAGGGCTACCCAATACTCTAGAAAAGAAATAACCATCGATTTGCCAATGTGTGTAGGTAGAGTAGTGTGAAAATAAACACTAACTCTTTTTTTTTAAAAAATGTGAGGGTATGTGTTTGTGTGTTTGTGTTTGTAAGTGCTCACGTACGTTGGTATGGATAGTAGATTAAAATGATGTTTGGTTTTTTTGGCTGTTAGAGGTGTATATTTGGGGTTAGATTGGATTGCTTTGCGTATGTAAATAGTCAATTGAAGTGATTTATAAAAAATTTTAAAATAGTGATGGGTAGCATAAAAAAGTGAGTGTTTCTTTTAGGTCTGCGCGTTGCTGTTTCTTTGGTCATGATCTAGGTAAGATGAATTTAATGTTATTAGGGGGATGTTTTCCTTCACGTCCGCGCTTTCACTATAAATTAAAAACTAATCGTCAGTTGGGCCCATCGTCGACCTGTTAACAGCAAGAGAATGAATACAAGGATTGTGAAGCTGCTAGAACTCCAGATGCACCTGGAATATGCCAGGCGCATAGTAAACGAACTATCAGCGGAGGCTATAGTAGAAGAAGCAAGAATAAAGAAGGAAGAGGAGGAGAGAAGAGAGAGGGAAGAAGAGGAAAAGAAAAGAGAAGAGATGATGTCGTTCAATATTCCCGAGACAGAGGATTGGGGTGCTAAAGCGAATCATCCCGCCTCTGCACTCTCAAGACAAAAAGTAAAAAGAGACTGGAGTCAAAGATGTGTGTGTGGCGCCAGGCCAGGAAGGTGCAACCATTAGATAGGTGCATCTGGAGTTGAAAAAAACAGCCCTTTTCAGGGCTACCCAATACTCTAGAAAAGAAATAACTATTAATTTGCCAATGTGTAGGTAGAGTAGTGTGAATATAAACACTAATTCTTTTTTAAGATCGTGTGAGGGTATGTGTTGGTGTGTTTGTCTTTGTAAGAGCTCAGGTATGTTTGTGTGAATAGTAGATTATGGGTTTCTTAGCGTATGTGAAGAGTATAGTTAGGGTTATATTATATGAAATGAGAAAGTAGGGGGATGTTTTCCTTCACGTCCGCGCGTTGTTGGGTCATGATCTAGGTAAGATCAATTTTATGTTTTTAGGGGGATGTTTTCCATCACGTCCGCACTTTCAGTATAAAACTAACAGTGTTGGCCATTGGAGCTCATTCTACGGAATAAGCAAACAAGAAGATGCCAGCAGCTTCAGCTTTATACAACGATCTTATGGGAAGTTGGTATTGGATGGTAGATGGATTGAGTGTAGCAGAAAGGGTTGAACAGGAATGGAGGTATGAAGTGACAAAAGACTTCGTCTCAAGACAAGTAAACAGCCTGCACTTAGCCGTAAACATCGTGAAAGAAATGATAGAGGATGAGGAGAAGAGAATCAGAGGTTTAATTAACCCACCGTATGTCAAAGTGGGTAAGTTAAAAGAAGCAATAGATCATGTGAAGAGTGTAAGGTGCTTTTTAGAAGACATTGTAGAATGGACAGATTGGTGTTTCGCGAAGTGGGGGTTAGAAAAACTTAAGAAAGCTGAAGAACTAATGAGGAATGTGCTGACCAAAGAGGTCAAGAAAATCAAAGAAAAGTGGTCCAATGAAAGAAAAGACGAAGAAAATAGAAGAAAAAAGGATGAACTAGAAAAACTGAACACAAACTGGATGAAAATCCAAGAGAAGTTCCGGGCCATGGGCCACCCGGACTGGCTGCCGGAAAAAGAAAAGAAGAAGAAGAAAGGAATGATGGACAAAATAAGAGGATGGTGGAAAAAGTTAAGAGGATAAAAGAAGAAGAAGAAAAAACCCAAAGGCCCTTTTCAGGGCCAGCCATATATCTCGAAAAGAGATAGCCTTTCCATTGCCTACCCCTTTTTCTTAAAAAAAAAAATCCCATGTTCAATTCCCCTTGTACGTATATTAACCCACAATTTATTCCCATGTTAAATTTCCCTTGAGGCTAATCTGACCCACGATTTTTCTTCATGTTAAATTTCCCTTGAGGCTAATCTGACCCACAATTTTCTCCATGTTAATTTCCCTTGAGGCTAATCCTACCCACGATTTTTCTCCATGTTAAATTTCCATTGAGGATAATCTGACCCAAGGGTGTTTTTAATGCTAATTCCCATTGAGGCTAATCCTACCCCCTTCACTACTTCCCAAGTTCTATAAATTAGGAAGGGTCCATTTTACGTACCTAATCCCACCTGTCATAAAGTCTCGCAAACGAGGCACATGATGACGTCATCTCCTTCAAACTAGCTAATGACTCGAGCTGAGGAATATCTTGACAACACCGATTCCACAAAGTCAACAAAAAATCATTGAAACCTAACAAAGCCATAAACGGAGACGCACATACCAAGCTATGTTTATTACAAGACTTTGGACGTTATACAAAACATTATGAAATTCTGAATTTTGTTTTAGAGATTAAGAAAACTATGACAAACGAAGGTATACATTTATACATACATTATCATATGAATTCTTAAGCTATATTAATTTATTTATGATGGTATTCGTGTTCTACCATGACCATCGTTCACGCTGTCTTAAAGATAGAATTTAACCAACAAATATCTGTATGATAGAAAGTCGTTTAATATTCAACATTAAAACAAAATTTAAACAACCCACCAGATTAAGTTGTTTCGTTTCAATTTTGACAGTTGTTGTCAAACATAGGAGCCTCACTTTTTTCCGAGACAGGTTACACCACGAGTTCAACTTTAGATTAAGCAATATTGAATTTGATTAGATAATAAGGTGTTGTTAATTCAACGGAGAAACAAAGGCTGATTGCAGAAATGATCCAAACTGACTTTCGAAAATATTTTTTCTCTGTTACATTCAACAGATGGAAGTAGTTTATAACACTTAGTGCAAATTCGTCGGCAAGAGGTTTTATCTGTGATTTGCAGGACCATTTATTAAAACAACACGCAATTTGCATCAACATACATACTCTCCCTCTCACTAAATCGACGATATGGGTCAGTAGTTAGCGCCAATTTACAACACTGGACATATACCTGTTTTGGGAAAATAATATTTAAAGGTTGATAACTAGTGAATATATGCATATTTGTATGCTATAGAAGAGTTTTAAGGAAGTTCATTTGTGACTGATTTTTTACATTCAGTCCTAAGTCACCAGCTCTTTTTGTTAAAGTTGTGATGAATTCAGATTTCAGAAATCTCAGGTATTTTTAGTGTGTAGAAGCCGATGCATTGCTAGATCAATGAGGTCACATCATCGGATTAAACATACATGATAAATAACCATTACTGCTTATGGAAGGGATATAATTGTGAACAAGAGACCAAAGTTGGCCAAATATTACTCATTAAGTTAGAGTGATTGGCCACAAAATTTGGGCTTACATCGGAATTTCTGTAAAGGGAAGAAAACACCCATTATATACTATCCACATAGTGTAGGGAAAAGGGTTTTTAGTTAAGGAAATAAAACCACACATACACACAAACGTGCGAGTGCACACACACACGCACAAATGTACGCGCGCACAGCAACACATAAACAAACACACAAACAAATGTTCAAACACACACACACAAACGTACGCGAGCGCATAAAAACAAACACATACACACAAACACACACTAACTTACACGAAAGCATGCAAACACAAACACACACAAGCACACACAAAAGAGATACTATTCAAAGTGCCAAAATCAATTTAAGACTCAAAATCCCTTTTTTCCTATGATGTACGTGAGTGTGTGTGTAGGTCCTTATTCTAAAAAATAATCCAAGAGACACCTAGGTTTTTCTTTCTGGTCTATTCAGGCACAAATCTGCAATCCAATGTCACAACACATTACTATGAAAAGTTCATTAGCTTCCTTTTTGTCTTTTATTCACATTTTTTCATCCTCTTTTTCCTCACTTTCTTCTCGTCTTCTTTTCTTCTCTTTCTGAATGTGTCTAGGTTCTTCCTGTTGGAAGGTACCTCTTCTTCTTCCTGTTTGGAATCTAGCTCTGCCTCCTGCGCCTGTTGTTTCTTAGGGCAGTCTGAAAATCAATGTCTTTTCTCTTGACAACGATAACATTTATCTTGAATTTTGTCTCTTTAATACCTGTTTTGCTTATTTGACGGCCTGGACATTCTGAAGACCAATGTCCTTTCTTCTGACAGATATAGCAGGTATATATAATTTTTATCTCGAAATGAGGGGTAGTAGTCCGCCGGCTTGTATGAAGAAAACCTTCGCATGATACCTCACAAAGCTCCATCCGTGTGGTCTCTTCCATCTTTCTGGTAGACTTGAGAGTGAAATGAATGCTGGAAGGGAAGACAACGGTCCTTTATATAGACAAGACACTGGTCTGACATGGATATAAAGGGGTCCATAGCGTTTAAAATGTTGCCATTTGAGTTTTTTGCAATCAAGATGAAATGATTGCAACATTTCCTAGAGAAAAGAGAAGAAAGCAAGAGGCTGAAACGCGACTTATCGGCTCGCACAGCAGTCTTGGCTCAAATTCATGCCAGCAATTTTGAAGATGACATGAGTGAGCGAGAATCCAGACCCAGGGAGTCTACACCAAACAAAAGTCCACTACCATTAAACCCTTAAAAGTACTATCACATTCGAGAGACGAACAAATGCTTCTCCAGAAAATTTAGAACCACGGCCAACACATACACGGTGAAGTTTAAAGATTTCAAGTTCAACGTACCGCTGGAAAATGCAGAAGAGGTTATCACCGATATGTGCGATTCTTTGTTAACCACACTGAAACGACAATGTCAGGTCAAAGAAGACAATCGCTTGACACTTTCCATTGATCACGACAGTCTGAAGTCCTCCGTTTTGATAGAGTTTAACAGACCAATAGAAATGACACCTTCCAAAGTCATCGACACGATTCACCATGTGCAGAAGTTCAACGACAAGTTTCGCCTCACCGATGGAAAAGCGACGCTGCACATGGCCCACGTGTCTCTTCCCCAGGAGACCGGACGCAAACATTTGTAATTGGTGGATGACCTTCGCAGCACCAAAACGAGCCTCGTCCGAGTTAAGAACCCTCAAGCAAGTTGTGTTTATCTCGTGCTATCTTGGTGGAACAAACGTATGCCGACAAAAACGACACAGTACAATGGAAAAGAGCCTGGAAAACTATTCAACAATTGGACCGAGCCAAGCAACGAAGAGAAGCAGAACTCCTGTTACAGCAAGCGGGCCAATCTGAAGACACACCAAATGGCATTTCTGAAATGCAAAAATTTCAAGACGTTTTAGCTCCACGCTTCACCTTGAAAGTGCACCCTCAAGAAGTGCGCGGACCTCTATTGTTTCGAGGCAAATTTTAAAAGACGGAAATTACATTCACGTCTATCATCACGATGAACATTTCGATGCCATGGCCAGTATCGCCGCTTTCGTGGGATACAGTTATTATTGTGGGGAATTTGACTATGACTTTGACCCTCATTTGCCAACGTATCCCGATTGTAATGTGAGGGATGTTTGGCCTCTAAACCCTGTCTTGTTGACGAAAAAGAATGAGTGCATTGCCTTGCTTGTCAGCGCACTTCTGTGAGCTCTATCTATTACCAACACCATTTGAAGACGCAATGTTCACAGCGAAAAAGTGTTTGTCAACTCCTGAGATTGTGCTCTACTTGAGAACAAGTTAAACCTACCAATGCATGGATATATTCAGGAAAGAACCAATGTCGCATTTATCACCAAATCGTGGAGCTGGAACACGAATGCTACATTAAAAAATACGAACCCCTGGGCTACAGGAAGAAGATGACCATAAAAAATGCAATTTCATCTTTTCGATTTCGAATGGATGCAACAAACTGGCATTCACATTCCCAATTTATGCGTGGCTCATCGAGCGTGCGTGAAGTGCATCCAAGAATCTATCTTTAGTCATTGTCCTCACTGCAGCGAGATTGAAGTAGGACGTGAAAAAAATCTTTCGGGGGACAGAACACTCTGCTGACTTCGAGTAATGGATCTTACACCCTATCGACGAGACGTGGAGCGAAGAGGACATCGATCGTTACAGAGATTGCCATCGTCATGCCACTGTGATGGCTCGCAATTTTTCGTGATACGTTGGCAAATTTATTTTCAGATACTATACGGAACAAAGTACCGAACGTCCTAAAGTGACTTTGAACGGAGCCAAACAAATTTTCACGTAAGTGGGACAGGTGCATTTTAAAGATTCGATGAGTTACATGGCCATGCCTTTGACCCAAATGTCTAAAATGTCTGGAATGACAGACATGGCCAAATATTATTTCCCGTACTTTTTCAATACCGAAGTCTATCAACAAGCCATTATATCCATTTCGATGAGGCTCACTACTACGACCCCGACAAGATGCACCCCGAACAACGACAAGCTTTCTACGCTTGGTATCACTCTCGTGTCAGACACCTTAGACTTTCAGGTAGAAATGTTAAATTATTGTGGTTAAGACGTAGACATATATCAACGTTTGATGTTGCAAATTGCGATAACTGTTCACTTAACATGGATAGATCGTTCCCTTGAAACAAGCCTGCACCATTGCCAAAGCGTGTTCTTTAGTGTACCGCCAACGATTCATGCCCGACAATACCCTGGCTATCATAAGCCTTCAAACGATCAAATTTGTCGAACGTCAATACACAGTCAAAGCTCTACGCTTCCTGCATTACTTGTGCAGCAAGGAAGACAAATGGATCCAACACGCCCGTTACGGAGGAGGCGAAAATACCACCGGAACGTTTTCGGTGGATGGCTGGGACTTAGAAAACCCCCAGATAGTGTACGAGTTTAACGAGTGCTTATTTCACGGGTGTCCCATCTGCTACCTCAACGTGGCACTAAAAATCAGTTTTGTCAACGTACCACGGAAGCCTTGTATCAGGCCACTTGTCAACTGCGCTTGAAGTTAGAACAGCAAGGATATTAAATGGTGGAAATGTGGTAACACTAGTACGATCACCGTTTGAAAATCGATCCCGAGTTTAAACGTATCGTGGAAAGTTACAAGCTGGTGGAACAGTTTGTACGGAGGGCGGACGATTGACACCTCTTTCCTCTACCACGCCGACGAGGAGAAAGTAGAAAAAATCAAATACTTGGACGTGTGTTCGCTGTATCATTACATGTGCAAACATCGTCACTTTGCCGCAGGGCACACCCAATTGCTGACGGAGAACATAGACCTGGAAATAACCGTTTCCCTCACCATTTTCAAGGAAAACTGATGTTTCCTTTGTGTCGTACATGAACCAAAATTTGCAACCAAAACCAGCCTTGTCAGCACAAACAGGAAGAACGCACATTGACAGGAACGTATGTCAGCGTGGAATTGTTTAAAGCTCTTGACCTGGGATACCAACTGTTAGAAGTGTACGAAATTTACCAGTTTCCCAAAAGAAAAAAATACTACAAGGGAAGGGGACAGAGAAAGGCATTTTTGCAGACTACGTGGAAGCCTTTTCAAAACTAAATTAAGAAGCCAAAGTCATGTTAAGTTGCTTTTGGGGTAAAATGGCACAACGACCGTGTTTACCCAAGACAGAGTACTTGACAGAAACTAACCGCTACTTCCAGATAATTCATGACAAACCTAAAGCCATGAAACACGTAAACGAGCATTGAGTTAGTGAGAGCCCTATAACTGGTGTTGAAACAATGTGGTAGTCACAATGCACGATGGAAAACCAACAAAGGCACCGACTTTCTGAACCAACCTTTCCAAAAAGAATTAAAGACGCGAAACATTCATTTTCCCACCACCGAGAATCTCAAAACCAAAGCCAGCATCGTGGAACCTTGAAAGAACGCATCTTTAAATACTTTACGCATCAACACACTCTCAAGTACATCATCATCTTACCGCACCTGGTCAAAGCGTACAACTAATCGAACCATCAGAACATTGTATATGCCGCCCACCCCCCAGAAATGATTCCCGTCAACTAAGTGGCCGTCTTTGAGCGCCAGTTTGGTACGTTCCCAACTGTTGCTGTCCCAAAGAAAGTTGGAGTGTTGACGGCGAGAGATTGGATGCTCATTGCAAAAACAAAACTGGACCACCGAAGCAGCAGGGAGGGCAGACAGACCTAGGGTTCCCTACAGAGAATGAACCTTCCACATAAAACTCTCTCGTAGAAAGGTTCTATTTACCGAATAAAGGCTTCCTGGGGAAGTTTACTCGTTACTGAACCCTGTTCCATCAATAAAACCCTAGTCTGAAGATTTTAGCTGAAAAAAAGTATTCTACGTGAATTTTAATTTTTTTTTGTTTATTGCCATACGACCGACCATAGGTAGGGCCCTCCCTGCTGCTCTTGTCATTTGCACAAAGATTATGCCAATCAGCGTTAAAAGATTTTATCCAAACCTATTCGATATCTTGACCTGGGATCACATAGATTTACCGTTACAAATCCATGAGGTGTAGCTTGATCTCGTGAGAAGAAATTTTTAAATTTATTTATATCCATGTCGCCACCGCACCAGGTCTGATGAATATTTCTTAATGTATGAGTATCGACGCCATTAAAAATAACCAAAATATTACAATTATCTCTGATCACTTTAGGTATCTGAGTATACCTCTGAGTTACATAAATGACATCAGTGTTTTTGTGTCGACCACGGGAGAATATTCTAGCAGGATTAGTTTGTTTATCCAGCATCACGTCGTCGTAGACAACTAAATTATTGATCGACCCATCTAGATCATCAACAGAGGGAGCCTCCTCGATGTCGGTGATAAATTCAATTATATTTTCACCGTCATTTAGCAACGCTGCATTTTCATTAAATTCTTTCAATACCTGATAACAACGTTGATCATCCACAGATGTTGCAACCGAATACAATTTATCCCATTTTAGCCATCTCATTATCAGATTCAACAATAATTGTGTTTTTCCACTCCCTGATGGACCTATTACTATCATTCTAATTGAATTGGGCAATGCAGCATGATGCTTGACAGGAGCGGAATTTTTTGTAGCTGAAAAATCAATTACATTCATGATATAATAAATATTATGGATCTATATTGTGTCAAATGTAAAACACGCACACCAACGGTAGAGCTAACTACGGTTGTTACTCGCAACAAGAGATCAGCAGCTACCGGTAAATGTGAAAAATGCGACACAAAAAAATTTAGATTTATCTCATCAACTAAAAAAAAAATTCCACGGAGGTGACATCACCTCAAAGTTATCCTCGCTACCAGGATTCCCCTGGGCTAAATACTCAGGAGAAAAACACCTACCAGGATACAGCTACTGCGGACCAGGTACCAGACTCGATATCAGATTAAATAATCAGGATCAACCAAATTCAGGTGAGGAACCGATTAATGCGATTGATCGGGCCTGTTTGATTCATGACATAGCATATCGAAATAAAGATATTCAACAACGACATCTTGCTGATATAAATTTAATTCACGCAATAAATTCCATAAAAAATAAATCTATCAAAGAGAGGTTAGATTCGTGGTTAATTAAAAACGCGATGAAGGGTAAATTAATCTTCGGTGCCGCTAATTAATATGGAAGCGATTTATTATTCTCTAGCAGGATTTTGGCGGGGTAAAGCAGCTATCAAGAAGCTTGCAAAGGCTGCTCGAGTAAAACCGTCAACAGCTGCTGCCTGGCTATCTAAACAAGCTATATGGCAAATTTACCTACCACCACATAAGCGTATCGAATATGCGCACTTTGATGTTAGCGTACCAAATGAGGTTCATCAGGCTGATATAATGTTTCTGCCACACGATACTGTTGATGGTAAAATCTACAAATACATCCTAACCGTAGTAGATATTGCTAGCAGATACAAAGAAGCTGAGCCATTAACCAAGAAAACAGCCGCTGAGGTAGCTGATGCATTTGAGCAAATATATCAGCGAGGACCACTAACCTGGCCAATTTTACTTCAGGTTGATCCCGGACGGGAATTTCTTGGCGCGGTGACCTCATTAATGAAACAAAAAAATACAAAAATAAGACACGGTAAAGTTAATATTCACAATGATCAGGCAATTGTGGAGAGATTCAACAAAACATTAGCTGAGCGGTTATTTGGTTATCAGTATGCGATGGAATTTATTCAGGATAAACGATCTAATGATTGGGTTGTCAGGCTACCCAGTGTTATTTCTGCGATAAATAATGAAACAACGAGACCTATATCAATGAAACCAGCAATTGCCATACAGAAAGATTTTATACCGATAAAACGACGTGACTTTTCAGCTCAACCTGTTCTTGGTAGTGTCATCGTCAGATATTTATACAAACTAGGTGAGTCTGAGGGTGGCAGAAGAAGAGCAACAGATCCAATCTGGAGCACGACGACACATAAGATAGTATCAGTGACGAAATCATCAGGTAGACCAGCAATTTACATGCTCGATTCTTTAGCACCTCAGCGAGGTTTTACTCGCGAGGAATTACAAGTAATACCAGCTGATACTCAATTACCGCCTGAGTCACTTAGATAATCAACCCCACGCCGATTACACTCTAAACACGTCAGCGTAACATTATCACGATTGTGACCTAAATCATCATTTATTCTATCTACGGTAAACTGTCTGGAATCATTTTTTTGATAACTCCACGTCATTATGCAATTACAACCGACACAATGATTTTTTTCTCTTTCAGCGATAAAATAAATTCGACATCTAAATCGAATTCACGATTACTTTTTTTATCGGTTTGTTTATAGCTGATCAATTTTTTTTAATCACATACTCGTCAAATTCATCGTTAATATTTATTCTATCTAAAACAATCCGTCCTAGTTGATTTATTTTTCTGACTCTAGATACGACTAAATACACCAGATTAGACTATTCTATGTAATCTTCAACAATCCAAACTTGAATATCGGTTATGGTTAATCCCTGTGAAGAATGAATTGTCATGGCGTATCCTAACATCCACGGAGATTTTTCTGCATTCAACATATCATTGACAAAATCAATATCAACAGTGACAATATCATTCAATACAAGATTCTGCTTTCCTTGTCCTGGTATATTAACGTCAATATTCTGCAATCTGGTATCGGCTGGTCTGTAACATAACGGTACTGGCATCAGCGGAAATTTTTCTTAATGTAATTTAAATAATCTTTGCTGAAGTACGTCACGTATTATTTTTCTGCTAGCCACAATCAAATCATTTGGAGTCCACGTTGATAAGAAATCTTCCATGGATGTTTTTGGAATTATTTCTCGCATCACACTGCATTGAATTTTATTTGGTTGTAATCGAATTAATCTTTTGAATTCGCTCAACCGACCATCAAGAGATCTGTAGTCGGTGTTAACTTCCTCATAATAATCAACAAAATTCTTTAGCCATTCATGAGGTGATTCTCCATCAATAGGATTGGGTTGGCCGTGATCGCCGCACATAATTACCGCTGTTTTTTGTTAGCAACCAATCCAAAAACATTTTCAACGTTTTAACGAACACAGTGCAGATCTCATCCCATATAATTACTCTGTTCACGTATTTCTCTCCCATTCGCGACGGAGTCCATGTACCACCATTGTATTTGAAAAAACTGTGGTACGTGCATGAGTTGACGCCGCGTTGTCTCATCTCTCGTGCTAATCTGTGTGTTGGCGTCAGAACAATTACGTCAGAATTCTTAAATAATTCTATAATTCTGGTCGTTTTACCTGATCCACCCGGTCCATTCACGTAGACTGTCTTGTATCTCGATACAGGATCATATACTGATGGTGCTGTCGAAATTTCTGATATACTATCAGAATAATAATTATCCTCAACAGGTACATCGGCGTTTTTACAATACCATAAAATACGTTCGTCTTTTACTCGCCATGTACCCCATGATCCATTGCCGGTTAATTTTTCCAACTCTGGTAGAAATTTTTCATCAACATAGAATGAATCAGTAGCTACTCTGACAGCGTCATTAGGGAATCTGTTTATCATCGATAGCAGATTTATGCTCGCGTACGCCAACATTGACGATCTTAAATGAGTATACTGCGGTGACTCTCCCTCGAGATAGCTAACTACAGTACCTAATTTTGTTCCGTTTGATAAATAAACATTTTCTCTGTTACAAAATAGACCTCGCTCAGCGGTATCAGCGATTATAAAATCTAATTCAGCTTCGTCCATGATCAATCTACAATTATGTCGCTGATGATCACACGAACCACCCTGAGTAAATTTTCCGATTATTTTTCTGCCTAAATCCTTCGCGTCCTCATGTTCAGTTGGTAGCCAAACGTCATTTTGTTTTTATATGATACAATAGCATCACTGACCGTCAACGATGTCAACATTGCAGAATCTAGCATATATCGCAAAAAAACAATTGGAACCCATTTTTGTTCTGAGAAATGTTTACCAAACCAAACGTAACAGATTTTATGCAAACTATCATTAAATTTAAAAGATACAACACGCGTAAATCCTGTCAGGGGAAAATCTGGTAATGGTCCATTAATAGATATTCTGGTCATCTCATCGCGGGGATGGCCAAATTGAGTAAAATATTTACTGCACTCTCCTAATCGGAGAAAACTACCAGGATAACACGATATCATGTCAAATGAAAACATCTTCATAAGATTATACTCAGTATTCCATAATCCACCATGACCGTATTCGATACAGCTCTGCTGAATATCTTTAAGAAACTCACGTCAAGTTGGCTTCCATGAATTTTTCTCTTTCGCTGCGTGAGCAACAACAGATGGAATCGTGAAACAATTAACCAACAAATTTTCATCCGCAGAATATTTTTTTACCATTGCTGTCATTGAATCATGTAAAGATTTCCTTCAGTATAATTCTCCGTTAGGCCGTACGAATTGATCGTATTTCTGATCACTAGAAAACAACCAAATAGATACCAGGTCAGATTTACTTATTTCATGAATAAAATCAAAAATATATCCGCTGTAAAATTTAACAACGCGCTCTCGAGGAAAGATTGTTACCGCGCTGCTCCATGCATGTGAATTATGATCAATTATTTCTATGGGTTCTCCTCTTGATTTATACGCGGATGAATATAAAATCACGCCTGATATTGTTTTTACCGTGATGGGAAATTTCAATTTTGCCGATAACACAGCAACATCGTCAATTGATGAACCATCAGCAACAGATTCTGACCAAGCATTAATCTTTTCTCGCCGTAGATCGGTTAGCCCATTCCCGCGTTTCGCGTTTGTAAAATGCTCTATTATTCGCTCAGCCACACAATTTATCTTCGTGGACATCTTCATCTTAGCAAGATTCTCAACGGTGGGTTTATTTAATTTATATACGCCATAAACAACCGCTGTGACAGGATAAGCTCGCATGTAGTATGGTTTTTCTATGCCGGTCAATAATCCTGGTTTAGATCTTTTACTCACCGTTCCAGATTTTTTCCCGCTAATTACAGGATCGCGCTTGTCTCGAGTAATCCACACGTCATTTTCGTTGCATACGATAAATTTGAATCTGAGTATGTATTTGTCATCACCGAGTAAATCAATTAATTTTTCAGCTCTTGTATCGTTCATGGTATGGTCTATGTCGTTTGTTCTCCATGTGGACCACACATGAGCCGCTCCATCATCGTAGAATTCTTTCTTGGCGAGATCTACCTCAGGAACAACATATTCAATATCATCGAGGTCGAATATCTTCATATTATGTTCTAGACAAATGTTTAATAAATAAAATGAACAATTGCAAATGGTTGATGGTCGGCTCGTTAAATTGTTGCAACAGGTCATGCAGAAAAGAATACTGTGGAATACATTCAGCTTACATGCGACGAGGTGGAGTTGGTCCAACCAGATGTATCAGATGTCATGTCGGAATACGAGGGAAAACGCGTATTTTTTCAGACTGCGGTGGGAAAAAATATAGAGAACTCAAACGATATTATGATAAAAAATCTTCCGATAGTGATCTCGCTATCAAGTGCGAGGAAGATTATCTAGATAGATTTTCGGACAAACTTTGATCTAGACAAATGGAATATTATATAATGAATCCTATATTCAAGAAGCATCCAACCATTGATGATTATGAAGCATCACGCGATGGTGTTGTTAGACATGTTAAAATAAAGAAACCAGTCGGTAACATTGATAAATTTGGTTACCTGAGATTTAATGCCGGAGGTCAAAGAAATCATCATTTTAACCATAGGTTTATTTACGAATGTTTTCATGGACCAATAAGAGATGGTCTTGTAGTTGACCATATTGATGGAGATAAACTCAATAATTCTATAAATAACCTTCAGGCGATAACGCCAAGCGAAAATTTACAAAAAGGTGATGTAGGTGGAAGCAAAGTTTCTAAGGCAGTCAAATCAGTTAATATGGAGACTGGTGAGGAAATATATTTTCAATCAATGAACTCTGCTGGCAAATATTTTGGCATTCATTCTGCATCAGTACGTATGGTTGCAGAAAGAATAACCAAATCAACCTTCTCGTATCGATTTGGAGTATGGGTCAAATTTAGTTATTTTCCTCTGATATTAGATTTCGATGAATATTAGATTCTGAATAAAGATCTTATGTATATGACTGAGACGAATATTATTTGAAATAATTTTTTTCCCACATTTATAATTAAGCCAATATAAATATGAACCAAGAAAATATTAATGAAATAATCAAAGCTATTGAGGTACTTCGAATCAAAGAAATTTCTTTATCGGATGATTTAGACGCCGACAAAATTACAATGGATTTTGAAACGTTGATTCAAAACAAACAAGAAGGCCGATACACGCTGTCTTCCGAATACAGATTCATAAAGAAAATTCAATGTGCGATGCACAAATCGCTGATTAATATCGATGATGCACAAATATCAGATTTTACCCCGTTGGCGCGTGCCGTTGAGAAAATTCGATCAGCATTGTCTGACGCGTATGAATCTAAAAATTGATTGATACACGTGCGAGGCAGCTGCGAAAATTAATTTCTGAATAATTTATTTCTGAATAATTTTTTTTCTGAATAATTTTAAGAAAATCAACCATTTTGGTGAAAAAATCAACCATTTTATCCGATTTTGTCAAAGAAAAATTATCAAATTACAGATTTTCGTCGGGTCAAACCTCAAGCGATTCTCTAATTGATTTATCGAAAAAATGCGAAAAACGTCAAAATTAACCCCAAACCACCAGGAATTTATCAAAAAACCATCAGTAATTGTTGATTTTTGAGCTAATTTTGTTGATTTTTGATGATTTATCGATAAATCAATTCGAGATTCGCTTGAGGCTTGACCTGACAAAATTAGCAAAATTGTGGATTTTTCTTTGACAAAATCATGTAAAATGGTCGATTTTTCATCAAAAACGGCCGAATTTTTCAAATCTTCAGAAAAAAACACAAATATAAAATAAAAATTTTTGTTGTTGCTATCATGACAAAATTAAGATTTTATTAATAAATTTATATTGAGAGTCTCGCCACGGACATCTAACAAACCCCAGATTGGTCAGTTAGTGAAAAATTCACTCTCGACAGTAGATTATTGTGACACCTTAAGTAAACAGGATTGATCGGTTCTTGCACAAGTAAAAATCCAGGTGGAGATGCTGGTGAAAACGAATATAAAACAAACCCCTGTTTTGCCTGATCAGACACAGATGCATCTGCGTTGTAGCTGTTCTCGACTATATCACAATTAAGATTAACTGCGACAACATTTGTCATATTTACCACATCAGGCGAAATATGCCGTCCGGTACCATCTGGTGCATTATCACGCTTAAGAATAGATGGTGGTGGTAATTTTTTTCTCCACGCAGCGTGTAGTTTGGGTAACAGCTCATTAATGGTACCCTCGATGGATTTTTTTAATCTATCTGCGTTGTATCCTGGAAATTTAAAATTTTCTAACTGATCCTCAGTGATCGAGTACGCGTCTAAAAATTTTTGTTTATTATTTGCTTCTTTTATTGCCCGAATTAATTTTTATTAAATCTTTTCATAGATGATACAAATCCTATCATAATTTCTATTCGTTCAATAATTTTATCGCATGAACTTGTTATATCAAAAATACACTCCTGAAAATAATTTCGCAATTTTTGCAAAGATTCTTCAGTATGAACTCGCTCATATTCATTAAATATTTTGATAACATCACTCAATTCAAAATTAATACCATTATCAAACATCCATAACATATCATCTTTTTTTCTAATGATAAAATTTGATACATAATATCTGCGAAGATCATATTTAATTAATTCTGCGATCATATCTTTTTTGACATTAATAAAATCTTCTCTCTTAGGTTCTGGTGGTGCTGGTGGTGCTGGCGGCGCAATCTCAGGCCAAACTAGTACGGTTCTTATTGAACTTGAATAAATATCGACCATATAATTTGAGCTCACTTCGATAACCGATGTTAGTGTTGGCTCGTGTCCAGATATCTTTATTCCAGGATCCTCTCCGGTTATAGTTTTATTCTCCATGTTAATTCGTTGCTCAATCTGATACCTGCCTGTTGGTAATCCAACTACGTTCCAATCAGGTGTTCCATCGGGTTTATTTTTATTAGCAAAAACAATAGAATTATTCGACTGTAAATTTCCAAGTGATTTAGATCTGATATTAGGCCAGCTGTAATAAATTCTCAACTGCGCTAGTGCTATTTCACTAATAGAAATAGGTGTTGGAAAATTAATACTGAACTCAGGCTTAGTCGAGCTCGCTGATATCATTGTTGTCTTTTGCGGATTTGTGTTCGTCGCTATCTGCGTCAGTAATTCTGTCATTTATATTGACATCTTTAATCGTTTGATTGTAAATCTTAGTCATCAGTGCGAACTCTGTATCAGATACAATACCGTCATTGAGGCTTTCTGATAACATCGAGGATAATCTTGAATACGCCGCCGTCGCTGTGTTTAATTTATCTTTATATTCGGTTAATTTTGCGCTGGTACATGAAGATATTTTTTTGGCTATTATACCGAATACACCGGATAGCGTGGTGGTCACAGAAACAACGATGGTTATCGCTGCCGGCGCTATCATTGTTAATGTGGATAATATTATTCCGGTACCGACAACAATGGCAGATACAGAGTGAACAGTAACATCGATTATGACTAATCTGTGCTGGTATTTTTTTATTTTTGTTTGATAAATCTCGATTATACCCTTCAGAGACTCCTGCCACGCACGAGCCTGATCGTATCGGTATTTTGATGCACTCATTTTATATTAATTAGGATGTTTTAAATACAAACTCCAACACGTACGAATAATTTGTTCTAGATAAAGCACCATCAATTGACTGTAATTCAAATACTGCTTCAGTATCTTTTTGTAATTCAACTGTTACCGGGTGAGGCGATTCAATTGATAGTCCAGCTATAATTACTCTAAATTTCATTGGACTAATCACTGTTAATCTGTATATGCCGGTAACAGCTGGAGTATATTTTATTTTATTATCTGTTCTTGTCCACGTTACAGATGTAGATGATGATACCACACGAACCACTTCATCGAATAATTTTTTAATTTCTGAGTATTTTATACTGACTGCATGTGATTTACTACCAAAAAATTCGAGAGTTATTTTGTTTAGGTCTAGAGTATTTCTTCTAAAATTTGTAAAAGCTGCGAATGCACTTAAATGTTGATCATACTCTTCACGTAAAATACCTAATTTTAAATTTATATCATCGACGTATTTTTTTTGTTACAGCATCCTCACCTGCTGTTGAATCTCCTAGTGAAGATATTTTGTTTTTGCCCATGTTAAGTTCTCCTAACATTGTATCGCCTGTGATTTTTACATAATTATCGAATTTTGCATTAATATCGCGAACATTTTCATTAACTTTTTTGATGGAGTCATCAATTTTTTTAATATCTTCTTTAGCAGTATTAAAATCACCTACGTGAGTACTGTATTCATCTCGTTTGATTATATCGCCTTTCTTAACGTTGCTGGTTTTTAATTTTCCATGCTGATCCTGAAAAATAAAACAACCTCGTCAGGATCTGCTCCTGCCATCGACAAAAGATTTTTTATGTAATCTTTTGTTGCATATTTAGATAAATCAACATCGACGGGTGTTTATTTTATTGATCGCGATGAGAGAGATCTACCAAAAATATCAACCATTATTTATACCTGATTGATCTAATTTATTTGACGTGTACTCGTGGACTGTTTTATGGTATGGTTTGTTAGATTTAGATATCGCATCGAGTATATTAATCGCCTCATCACCGCAGATCGGAGGATCGGTTAGTGCTTGTGTTGGTAACGCAGAATACCATGCTGGTATATTTGAGATATGTAATTAAGAAACTCACGAGGCGGGGCTAATCCATATGAGTCGGCGTATATAACCTCGTGTGGATTTATCGCGTAAGCAACCCAGTGAGTACCTGGTCCGGTGTTTTTATCAATTCCCGTTTCATATTTATTGGGACGAGCTGGTAATTGATCTCGCATGAATACCCCTCTGAAAAATTTTATTTTTTGTTTTTTAGCGGCGTCAATTAAATCAAAATTTGATATCGGTGTTATTTTACTAATCGAAGACCTTTCCCGTACCATGAAGGGGGTGTTTCCGGTAGACGATAACCTCGACCTTTTTTTTTGCCGTATTTTCCACCGACTATCTTATTTACGGCTAATCCTCCTAGTAATCCAACAGCGCCTAATGCAACGGCTTTTGCTATAGCTGGTGCAGCCGCGGCGGCTATCGCGGGTAACGCAGCGGCCTTTGCTGCGATTAGCGCTGGTATCGCAGCTAACAGTGGGAAAAATCCACCTGTTTTTACCATATCTTTAATGGCACCAGCAGATAAGTTAACCTGAATTCCTTTGTTACCTGATTTAGATTTACTGAAACGTGCTAGCTGCTTTTTGGTTAGAGATAGCTTATTTGGTCCACCTTGAATTTGATCATGTTTCAACGTTAATTTGTCCCGCAGGTTTTTGTGATACTCGATTGTAATTTTTTTATCTGACCCGAAGTCAGAGTTACGCTAACGTGCTCATACATTTTATAAATAAACCGGTTGATTTAAATTACATTTTCTCCACAGGAGCGTTCATGATTCTCATGCGACCACCAATGCCCTCAAGAATCATGGTTCTATCACTGAGTATAATCGCGATTGCTCTAAACTGAACAGCACCTGCGTTGTTTATTCTTGCTTTAAAATGTATATCAACAAGAGACTGTTTTATCAAATCCATATGCTCTAATGAAAAATAATAGATGGGGTAAAATGATTTAAAATCCAATTTAGATATCTGCAGACCGGTATCTATATTTTGATCTCGCCCCATAAAGCTCCATAATCGATGATAACCACGCGCCACAGAATTACCTGTGTAATCTAATGAAATTTCCTCGATTGGTTCTTGATGTCCGTTTATTCGCAGTGAGATCTCGCTGGCATTAAAATGATCAAAAATCATGTGAGTTCGTTCTTGACTACCTAACCGATTAGCCGCTTGAAAAGCCACAAAGATATGTCTCGGCGCAGAAACACCTTGTTGTGATGCTATATGCCAAGTAAAATTACCGTTGATGTTACTTTGAATACTATCCGTGAATGTTGTCAACCAAGACATCACTGATTTACCACCCTGATTCATAAATGATAGTAATTTTCCTTCTTCGCTTGCTGATGGTGTCATCGATGGCATCCACAGGGTTAGTTTGGAAGTACAACCTTACCGGCGTCAACACCACCACCCCTCCAGATAGCATCATTGCTGTCACCTTTTCGATAAAAGAAAATTGTGTGTTTAGCTCCAAAAACAACCTTTCTGAAGTATCTGCAAAAACCAAAAATGTGAGATAATGGAATCGCGCATGAAAATCTTCGACGATCACCATCTAGCATAGATTTACGCGCAGCATATCCGAGTTTGTAAGTGTTAACAGTATTATGAAGATTTGTAAAAGCAGCACCTGGTCGTGGTACTGTTCCATCCACAGCATCAACCGCAGCATTTTGAGCCATTTGTATCTTATCCTTGGTAAACATCATACTAGGACCAGCCGATCTGGTAAAATCGTCTGAATATCTTGCTAAACCAATAATTGTTGTTGCCACATCAACATTATCATTGATTGACTCAATTTCTCTTTCATCGATCATATATGCGGCGCTCTTGAATAAAGCCATGATACCGTTGTTAACAAATCCAATATTGTCACCCGCGGAATACGCGGTACCATCAGCTAATTTGACGATCTCACCAACAACCTCAATATAAGCTTCGCAAGGAAGAAAATAACGCGTTGTATCTTGTACTTGCAATTCAATTCTGCTGCTGCTATTTGGTGTCACCGCGTCATATGAGTAAAATTGATAATCCTCAACAGAGAAATCTTTTCTCACTGGCTCATCCATGTTGAAAGCATCATTGGATGTCGGTGAAAACATTTTATTAATAAAAATATTCATCGTCTAAAACGAATATTACCTCCGTATGCGCTGGTGCTAATTACATTTTGAGGTTGTCTTAATGATTGTATCAGAGCCTCTTGTTGCGCTAACTCTGCTAATTTTTGATTAGCTGCATCATTTACTACCTTACTAACCTCGGCGGGCATCTCAGCGGTAATAGGTAATTTTGCCGGTGGTTTTTTTCGCACCAAATTTGATAATTTTTCCTTGATGGCGTCAAACCTTTGCTAGCGGCATCACCAACAGCACTGAAGACCTTGTCACGAATGACGCCTATTGCTTTCGCTGATAACTGTTTAGCAATAGATCCAACCTTAGGAGCTATCCTGGTGAAGAGATCACCCAATCCTGACCCGTAGTTGTATTTGTATACGGGTAACCGTGAGTTGACCACGTGAATCTGTACCGGTCGCTGATTATATTTATGGATAATCATTTTTATTTATTATTTGATTTGTTTAATCGCTGTAATAATCAACGATCTCATCGATGAAATCGCGGTAAATAGATGCATCAATGATACCACCCTGAAATAACCTTCTGCAGATATCGATTGCTTCATTGATTGTTTCATGAGAATTATTTCCGGCTCTCATTCCTCCAATTAAAACCTCCAACCGAGATGCATCGTTAACAACGCTATCGGGACAAATAGTATTGTATCCACTACCTGCTACAGGCTTTCGCGTTCGTATTTTATACACATATTCTCTGAAAGATTTATACTCCGGATCATTTAAATCAACATTAGATTCTTGTGAGCAAAATACACAGCAGGAATCCAATTATCCTCAGTAATCTCAGAAAATCTTGGTTGCATATATTTTTCTCGATTTTTATACTCAAATGCGGCTATTTCGGTAGCTCTTTCTTCATCTTCAAGCTCTTTGAGGGCATCTTTATTAAACATCCTACTAATATTTCCCCCTGCTAAGTTAGATTTTTCCGGTGGGGCGACAAATTTTTCAGCTTCTTCATATATTTCTCCCTCCGGTGTTAATTTTTCCTTATTGACCTCCTTGATGAAAAGTCGATAATCCGGACCGTCATTCTTAAAATCTTTATTATAATATTTGAAATATAATGCGGCAGACCAATCTTCTGGATCCATATTGATATACTCTGGCAGTAGATATTTATCTCTTTTATCATAATCATGTGCAGCAAGCTCAATTATTCTATCACGATTTTTGAGAAATTTAGAAACATCCGCTTTGAATACATCAGCGGGCTCTGGTTGTTGCATAGGTCGAACCTGCTGCACAGGTTGAGATTGTTTTAATCTTGCAGTATACTTGTTTACTGCATCGATGTAATTAACAAACTTTGGATTGGTTGTCATGGCCTTATTGGTATTGTGATGCACATTAAATACTCATCTAAACCAAAGTTTACGAGCTGCTGGTTTATAATCGGGTTTTAATATCGTTTTTTGTTTTTTAAGATTTTCCACAGCAAACCTAGCAAGATCATCGTCATTTCTGATCGATCTTATTTTATTGACATTTTCTTCGGTAAACTTTTCAATAAAAGGAACTCTAGTAGAAGTTTGTTCTGTTTCATCCTCCTCATATACATCCTCTTCTTCGTCTGCGGTTGGAATTTCCTGTTCAGGTTTTTTTCTAATTCCACTAGGTCCTGCTTCGACAGGTACAGGCCGAGGTCGTGTTTGTTCTTCAATTTTTTTCAATATAGGAAGAATACCATGTTTCTTATCCTCAATATCTTTTGTATCACCCAAAATAATCTGCTCGGTGGTCTCGGTAATTGGTTTAAATAATAATTCGGTTGACTCAGTAAATCCTTGTTTTGCATCTTCGACGGCACGTATTTTCTGCTTAACCGCTTCTTTTATTGGTATATATTTCTTCAGAGTTTCCTGTCGCTCTCTTGATATTCTTGTCCTCAATGATTCTCCAACATCCATGATTATGTCATTATTGATGTAAACTCTAATATAATCTTTGTGCAAATGACAAGAGCAGCAGGGAGGGCCCTACCTATGGTCGGTCGTATGGCAATAAACAAAAAAAAATTAAAATTCACGTAGAATACTTTTTTTCAGCTAAAATCTTCAGACTAGGGTTTTATTGATGGAACAGGGTTCAGTAACGAGTAAACTTCCCCAGGAAGCCTTTATTCGGTAAATAGACCCTTTCTACGAGAGAGTTTTATGTGGAAGGTTTATTCTCTGTCGGGAACCCTAGGTCTGTCTGCCCTCCCTGCTGCTCCACCGAACTGTTTCGTGGCACTGGACGAGTGCGTGCCCATCATCCTGCCTTCTATAAATTGGAATACATGAACGGAGACTTGTTAAAAGGAAAGTTTAACTTGCCCGAGTTACAACTCGTGACCAAAAAAGAAGGCGAAGTCTACGACATCGAAAGCATTGTCGATCGAATAAACATAAGATGGTAAAACGTCGTGTCAAAATAGTCAAAATACGTTGGAAAGGATATCCCCAGTTCTGATTCTTTGATCGACGCTTCGCAGTTTATCGACTATAAAAACAAGTAACCATCCTGCCCTTGAACACAGCCTCAATCACCACAGTGACCAATGCTTGTCCGAGTTCTTCTCTGCAAGATCTGCAAAAGCAACCCTTGTTGGTGTGGTGTGGAGAACGTGTGCCTAATATGCAAATCGTCTTTTTGTGCCAAATCTTCGTAGTGTATTGTGTCATCGGCGCTGACATTGCCAATTTGAGTTTTCATCAAGGAGACAAAAAATTGTGGAACATATTAATGAGCAGTTGCTTCGGTCACCTTCTCCATGACCTTTCAATAAAAAAACTCAAACGGCAGCCTTGCAACCAAGACCAGTCGCCCTTCCAACTGTCACAACCGCAACAACCACCACAGTACCCCTTTTCTGGACACTTCTCTAACCCCGACCGACTCCTCGGGCAGCAGAGCTCTGGAATTATGAATAACCAACTTTACTTAACTTTATCCAGTGACAGTTCCATTGATGTGTTTCCCCACAATACTGTGTGCTGTTTTACAGCCAAATATATCAGGCCATTGAATCCATGAAGCCTATTGGAAAGTGGATTTGGTCGAAATGATTCACCCTAAAAGAAATCCTAAACCTCGCCGAAAATCAAACGAAGTGTTTGGTTGAAAACCTGAATATACAAGTTCAAGAAAACTTGGATACCAATGATCATGGCTTTTACCAATCAAAAATAAAAGGTCACAAGCCAATTCTACCCTGAGCATGCATGACATGAACATTCCTGCAGGCTATTATTTTAATTGTCAACCTTTGGTGGAAACGATTGCCACTAATTTAGACATTTAGTTTGGCAAAGCCCTGACCAAAGAGAACAAACCTGTCATGATCGAGTACTATAAAACGGATCCTCGCCTATTGATGAAATTTACGGATGGTCAAACGTTGTCCATCACTTTTAATCCCAGTTTATTTGGCATGTTGAGTGGAGAGAAGATCACATTATTTAATGGTCTGGTTTCTCCTGATATCGGCATTTTCAGCAACAGCCATTTTTCAAAGATATTTCGACAGCCGGTAGTATTGAACGAAGGATTGATTTTGATCTTTGTGTACTCCGATGTGGTGGAGTTCAATGTGGGGGACACACTTCCTCACCGTTACTGCCAGTCATTCTTTTCAAGGTGGATTCTGCCGTGACTGCTGACGAGGAAAGTGGAAACATCTATCGCGTTCTCCGCTAACTTTTACATCCTTATTATTTTTCTGCCAGTTAGTCGTATTTCGACACTGTCAACATTGATATTAAAGGAGATCTGGAACAAAATATTCCATTCACCATAGTTTAAGTCCATTTTCAAAAAAGATTATCCAACTACTTGCAAGTTATGTATCCAGTGTACCGAGGAATCGCTCGACAGCGAAGACATGATTTAGAAGATATGTTGAAATCGGCGTTCAGTTCGGTGGCCCCCGTTTTGAAACCGATGGTACCACGCCTTGAAAGATGCCGTTTTGACGCACGACAAAGGGATTCTCCAAAATGTCATCATTGAAAAACAAAGTCCTAAGGAAGCTTTCTTAAGAGCAAGGAAAATGCCTTGTTTCAAACTGGCAAAGAGATTTTGGGCCGACGAGAAACTCCTATAAATGCCCTGGACGCTGCTGAGCCAGAAATCTTCTCTTACCGGACGCCACAGCAAGGACAATGCATAAAGAGACGACGAAGACACCCGTACAAAAGACTTCACACACTCAGACCTAGACAGACCAGGGAAAGAAGAACCGTCCGAGAATTATAAGTATTTGATTATTAAATCAAAGAGAAGGCATGATGCAACGAGATTCTTGCAAATGTTCCAAGTCGGAAATAGATCTGTTTGCCATGCCAACAAACATGGCTGACGATGCAAAATCACAAAGGGTAGAATTTAATCCAGTCGCCTCTTTGACGACTTCAGCCCCCATCGAATTGAAAATCATAGGACATCCCGAATATTACATTGATCTGAATAGCAGTTACTTGTACCTGAAAACCAAAGTGATCAAAACGGACGAAACTGCTCCGGGACACGATGCTCCTGTCAACGGTTTCGTGCGTTCCTTGTTCATTACCTTTACCTAGCGTTACTCGAAAGTCTCTTGACGTACGGAAAAGAGGCAAAGAACACTCATCTAAATGATGGCGTGGTATGGAAATCTGACACAGAAGGCATGGAGAAGTTAAACGTCACAGTCCTGACAGCAGATGGTGATCTTCACAATGTGGGTTTCATTTCATGATTCATGCCAACGAGTACAAAACCATCATCGAAGAAGCAAGTCTCTAGGTGTGACGCGTGGAAGTGTTACCTAAAGTGGGAAAGACATTAGTCACACTTTCAACAGAACGACCGCCAAGTATCTGATACGACGTGTGGAAGTGAATACTTTCACCATTGGCCGCTGAACTCTAATCCAAGAGCGAAATCATCTATTCCAAAGACAGTTACCCAAAGGTTTTCTCAATGGTATTGTCAATAATGAAGCCCTCAAAGAAGCTGTCACTGCCAATACATTCGAGTTTAAGCACTACAAAGTTTTCAAGAGCATAGTCCGTCGCAATAGCAAAACCTTGTGTACCAGACCTTTTGAACCTAAGTTTGCCGAGTGTAACGTAATCGAGCTAACACCCTTTGAGACGGAACTGGTATTTAAGAAATAACAAACACGTATGTAAATGACAATAAAAAGATGTATTATTCTCTCACACTAATGATGAAGTAACATGACAACAAAATAAATGCAAAGGTACATAATATGGATCCAATGGAAACCTATGATGAAGAACAGATATGCTTATTTGAAATATTCAATAATTATAAAGTTGTCTCAGATAATTAAACACTACCATGCATTCTTATAGTCAAACACTATAATGAAATTCTCTTAGTCAAACACTATGACCTTATAGTCAAACACGATAATGAAATTCTTATAGTCAAACACTATAATGATATTTCTCATAGTCAAACACTATGACCTTCTTATAGTCAAACACTATAATGAAATTCTTATAGTCAAACACTATAATGAAATTCCTCTTAGTCAAACACTATGACCTTCTTATAGTCAAACACTAAAATGAAATTCTCTTACATGTCCAATGTTTACTTGACATTTCATATGCCCTTTGACCCGCTCCCCGGCTTGGTCACTTCAACCATCCAGACTTCTCATGCACATGTACGTTGGCACTTTCATGGCGGTTTTGCATCACTATTGCTGCGGCCTCTGGCTACACCTAGTCAGTCTGCACACAGTTATCCACACCTAGATACTCATATCTAGTTATCCACAACTAGTAATCCGCACCTAGTTATCCACACCTAGTTGGCTGAATATGAAAAGAAGCAACTTTCCAAATAGTCTGCTTTCTGTGTATCTAGATTAAAATATCTGAGCATTTCAAATGGATTAATACTAACACACTTGAAATATTCCTTATGTACGACTATGACGTACAAATGGCCTACAAAAATAGAAATATGATAAACTAAAACTCTTAATACATACATAATACGTCTTCAATATTAGTTATAATAGCGACAAGATGACTTACCAACAGGAGTATTGCATATATGTTCAAATCCCTGTTAATAATCCAAATCGTACCATCTCTCGCTACCAAATTACATAAGCCATACACTCTTAATGAATTAAACTACAAGTACGATAAAACAACGCAAACGTATAATACAACATTGAACGTGTTTTGCGAAACTGAACATTAATTAAAAAGAGTTGATAAAAAAAATATAACTCACCCAACTCGTTGGCTCAAACTAAGACATAATGACGATCCCGCCCCGACAGCTAAATACATAAAGAGCTTCCCTCTAATGGCTGTGAAAGTCAAGATTCCTAAGTAATATATATAGTCGCGCGCATTAACATATATTACGCACGTGCCGCGCAAGCAAAGTATATTTACAAGAAACTATGGCGCGCGAAACACGTCAAATACTAGAATTGATGGTGGTCTAAACAAGCCATATCAAGTATTTCGTAACACCGAGTAGAATTACTTGAGATCGTAAATGTATTTGTACGTAACCACGGGAGAGTTAGTAACCAATACCAGACATGGTATGTTGTACGATGATTATGCAGGATGGTACGCTTTGTGGGTCTTTGATTTGACTCCAGACCAAGGCAGCAAAGAGGGACATTTCCACCGTATAAATCCTGGCCAACTGCGTGTGGAATTTCAGTTTGCTGAAGCTCTGCCCAACACGGTGAACGTTATCTTGTATGCCAAATTTGACAACTCTCTAGAGGTCAGCTCGAGGGAAGTCATTCTTGTCTATTAGAAGTTATGGACTCTTACCCCTCTTCGAATGGTGAATGTGAGAATGTATATTGTCTTTAGGTAGGAAATTTAGTGCACATCAAGGGCCAATTGACCTCCATCAGTGGAAGTCTAACATGGTTCGTGCTTGAGCCATAAAAAAAATTACCCATTGAGACAAACGCTCTTAGTCATGGGATTAGGAGAAGCGCTGTAGTGTACAAAAAAGGCATTTAATTTCATCAATGCTGTCAAATATCTGGCCTGGAGAATACTAGAAACCAGGAAGCTAAGACCCAAGCAATGGCAGTATGGAGTCAGAATCCTCACCCAGTTCTAACATCAGGCGTGGGAACAACATCCCCTTTCCAGTCTGGTGGAAACTGGTGACTATTTGTGAGAATTACACGGATACGAAGCGTCCCCTGTACAGACCAGCGAAGAAACACGAAGCGCGGCAGAATGCAGAAAAGAAGACCACCGTGGAACTTTCAACCTGCCTTTATAAAAATAGCCTCATTATTTCCCGGATTCCATTTTGGCTTGGAATCCCAATTCAACTGAGCCACAAATACTGGTATGACCCTTTAAATTGAAACCGATACCTGATATTGACGAAACTTTTATTTTAGACAATTTTATATACGTAAGAGTAGGGTACTACAATATGTACACTACGTACTAGTTAAGTCGGTTAGTTTGGCGATAGGAAATTTTTATTCTACCTAATATTGCATGACTCTAATTACAACTGTGGCTAACACATAATTGTTTATAGGGAATCTCAAAAATTATAAAACTTGTAAGAATTTGACGTAAAATATGCCATGGCGTTTCAGGTAAGTTCCGGCGACGTTTGTTCCTCCTTTGCGAGTTTCTCCCCTTTCTTCCTGCGCGGACATTTGAAGACGAGTGTGTTGGCCGATTTCCACATGTCTTTAAATCAGGTGTTCGGAAGAGCGTGTACGCAATTAACCGGTGTTAAGTCATAAGATCAGTTCCCAATCACGCGAGACGTGTTATCCTGCAGTAATACAGACACACACACACATTTATTTACCTTGAGTGCGTGGTGGATCCAATCCCACTCGAGATAGCCTACATGTCGAAAGGGACATATTGTCCCACAACCTGTCAGCTAATCAAACAGCACTCTACGTGTGCATTAATGCGTTGGGGGAAGTAGCAGTATCCCTCCCTCCTCGAAAAATTCAATCATCCCAAAAGGATCATTAATCAGTCGTGCATGCCCGTATGAGCGAATACGACTTTTTTAACTGACCCACCGACCATTCTAGCCATCCATTGTTAATGCGTCAACCTATGAAGACGACTTCAAGACTAGCAAACTGTACAAAGCACATGTCCATTTTGCATCGTGTCAGACAAAACCATATACTTAAACCTGATGAGATAGAGAAAGTCAGGAGGCTGAAAGTAGCCCAAGACCTGATCGAAGTGGTCCTTGAAAGATGAAATCAAAATAGAGCAAGAAGAATGGACCGAGAAGTACAGACTTCAGAAGCAGAGAGCAGCATGATACCAGAACACCAAGACAAACTAATATTTTGGCAATTGATTAGTATTTATTTTCTAGATTGTTGGGGTAGCACTGAAAAAGGCTATGTTGTTAAGAGTTTTGGCAATCTCTCTTAAAGCTCTGGCAGTAGACTTTCCAACAGGATAGGGTCTACTTCTCTGGAAGGAGAAGGGTACCTCCTTTGTATTGAAGACGTGGCGAAAGAATAATCGAGATATGTATGTAGGTAAAGTAGGATAAAAGAGTATTTATGATGTAAAAATGAGCATTCTAATAATACTTAAAGTCACTAAGATGTAATTGAGTTCATTGGTGTAAGTGAACATGTATATATGGAAATGCGCGTGAAACAATATGATACGTGAAAATACAAAGTCACTCAAGTATGAAAATTATCTCAAAATAATTAGTTTAGATATGTTTAAATTGTTATCGTATGATAGATCCTTGTGCAAATGTTTATGAATTAAATACAGTAAAACAATATCCAGAGTGAAACGAACAGTCAGCTAAAATATTTAATTTACTCAAGCGTTAAAGGTACGCCAAATTCACCTAGGATTGTATCAGTTCAGGTACCTTCCATGAGATATGTCTACACATCAATATTAGTAAGTCGAGGTGATATAGAGTCCAGTAGATTGGGAGTGTAAGAACATAACGTCTGAGTCTCTCCAGCTTTAAAATGAAGTGACATTAATTTAGCTTAATAGGATTTGAATTTTATTTTTGGAGATGATTGCAACAAATTTTGAGGCGACAAAATATTCCATTCAAAACAACAAATCATCTGCAACGATTTTTACACTATTACAAATAAGTTTGAATATCATTTTTGGAGGTGAATTATTAATTGTTTTAAATCTACGTGAAATACGGTTCAACTTGTTGAGGCTGCAATTAACGAGCAGATGAATATACAATAGTTATTTAAGTGTTAAGAATAGGTAGCAGAGACCTAAGGTTTTGGTATGGTTGATATACTCACTCTGATATTCATCTACGTATCAATTTTGATGAGCATAGGTGAAATAGGGTCTTAGGTATCGAGGGCGTAACGAAGAGACACATGAACAAATGCGGAAAACGCTATATCCCTTTCGACCCTTGTTGGTGAGGGGATACAAAGCGTAATAAATTTCTCGTGGAATTGTAACAATACGTAATGGTTCATTTCAGCTATGTTTTGATCAGTTTAAAGATTCATATTTCGATCTACGTAGTCCAAAGCAGTCTTCGGTTTGACATTAAATTGTAACGTGACAGATCGACTTTACTATATGAATGTAAACAACATATACATTATCCGTTGAGACTTGTTTTTAAGGTGACAATGGTTAATTACTCAACATATAGAAATGCAGATTTTGAAAGTAAAAGTGACGTTTCTCGTTAAAATGGGAAGTCTCATCAGACAACTCGCAATATTCAGGAACAATCGTGATTTTGTTCGTATCAAAATAGAACTCGATGGAACAAATGCCTTGATGAAAAATCACTTTTTATACAAGTTCAGCTGTATCTCATTCACATTCTAAGAATAAGCTTATTTTCACATTTTATTTTATCATGACGATTACGACATTATTAGCCAAAGGAATCGTGCAGAAAATGAAAATTTCTTCAACAAGAAAGTCACTTTTCCCTTGAAAGGATATATATATATTTTGCAAGAAACAAAATCACATTTCTTGTGAAAACAGTTTTGTGTTAAAAATCGCAACGTTAATGATAATAACAGCTAATAATAATTAAGTACTGACATTTCCACTCTTTCTATGCATTTCAATTCTACCTATGAACTGAAAAGTCTAGGAAATGCGGATAACACTAAGTTGTCAAAATCTATTTTGTTTCCCTTCGATGTCGCATGTTACGATTTGTTTGCGTGTGGTCTCTCGTTCAGACCCAACACAGTGGTGGCAGGTGAAGAAATTGGTGGGATCCCATTTTTCCTTTATCTCCTGGAGACGGTTATAATGATTGTCCCAGAAAGCATCTTGCCAGATGTCAACATCATATGCCGCTTCGCTCATGTACATGCCGTTTCCATACTGTTGGAGCTGCCGAGAAAGCTTATTTCCAGCATAAATATTTTCCTTGTCTGTACTTGGATCTGACATTACGACCACGCATGTCATGAAGAGAAGTCCGTCCCGAAAACCAGGATGTAAGGGCGCAGAATCCTTTGAGAATTCGCTTATTTTTTCTGTCAAGAAGAAAAGTCAAAAGACTCGGTTTTCCATCAAAATACATTACTGCATGCTTTAAACGCGAACTTCAGTTGAAGTGGTGTCTTACATTTCCCTATAATATCACTTTATTTACATTTAGAATGTGACGACATCAGTCTGTATTTCTTGGGTGTTAGGATCTGTTTGAGTACTGACATTTGGTATTGAAAATCAATAAGTACGTACCACTGTAAATAAATGTACTGTCCATTTCGTTTTGGTACGCTTTTATATTTTTATAGATTGTAGTAACAGCCCAACTGTTCTTCTACATAATATTAAAAATTAATTATATAAACTCTGTGTTTACGTCTTTGGTGTATGATGTTTGTTTCGAGTGTACGTGAGGAAATTAAAGGTGAATGGAGAAGTGGTAACCAACTGAAATTGGAAGAAAGGTGAGGCACAAAGTATGAATGCCACAGGTATTTGAACTCATGTCTTCTGTAGAGCAGTAAGACAATACCCGAGTAAAGGGTCCTAGCGGTAAGGTTATTTAGTAAGAAGTTTCATATGCCGCGAACGGAACAGAAATTCTTACAATTCCTTGAAGTAAACTATCGAGGTAGTTGCTAAAGTTGATCCCTTGGTGACAACTCACTCGGCAAAACATGATTGACCATTAAACATCCCCTATATACTTATCAATGTGTCTGCATAACAGTTATGTATTTTGTGGAGCGTTAGTACAAAATTGTAAGAAAAAATAGATTATTTCTGCATTCCACAGCAAATGAAAGGATCATATGCAAGTGGCCCATCCCCCATCCCGCATCAATTCGGATCAATAACAGAGTTTTACCTAGCTCGTTCGTGACAAACAGCAGCCTCGGCTTTTAGATCTTAGCCTACTTTTATTTTCACAGCTGGCTACTTTAAGATATATGAAAGACTGTATTAAAAGTACCTACGGTTCAAAAGTACGGGGAAACTGAGATAGTAAAAGAACAAAATGCTAGACTTAACTTAAGCAAGTCTTCACAGTATGAAAAAGCAAGGTGCAATACGCTCTCAGTTTGGAACTTTTTAATTACGTCAATTCACGTCCTCGAGTTAATCAAGCTTGAAAACTGGGATTGGCACCTTAGTTGAAAATAGTTATAAAAGATATCAGAAGGTATTCAAAAATTTGCTTCGACGTTGCGACTTTTCCTAAACATTACAAAAAATTCTTAAAGATGTCACTTTAATGAACTATGTCTCTAACAACAAAAGATTTTATTAAAATTCAAAGTCTCTGACGGAAAATGTTTCAGGCCTGGCCTTAAAATTTTAAAAAAATATTCTGACTATTCCGACGTCTGATTGATTTGATTGGTCAGTAGATCCTTCATCTGCCAAACTGAGATAATAACTGAGTTTGGTCCGAGTTTGTGCATGAGAATATTTGTGAAACGTCATAACCTAGCTTGCTGGAAAGATTCCAGAACAAAAACAGTACTCCAAAATGGAAATTTACATTCAATATCTTCATACATCAATGTGGAGAGGAACCATCTAGATATACAAACTGTAAAGTAACACTTGCGTCCTTGACCTCAATTGTAGCAGGTCTATTGAGATGAAAACGTTTAACAGTTCAATCTTGGTGCTCAGACAGTTTCTTGAGTGCTCATCCTGGTCTTCATCTGTAGTGTACTTCTATTCTGGACAGTTAGATTTATCTCAGTTGATATTTACTTATTGTAGATATATATCAATTCTGAATTCATAAAATTAAAACATGTGTTTGTCATACAATTTCGTAAAATTAGTCTTATTTAAACGATTATTTTGATATTATATATAAATCTGATCTTCTGCCACAGGCTGAAGGGGAAATATATTTGGTGCTTTTTCAGAAGAGTTTTTGGGGTTGGAGTGTGAGTAGTGAATGGGGTGAGATTAGCGACAATGGGAATTAGCATTAAAAACACCCCTGGGTAAGATTAGCGACAATGGAAATTTAACATTAACCACCCTGGGTAAGATTAGCGACAATGGAAATTTAACATGTGCAAAAAACCCTGGGTAACATTAGCGACAAGGGAATTTTAACATGAGCAATGGAAATTTAACATGGGCAAAAAACCCTGGGTCACTCTGGGGACAAGGGAATTTAACATATGGAAATTGAACATGGTGAGTCTGTATAGCGTCAAGGGGAATTGAACATGGTGGGACTGTCTAGGGACAATGATGGTAGAGGGTCAAACACAACAGAGACAGAGACATACATACACTAGTACAAGCGTGAGATTTATATATAAAGCATTACCAAGACCTGAAATCTTGCTGGGGTGTTCAAAAATTTGCATATTTGTAATGATGCTATAAATAGCTATAATCAAGGAAATGTTCAACGACAAAATGGATGTGACTAAAAGTAACGCTAAAATGACGAAATTGTCCCAGAATTTAAAGGAAAATAAACATATCCCCGAAAATTAAGTTACAATGGTTTAGACTAAAATGGATAAAATTAGTAACTACTTACAATATCAACTTGTGTGACGATCGTGGATAAACACCCATGTATCTATTTATAGCTATAATCAGCTAAAATTCATATGAAATCCCGCTATCTATTTATACTACAACTTGTGGGTTATTCCTTTGGAAAATCCCACTATCTTTTTATAGCCTCAGCTTGAGTGACGTTCCTCTTTATGAACTCTAGTACATATGTATAGCTACAACCTATGGAAATCCCCAAGTCCATATTTATAGTCTAGAAATTTCCAGCGTCAGTGACGTCACTGTACTGAACACTAGGCGATAAATGTCAACAGTGTTGCAAGTGGCTGACCTGAATACACGCTACTGCAGGTAGGTAGGTAGAGTGTATATGATAGGGATAAAGTGAGTTTTTATAGGGACAAACAGAGACCAATACACACACACCCACACACACACAACGTATGCGCGCAGACATGCGCACACACACACACACACACACAGAGGGAAGAGGAAAAAACAAACCCCAAATATACTATCAGCACAGAAGGGAGATAATACAAACCCCAAATAAACTACCCACACAAACGTACGCGAACGCATACAAACCCCAAATATACTATCAACACAGAAGGGAGATAATACAAACCCCAAATAAACTATCCACACAAACGTACGCGAACGCATACAAACCATAAATATACTATCCACACAACGTCGCTAATGCATGCAAACCCCAAATATGCTATCCACACTCGGGAGGAAGAATAAAAAACAACCAAATATACGATCTACACAACGTACGCGAACACACACACACACACACACACACACACACACACACACACACACACACACACACACACGCACACACAGAGGGAAGAGGAAAAAACAAACCCCAAATATACTATCAACACAGAAGGGAGATAATACAAACCCCAAATAAACTATCCACACAAACGGACGCGAACGCATACAAACCCCAAATATACTATCAACACAGAAGGGAGATAATACAAACCCCAAATAAACTATCCACACAAACGTACGCGAACGCATACAAACCCCAAATAAACTATCCACACAAACGTCCTCGAACGCATACAAACCCCAAATATACTATCAACACAGAGTGAAGAAGAAAAAGTTTTTTGAAAGCACCTAAGCCCTGACCTGTAATGACCAACTCTGCCAAACACCTACACCCCACCCCCCACTCCCAACACTGCAAAACCCATTTAACCCGTTATTTTATGGCATCAGTGTGTGATTTAGGAAACATCAAGACACAAAATGATGGATGAATAGACTGACTATTGTTTACCGACTTGCATGCCTAAAAAGCGTGCGTGAAGGAAAACATCCTTCCATTTCAATTCTAACTAAAACATGATCCAGAGGGATAGAGAGAGGTGAAAGAGCACAATTTCATAAAGTGTGAGTAAAAACAAAACACGTCATCCTTATTATACAATGTCAAGACCAAGAGACACTTACGTTTTCTTTCTGGTCTATTCTCTTTTAGAAGGTAGTATGAAATTTCACATCAGGGCCAACGCATCGGCTCACATTGTCAATTTTTCCATTTCCATGTCTTTACTGGTACAAGTTCTTCATCATCTTCAATTTCTTCTTCTTCTGAATCCCTCTTCTCTGTTTCGTCTCGTTTTTATTTCTTCTCTTTTCTCGTAGGGCACTCTGAATTCCAGTGTCCTTTCTCCTGACAACGATATTAGGTATCTTGACTTTTGTCTCTCTTTCTTAGACGAAGCAGGTATTCTGGAGACAAATACCCATTTACCTTTGCAGATATAGCAAACTTCATTAGCACTTACACACTTTCGTATGTCTCTCATCAAATCAACGACCAAAAGAGTAAGTTTTGTTGCCACTTTCGCATGTGAATTATGCTTTCGTATGACTTTTAGCAAATATTTGACCAGCAGGTCGATCTGTGCTGACTCTTCCATCTTCTTGATCGTTTGAGAGCGGAATGAATACTCTGACGCTAAGACACTCTCCTTATATACAGGGACCTGCTGCGTATGAAACCTAGTCAAATGTAATTTTGCAATAAGATGAAACGATTTCATTGAGGAAGTGAAAAGCAATGATGTACCGTATCGCCTCACACAAAACCTGAAGTGTTAGTTCAAATCTGTGTCAGCTATTTCGAAGATGACATAACAGCTTTCTTCAATGCTCTCCAATTATGCCACAAAACCACGAGTCCTGCTTCAGGCCAAAAGAAATTTCGTTCGGTCCATAAAAAATAGTATCATATCTGAGAAACGCAAAAACAAACTTCCAGAAAACTGAGAACGACGGCTTACACCTACAACGTAAATATAAGAGTTCAAGTAGTGCGTAAAACTTAGTCAAATTAAATTTTTATAGTCAAGACGAAACGATCTCTTTTCGAACAAGAAAGCAGACACAATATTATCAGAGGTTTGTTCTAGCGATCTGCACGGTTAAATTAAATGTTGATGTATTTTCCAATAAGACGGACACAATTTCCATGGGTTCGCCCATGTTGCGATTGTTCGTGCATTAGTTTAATTTTTAAAAATATTTTTTTTATATAAATCGCCTATAGGATAGACCCAGTAAAGCATGGCCATTCTCGTCACTGTCTGAATAGCTACTCAAGTCAATTCGAAGCGAACGCGGTAAGAAAATAAGTATAGCCAATGAAATGGCTTACAACGGGTGATGCATTGTTTTGTTCTAGGACTGTGTGGCATAATAATCCCTATGTTCTTGCGTTGTTACCATTACAGTGCAGACAGACTGAAATGTGAACTTACAAGCCCTCTTTGTGTGTGTTGTACCATTTCTTCTTACCACATCAAAATACTGAGTGTCACAGTATTGGTTCGCGTTTTCAAGCTGACCATTTTTTTTATATCTCACTTAAACATTTCGACATAAACACTCACACTCACATCGGTAGAGTCAGAACAGACGTGTTACAGTATTGAGGGGCATGTTATCTTTTTTTTTTCAAACTAATAAATTTGGGGCTTGTATGAAGTAAAGAACCGAAAGTACAGTGAAACTCAAGGATGATGACACAATCTGTCTGTCTATTGATGCGTGTATTTACTTAAGAAGAAATATGACCTCTAAAACACAAAGAGATACGGCAAGCATGATTAGATTAAACACAACGATGTTTTCCTCCACGCCCGTGCAATTTAGAGTTTCAATCGTCTTTGAAGACAAACTTGGTCTCCTTTTGTAGGGCTTGAAATAATAAAAAAAACTGAAAAATCTTAAGCACTTTGCTATAGATAATTTCATCAACAGACTAAACAACATAAATACCGTTACAACAATAGAAAGCCTTAATTCTTCTATCAAAAAGAAATGCATGAAAAAAATTAAAGATTAACGATAACTAACCAATGAAACCGAATTTAACAAAGGCAATGACATGTGAAGAAATACCTCTCACTTTGGAAAGGTAGGCGAATGTACTCTGTCATGCACCATCAACTTGAAAAAAAAATTACAAACAGAGAGAAACCTGAATTCAAAATTCAGTTGTTTCTTTTTCTTCAAAATTGTTTCGTTTCTTTTTTCTTTTTTTTGGAACAAATCTAAGCACTAATATAGAGTGGAAAAGGGAAAATGCACATACAAGCTTTGATATTTCTGAAAAAATGAGGGGATATTCCTAACGTTCATAACCACCTATATATGCTTGGACTTGTCTGTGACTTATCCACAAAACAAGATGTACATATTTCTGGTCAAGCTGCAAGTGTGTGCGTGTTTTTGAAAATGGTAAAAATGGGATATACAATTTTCTCGTGACACTTATAAAGTGAAGAGTCTGTGCAAGTGTCAAAAGCCAAAGTCGTATAAGTTTTGTATTTTGTACGGCTTGTAAAGATTTCCACTTTAGAAAATGTGAAGTATCACAAGTTATTATCACATACAGAAGTGGAACATAGGGACTTGAAAGAAAGAAAATAACCCAGACAGTTGGTGTCATCAAGAGTGCTAGAGATGGTACCCGAACTTGCTTGCCTGCTTACTTGAATTAAAGTGATTTTCGCTCTAATGGAGCATATATCACTGGTTTAATAACGCACCGCGTGATTTTTAATTACTCCTGGGGAAGGAAAGAGAGCATCATCTCCCAGTCTTTTATGTACTCACAGACTACATTTAAATTTAGCCACTCAGGTGTAGGACTAACTAATCCTTAACAACCTGACTGAAAGGCTTTAAACATGAGTGGGAATAGTCTCACCACACACTCATTTTTCTGTCCGAGCGTGGTAAAGGAGGAAAAAGGTGCTCAAAAAGACAGCCATAGGTGTTACGTACTCAACAAAACCCTAGCCCGTACTTATTTCAAATCAAGTCCCGTTTTTGCTAATGGACAGTAAAAAGTACCAATAATGTGTTAACCACTTGTGCAATTAGTTCAAATCTAACGAGTCTGTTAAATTTCCTACTTCCTAACATATCTATCTAATATTAGTACTTAGTGTACATAAAAATAGCCATACTGATCTTATTTAAATTATTATGTCTAAGAGACATAAGTAGTGAAGGGGGGCACTTTACAGTCAATGGGAATTAGCATTAAAAACACCCCTGGGCAAGATTACCGTCAAGGGAAATTTAACATGGAGAAAAATCGTGGGTAAGATTACCGTCAAGGGAAATTAACATGGAGAAAGAAAAAATCGTGGGGCAGTTTAGCGTCAAAGGAAATTAAACAGGGTGGGCCTTTATAGCGTCAATGGCCTTCACTAAAGTGGGCCTTTATAGCGTCAAGGGAAATTGAACATGGGATTTTTTTTTTAAAAAAAAAATTTAAAAATTAAAAAATTAAAAAAAGGGGTAGGCAATGGAAAGGCTATCTCTTTTCGAGAAATATGGCTGGCCCTGAAAAGGGCCTTTGGGTTTATGTTAATATTAATATTAACATAGATGGCATCTGTCACATCTTCTTCTTCTTCTTAAACTCCTTCTAACTGCCGGTCCATACACAAGTACCCTCTTGAGACATCCTTGTCTTTCTATATAAACTCTCCTCATCCATAGACTTGTATCTGTCCTATCAACAACAGTCCACTTGGACCGGACATACATGAGCATGTCCGTCCTGAACATCATTGTTGACACAAGGGTTGAAGATTGAACGTCGGTCCACATCTTGAGGCTCCGAGAAACAGGTGAATCAATGTAGTGAACTGCGCTTATTTATAGGCAGAGGTAGGATTGAAACGGATTGAGTTCATTCACCAATCCAAACACGCGTTACAAAATTCAGCCAGCCGCATCCAATCCGAAGAGAGCAGTCTGTGACGTCACTTAGTCAATATAGATTTGCTAGCGCTTGTGTGCAGTCAATCTATGCGACAGTGATTCAACATGACGGAAACTCAGAAAACGATCCAATGGGGTGCACCAGCAGCGGAGACCGCCCAAGGGAACTCGGACTTACTTTCAGAAGAGGTGAATTGGGATTTTGTGGATTTTCTCTCCTCGCAAGAATTTGTTCCGGAACCTTCGTTACCTTCTTCATTACCGCAAGTGGAGAATTTTAGACAGAGACAGAAAGAAGAATTGGAGAAATTTATACAACGACAAAAGGAAGCGGAACAGGCTTTTCTCCTACAGCAACAGCAACAAGAAGAAGAGGTAAGAAAAAAACAACAGCAACAACAGCAAGAAGTAGCAGCAAAGAAACAAGAGGGTGAAAATCAAACGGTCACGGTACTGTTGGACATTTTAGCGGAGGTAAGAAATCTGAAACAAATGTATCAGACTTCTTTATCACGACCGAAGAGAATACGACCTTCCCGAGCTAAACACGTCAACCCTGTGACTAAGCCTACCGTACCACCCTTAGTGATTTCAACCCAATCATTATCATCATCATCAACATTACGCAGTCCAGAAGTAGGCCTTGGCCGTGGCAAAGGCATAAGGCAGTTAAAGTTGATTGCTTAAACTCACCCCTTCACCATGAAGAAAAAAGGCCCTTTTCAGGGCCACCCACATTTCTCGAAAAGAAATACAATTTCAATTTGCCAATAACTCAAAAAACCCACCCATTTTACCCTTATAGTACGTGTCTGTGTATGAGTGCGTGAGTGTACGTTCTTATTTTAAAATCAAAACTCAAAGACACTTACCTTATATCATTAATTTATTCTTTTATCCATTTTTTACAATCCAATTCACAATTCACAACACAACACTTTAATAAAAAGTTCATTGACTTCTTCTTTCTCCTTGTTTAGTCTCTCTGTTTTTTAAATTTCTTCACCGTCTTTTCCTCATTTTCTTCCCTTCTTCTTTTCTTCTCCTCTTTCTTTGCCTCTTGTAAATAGAATTGTCTTCTTTCTTCCTCTGAAGAATCCCTCTCTTCTTCCGAAGAATCCCTCTCTTCTTCTGAAGAATCCCTCTTTTCTTCTGACTCCTCTTGTTTCTTTTTTGGGCAATCTGGAGACCAATGTCCTTTTTCTTTACAATAATAACAGGTATCTTGACTTTTGTCTTTTTTAGTCCCTGTTTTTGTTCTTTTTTGACGGTCTGGACACTCTGAAGACCAATGCCCTTTCTTCTGACAGATATAGCAAGTATCTTGACTTTTATCTCTGAAGGAAGGAGAGTAGGCTGGTCTGAAGAGAATTTTCTAATGACCCCTCGCAAAGCTCTGACGAAACGTTCCATCTGGTTAGTCTCTTCCATCGTTGTGCTCGGCTTGAGAGTGAAATGAATAGTGAAAGGACAAGACACACACCCTTTTATATACGCTGGTCTGCTATGACTATAAAGTAGCTCATGGTGTTTGAACTTGAGTCATTTGACTTTTTGCTTTCAAGATGAAACGATCTAATTCATTCGAGAAGAAAGAAGAAGAAGAAAGTAAGAGGCAGAAACGTGATCTATCGCCTCGTACCAGGGCTGAAATCTTGGCACAAATTCATGCCAGTGATTTTGAAGAGGACATGAGTGAACCAGAATCAGAACCCTCTAAACCAAGTTCACCTCCCTTAGTCAACCCTGAAAAGTACTATTCCATTCGAGAGACGGAAAAGCGCTCCTCTAGAAAATTTAGAACCACGGCTTACAAATACACGGTGAAGTTTAAAGATTTCAAGGCTGAAGTGCCGTTAGAGAAAGCAGAAGTGTTCATCACTGGGGTGTGGGATTCTTTGCTCACTTCACTCAAGCAACAATGTCAACCCAAAGAAGACGACCGCTTGAGACTTTCCATACAACACGACGGTTTGAAATCCCCTGTTTGGATCGAGTTTAGCACCCCTGCAGAATTGACTGCTTCCAAAGTCATGGACAAGATTCAACACGTGCAACAATCCAATGACCAGTTTGACATCACCGATGGTAAAGCCACACTGGACATGACCCACGTCTCTCCTCCTCAAGGGACTGGACGCAAAAAGATGTTATTGGTGGACGACCTTCGCAACACCAAAAAGAGTCTCGTCCGAATTCGCAACCCTCATGACCAGATGTGTTTAGCCCGTGCCATCGTGGTGGGACGAACCTATGCCAACAAGAACGACACGGTAGAATGGAAAAGAACCTGGAACACTATTCAACAATCGGACCGAGCCAAACAACGAAACGAAGCAGAACTCCTGTTGCAACAAGCTGGCTTGTCCAAAGACACACCCTGTGGCATTCCTGAGATGCAAAAATTGCAAGATGTCCTAGCTCCACGATACACCTTGAAAGTGCACCCTCAAGAAGTGCGCGGACCTCTATTGTTTCGAGGGCAAGACTTTAAGGACGGAAAATACATTCATGTCTATTATCACGATGACCATTTCGATACGATTACCACTATCACTGGATTCCTGGGATACAGTTATTACTGTGAGAAATGTGACCATGGTTATAACAATCGAGAGCAACACAAGCATTGTGGATCGAAATGCACAGGATGTTTGGCCTCTTCACCCTGTCTGAGCGAAGAACCAGTGCCTTGTTCAACTTGTCTGCGCACGTTTGTCAGCCCTACCTGTTACCAACAACATTTGAAGACGCAAGGTTCACAGAAGAAATGCGCTTGTCAACTGCTGAGATTGTGCTCTACGTGTGAACACGTCATACGTACCAATAATACCAAAGCACACGTATGTTCAGGAAAGAAAAAATGTCACATTTGTCATCACATCGTGGACTTGGAACACGAATGTTACGTGCAAAAATACCAACCCCCACCAGAGAAAGAGGACGGTCACAAGAAGAAAGGCAATTTCATCTTTTTCGATTTCGAATGCATGCAAGAGACTGGCATTCACATTCCTAATTTCTGCGTGGCTCATCGAGCGTGCGAGAAGTGCATTCAAGAACCTATCTTCAGTCATTGCCCTCACTGCAGCAAGATTCCCGGAGGGCGTGAAAAAATCTTTCGGGGGCCGAACACGTTAGCCGATTTTGCCCAATGGGTCTTAGACCCCGTCGACAAGACGTGGAGCCAAGAGGACATCGAACGTTACGGAGATTGTCATCGTCATGCCACGGTGATGGCTCACAATTTCTCCGGATACGATGGACAGTTTCTTTTGAGGTACTATACGGAACAAGGCACCGAGCGTCCTAAAGTGACTTTGAACGGAGCCAAAATCATTTTCATGCAAGTGGGACAAGTACAGTTTAAAGATTCGATGAGCTATTTGGCCATGCCTTTGAGTCGAATGCCTAAAACGTTTGGAATGACAGAAATGGCTAAAGGGTACTTTCCACACTTTTTCAATACGGAAGCCAATCAACACGCCGTTCTACCCCATTTACCTGAGGCTCACTATTACGACCCCGACAACATGCGTACCGAACAACGAGAAGCTTTCTACGCTTGGTACCAGGCTCACGCCTCTGACCCCTTCGACTTTCAGGAAGAAATGCTAAAGTATTGTCGTTCCGACGTGGACATTTTACGACGTTGCTGTGGAAAATTTCGAGAACTGTTCATGGAACACGGAGGGGTCGATCCTTTGAAAGAAGCTTGCACCATTGCCAAAGCGTGTTCCTTAGTGTACCGCCAACGATTCATGCCTGAAAACACCGTGGCTGTCATCAGTCCTCAAACGACCCACTATGTCAAACGTCAATACTCGGTCAAAGCCCTACGTTGGTTACATTACTTGTGCGACAAGGAAGACAAGTGGATTCAGCATGCCCGCAACGGAGGGGGCGAAAAGACCATCGGAACGTATTCGGTCGATGGCTGGGACTTAGAAAACTCAAAGATCGTGTACGAGTTTAACGGTTGCTTATTTCACGGATGTCCCGTCTGTTACCCTGACCGTGGCACTAAAAATCAGTTTTTGCAACGAACCATGGAAGACTTGTACCAGGACACTTGTCAGCGTCGCCTAAAGTTAGAACAGCAAGGATACCAAGTGGTGGAAATGTGGGAACACGAGTACGATCACCGTATGAAAACCGATCCCGAGTTTAAACGCCTCGTGGAAAGTTACCAGTTCATGGACCCGCTGAACCCGAGGGATAGTTTGTACGGAGGAAGGACCAATTCCACCTGTTTGCTGTACCAAGCCGACGAAGAGAAAGGAGAAGAAATCAAATACTTGGACGTGTGTTCGCTGTATCCCTACGTGTGCAAATATTGTCGCTTTCCTGTAGGGCACCCGCAATTGCTGACGGAACACATCGACCTGAAAAACATTCGACAATACGAAGGCTTGATCAAGTGTAAAGTTTGCCTCCCACGAACCTATACCATCCCGTCTTACCTCACCATTGTCAAGGCAAACTGATGTTTCCATTGTGCCGTACTTGTGCCGAAACGTGCAACCAAGACCAACCTTGTCAGCACAGCCAGGAAGAACGGGCCTTGACGGGAACCTGGGTCAGCGTAGAATTGTTCAAAGCTCTGGACATGGGATACCAACTGTTAGAAGTGTACGAAATTTGCCACTTTCCCAAGACACAACAATACCGCAAGGGTGACCCTACTCAGAAAGGCATTTTCGCAGACTACGTGGATGCCTTTTTGAAACTGAAGCAAGAAGCCAGCGGCTATCCTTCCTGGTGTCACACTCCCGAAGACCAAATACAATTCAAAGAGAAATACTACGAACAAGAAGGCATCACTTTAGACCACATCGAGAAAAACGAAGGCAGGCGATCGTTTGCCAAAGTGATGTTAAATTGCTTGTGGGGTAAAATGGCACAACGACCGTGTTTACCCAAGACGGAATATTTGACAGAACCTTCCCGCTACTTCCAGATGATTCACGACAAAACCAAATACATGAAACACGTGGACGTCGTTCGAGAGAATTTGATCTTGGTCAATTACGAAGAAGATCTGGACTTTGTACAAGACGACCCTTTTGGAAATGTCATCATTGCAGCTTACGTGACAGCCCATGCTCGCTTAAAATTGTACGAAGCTTTAGAACTGTTAGGGGAACGCGTCCTGTACTTTGACACGGACAGTTGCATTTACATCCATCACCCGATTCAACATCACCCTGACATCGAAGGAGACCGTTTAGGAGCCTGGACAGACGAGCATCCCGACGACAAGATTCTAAGTTTCGTCAGTGGCGGTCCCAAAACTTACGGCTACGAATACCGGGGCAAACAAGGAGAAGTGCACACGACGTGCAAAGTGAAAGGACTGACTCTGAATTATCGTACCAGTCGAGTGGTCAACTTTGGGGTATTGAAAGAAGCCTTGCAATCGGGAGAGGATGGAAACTTTAAAGTGACCACCTATCAACCCAACAAGATTGTACGTTTATCCACTCACCACATCGTCAGTCGACCCCTGGAAAAAGTCTATCAAATCGTGTACCAGAAGCGAGTGCGACTTCCCAATCATTTCACCTTGCCGTATGGACACGTTGGTATAAAATATTGGTTGTAAGAGGATAGTCATCCACCAGAAAGATGACTTCGCCACAGCAAACATCAAGTGAGAAACCCGATGAGAACTCCAAGTTCAAACCCTACCATTTTCCAGTCTTCTTACCTGACTATTGTGATTGTGCCCGTCGATTGGACACGTTTCAGAAATGGCCTACGGATAGGGAAGGATTACCTTCTTCGCATGTTTTAGCTAGAACAGGATTTGTCTACTTGGGACCTGAGTCAGGATTGGGATACGAGGTACAGTGTTTCGCTTGCGGACTGAAGTTACGAATGGATCTATGTATCTATAAAGATTCAGCTATTCTGGAGCATACTCGATGGTCTCCGCATTGCCCTTACCTTTCTATGGCCTTTCCACTCATCACACTACGGTACAATGTTGACGGTACCTTAGAGACGGTACCTTCCAGAACAGGACATAAAAAACGTAAACAAGGAAAGATGTACAAGCTGGAGACTGCATTGCGACTAGTATAAAAAAGGGGCTATGGTCAAGATCTATAGTTCATTGTGACTACCAAGACCGAGCGAACAAGATGAATACTTTCAGAGAAACACAGAAAAAGTTGTTTAGAAAGGCACAATTCAAGTGTGAGGCTTCGGAAGTGGAATGCGATTGTGAGCCTTGCGATGGGTACGATGCTGTACGTTGTAACCTGAGCGATGCCGTAAAGCATCATGGGAACTTTAGTGTCACTACCCCTATCATGGAAAGTGATGATGTGCGTGTCAAACCTGTGGGATGCGAAAGTGATGCCGCTCGTCCTCTTGGACATTTTACTGGGTTTCGTTTTAAAGGGGAATGTTCACCTTCACGTCTACCCCCCTACGGATGTCATCCAGCCCTGAGCAAACTCCTGCCCATGTCACTCAACCCTCATCGAAACGAACCTGTGAAAGACGAATATTCGTTTCCTGTGCGTTTGTCGGAATACTGCGACTTTGAAAATCGTCTTCAATCGTTCAAAGGAAAATGACCTAAGTATCTGGGAGGACCGACCCCCAAAGAATTAGCCAGAGCCGGATTTTTCAACTTGGGTGAAGGAGATAAAGTCAAGTGCTTCAGTTGCGGTGTGTCACTTCACCACTGGGAACCGCAAGATCCGGCCTACGTAGAACATGCTTGATGGTCACCGAATTGTCATTACTTACCCTTAGTGGGACCGAGACATTGAAGTAACTTACCATGTCGTTGACGAAGAAGAAACCAGATTGGCTAGGAGTCAAATGTTGCACATCACCGAGACCAGCATTTAAACTTCATTTCAAAAACGATATTGAATCATTACCTAAATAACTGCAAGAGAAGATTTACAAGGAAGTTTGGCAGGGGTTTGCCAGAGTGAAATCTCAATGGGTCACTGTAGAACTTTTGTGTCGAGAAATTCATAAGAGGAAAGTGAAAAAAGTCAACCAGTGTGTTAGATTTCTTTGGGTCAAGGTAGCATTCATCCTATTATATCGCTTTAGACCGTTTACATCAAAAGAGTTCAGTGACATTCTTGGACGTTACCCTGAATGGCAGTGGTCAGAAATTACTCACTATGTGGATTACTTTTGTGAATTGTACAGACTGACCTATTCATGAGTACTTTACAAGAGAACATTCGTGCTTTGCCTGTGGAATTGAGAGAAAGGATTTACCGAGAGCTGGTGAAAATACAAGTGAAACGTAAAGAACAATTGCATCCGTTACGTCACCAGATCTTTAACCACTGGTACCTGAATGGTATAAGAGAACTGATTCGTCAGAAATTGTTTCAATGGTCAGACCTTGTTCAATACTTCCAGACCCCCGATGATTCACGTGTTGATCATTTTGGTTACTTCGAGATTCACCTAGAGCAACCCCTTGAGGAAGACGAGGTAAAGGATTACCAACATTTGTTACGTGGAATCTACTTAGCGGAAGAGGAAACTTCTAATCGAACTCTGACGTTTCGGTTACAGTATGCAAGATTTACATTCCCCACTGGAGAACGAAGATCACTGGCTAGAAAGTACGTGTATTCTTTTCGAAACAAAGAGACTATAAAAACAGGTTGCTATGCCACGACTTATGTCGTATGTAATCCAACAGATTCAGTGGAAGGAACTCAATGACCATATTCAAACTGTGGATCATTACATCGATTATTACAAGAACTGTATCCATTCAATTTGGGACGGCAAGTGGTGTGTGTCTTAGTGACTTGTTTTCTGGGATTTCGTTTACCAGCCGATTCTTTGTGGACTCTTTACGATCAGTACTTACCACCTCAATGGCCTTAAATGGTCACGAAAAACTCCTTTTGCTCAAAGCCTTGCGGTTTCATCTGGATACTTCTCTACCTCAACAGGAAAAAAAGATTCGTCAACTTTTAGCTACCCAAGACGTGTATGACGATGTGTGTGTAGCTTGTGACTTACATCCCCATTGGACAGATGTCCGTGCCTGGAAAGAATGGGGTTTTGAGGCTTGGACCCAAGAAGTGGCCCAGTATGCACGAGAGTTGTTCAAGGAAAAAAGTTACTTTTCAACCCGTGTTAGTGATGGTGCCAGAATTACCCGTCACCCAGGACAGGACTGTCGTGGACAGACCTGAAAGACCCTTTCGGGAGGACACTTGTGTGACCTTACCCCCTACTATAGAACTGGTTAGAACATTACCCAAAACATGTTGTACAGACACTTGTGTTTATTCCACGTTCATAGTTATCATGTGCCTTTTATCCTTGTACTTAAGCCTTTGGCTTTTATGTATTTTTGTCTTTCGTATTCATGTTTGAAAAAAACATTCAATAAACGTGTTCTGAAAAAGTATATAAACTCTTGTCTTGTTTGTTTTTCGTGTCACAAGTGACATTTCTCACACCATGACTACCTCTGCTGTCTCTGCTCCCTCTTCCTCTACTGTCAAAGTCATCGACGAACACTTAGATCGTGCCAGTTGGGAGGCTTTGTATCTTCGCCATCCCTTTAACATGCTCATTGCTGGACCTAGCGGTTCAGGCAAAACCGAATTCGTCAAACGTTTGATCGAACATAAACATCATTTGATCGATCGGCCACCTCAACGGATCGTGTGGTGTTACAAAGAGTGGCAATCGGCGTACAGCCTCTTGCGAGAAAGTCAAGGCGATTCCATCGTGTTTGTGGAAGGCATTCCTAAAGAAGACGACGGCATCTTCTCTGACTCCCGTCAAACCCATTTGGTCATTTTCGACGACATGTTAGGAGAAGACGAAGAAGAAATTAAATTGTGGTTCACGCGCAAAGGGCATCACCGTAATGCCAGTGTCATTTACATCACCCAAAATTTGTTTCAACAAAGTAAAGCCCATCGCACCATCTCAATGCGCATTACGTGGTCTTGTTTAAAAGCCCTCGAGATAAATTAAAAGTGCAAGTCTTAGCCAAAGAGTTAGGAACGCCGTGGCTGACTCAGGCGTACGACGATGCCACTCAAACGCCACACGCCTATTTACTCGTCGATTTGAAACCTACCACCCCCGAGGATTTGCGATTTCGTACCCACTTCTTTCACCACTGGTGCCAAGACGGAGGGCCTGTCCTGTACACGTCTCCGTCCTCGACTTCATTTCACTCCCCATAAAAAAATCTATAAAAACCTCAGACCCTTTTTCGTCTGTCTCACTCTCAGTGCGAACATGACGTCCCTTCAGTCGCATCTTCCCGTCAAATTGATTCGTGCCTTGTATGGCATCAGTCGAGAAAAAGATCCACAAACACGAGCTCGTGTCTTAGAAGCTAGTCTCAAAGAAGTCTTACGATGGTTCACGGTGACGGCACGTCAATTACTCCAAGGAATCATTCAGATTCCTCATCAAACCAAACGCTTTTTCGATCGAAACAAAGTCGCTTTGGTCCAACTGGCCGATCCCCGCATCGACACTCAAACCAAAAAACAAATCATTTTGAAACCTGGAGGGAGCGGTACTCTAGGAGGGGTCATCATTCGCTCACTCTTAAGATGGGATCCTAATGCCCCCAAAGTTATCCCTAAGACAAAAGTCCAACGAAGCCCCAAGAAGAAAAAGAAAAAGACCAGGTCCCCAAAGAGAAGAACTTCTCCAGTGGCGGGACCCTCCTCTTACCAGACACCACCCCGGAAAAAGAAAAGAAGCCCCAAGAAAAAGAAACAGAGAAAAAGTCCCCAGAAAAAGAAAAGTCCACAGAAGAAAACTAGTCGCAAGAGAGGCACTTCGGCCAGGACGCAACCTTACACTCGCAAACCACGACCTGCCACGTCGGTGACTGTGTCTCCGTCAGGCTCACGTTTATCCACTTCTCCGTTGATGACACCAGGAACTGAAGAGTACTTGGAGACGTTGATCACACCAAGAACATCTCCGTTGATGACCCCCAAAAGAACTTCCCCAGTGGCAGGACCCTCCAATTTAGTGGCAGTGGCTGCTGCTCACAAAGTACCTTCTCCCAAAATCAAAGTCCATGAAAGATCGGGCATGTTACAAAGTTTACTGGATTTGTCCAAGCAAGAACTGACTCGATTTAGTCCGTTACGTACCCCTGCACGACGTGTCATACCTGTCATGAAGTTGATACGCCGTAAAGACAATCAGTGGCGACGCGTTCCAGTATAATAAAGGCCTGTGACCAAGTAGGGTATCAGTGTTTTTTTCGGTGCTGAAGACTCAAAGATGTCACCCTCCAGAAAACCCCAAGGAAAGAAAAGGAAAGGACTGCCACCACGTTTAGCCAAACATGGGGACCTGTTATCTGTCCTGTCCAAAGGTTCTCCACCCCTACGAAAAAAACTCATTCAAACGGCCTCCAAAGAGGTCATCGATACCGTGTGCGAATGTTGTTTGAACGTTTTGAAAGGCACGATCCCTTTGTCCAAACACCAGAAACAATGCTTAGGCAAACATCGTCACGTTCTTCGCCAAATGGTTCAAAAGAAAATTCCCATTCGTCAAAAAAAGAAGATGTTCGTGCAACGTGGAGGTATTTTGCCTCTCTTGTTAGGTCCCATACTGAAAGGAGTCTTGGGAACCATGTTGGGAGGACTGGTGGGAGCAAGATAAAAAGGCCCTCGGAAGTTCCAAGATCTCAGAATCGACCCCTGACAACCCCATGGAAGGACGAAAACTAGCTTTAGTGCCTTACAAACGATGGATGGAATACCATCGGTGGCAAGAACAACGCACCCCGCATTTACCTCCCAATCCCAATTTGAGCGAAATGTCCCAGTTACAACACGAATTGCAGTCCTTGATGGATCGCCAAGATTTGTCCGAAACAGAAAAATCGCAAAAGTACGGTCAACTCTTGCAACGACTGCAACTCTTTCACCAGAAAGCTTTAGACGAAACAGCTCTACCCACTCTGAAAGATTTTAAGACCTTGATGAAAAGTCCAGCTCCATCATCACTACCACCACCACTACTACCATCCCCAGGGGTCACCAGAGATGCTACCCCATGAAGACCTGAGGAAGAAGAGATGCGAGAAGTGTTTCAAACTCCGTCAGCAGCTCCCATTTCGAGTAAGATTGCAGCATCCTTGTTGACCCCGTCCCCCACACCCCAACGAGAAGAAATGAAAGCTTGGGTTAAAAAGATGATGTCCACGCCTCCTTCGACAGAAGTGAAAAAGAAAGAAGGGAAACCAGAAGTGAAAAAAGAAAAGAAGACCAAAGCCATTCCATTACCACCTCCACCTCCACCACTACCTTCGACTTCTACTCCCGTAGCCCATCGGACACGTAAATCCGTTTCCAAACCACCCTTTCGTCCCACCCAAAGTAGCATCACCGAAGAGTGGCTGACTTATTAACACACCAAAAAAAAAATGGAAAAAGTCTTAGCCAGCATTTACTACGATCCCTCCCATCCTGCAGGTTACGCAGGAGTTCAAAAATTGTATCGTGCTGCCAAAACTCGACTGAAAAGTCTCCGTTTACCTCAAGTGCAACGATGGTTACAAGAACAAGCTACTTACACTTTACACAAACCCATTCGACGCAAGTTTGCCAGAAGTCGCACCCGAGTGGAAGGCATCGATCATCAATGGCAAGCCGATTTAGCCGATGTCTCTCATTTGGCCAGCTACAATCGTGGCTACAAATATTTGTTTTGTGTCATCGACGTCTTTTCCAAATTTGCCTGGGTCGTGCCCTTGACTTCCAAATCGAGCAGCGAGTTAGTGCGAGCCCTGCAACGGGTGTTGAAACAAAGCGGTCGTCACCCTCTTCGATGGCAAACGGACAAAGGCACCGAATTTCTGAACCAATCTTTCCAAAAAGAATTAAAGAAACGTGACATTCATTTTTTTACCACCGAGAATCCCGAAACCAAAGCCAGCATCGTGGAACGTTTTCAACGTACTTTGAAAGAACGCATGAGGAAATATTTTACGCATCACCACACTCTGAAGTACATCGACATCTTACCGCACCTGGTGCAAGCGTACAACCAATCTTACCATCGAAGCATCGGACGTGCCCCGCAAGACGTGACTCCCGACAACGAAGTGCTGGTGTTTGAGCGTCTGTTCGGTACGTCCCCGACGAGGGCTGTCCCCAAGAAAAGTGGAGAGTTGACCGTAGGAGACTGGGTGCGCATTGGCAAAACCAAACTCACTTTTGACAAAGGTTACTTACCTAACTGGACGACCGAACTGTTTCGCGTCACTGGACGAATGCATGGTCGTCATCCTGCCGTCTATAAATTGGAAGACATGAACGGAGAAGTACTCAAAGGAACGTTTTATTTGCCCGAGTTACAACGTGTCACCAAAAAAGAAGACGACGTGTACGACATCGAAAGCATTCTCGAACGCAGAACCCGTAAAGTGGGCAAACGACGTGTCAAAGAAGTCAAAGTACGTTGGAAAGGATATCCACCCAGTTTTGATTCTTGGATCGACGCTTCGCAAGTCATTGACTATAAAAAGAAGAAGTGACCATCATGCCCTTTCACACATCAGACGCAGCTACGCCGACCACTCCTTCTTCCCCTAGTTCTTCTGTGCAAGATTTACAAAAACAACCCTTGTGGGTGTGGTGTGGAGAACGTGTGCCTAAAACGCAAATCGTCTTTTTCTGCCAAATCTTTGTGGTGTATTGTGTCATCGGGGCAGCCATCGCCAATTTGAGTTTGCAACAAGGACACAAACAATTGTGGACCATTTTATTGAGCAGTTGCATCGGTTACCTGCTTCCCAATCCCTCCGTGAAATTCTCCTCGAACGGGAACCCCGGGAACCTTGTGTCTAGTGCCAGTGTCAGTCACCAGTTCAGCCACAACCAGAACCCCATTTTAGGCGGAGACACGCCTCTGACGTCCAGTAATATGCCCTCGGACAGCCACAGAACTCTGGAATTATGAGTCACGAAAACCAATTTTACTTAACCTTACCCAGTGACAGTTCCATGGAGGTGTTTCCCCACAACACGTTGTGCTGTTACACGGCCAAATTAGCTCAGGCCATCCCCTTAGATCACGAAGCCCATTGGGAAGTGGCTTTGGTAGAAATGATTCACCCGACCCAAGTCCTCAATGTCCTTCCCAATCAAAATAAATTTGATGTGGAAGTTCATGACGAGCAAGTGCAACAGTGGATGGATACCCATAGCAAATATGACAAGAAAACCCGTAGCACACAAAATCCAAAGTGGACCACCTATCACTTGTTCATTCCCCCAGGCTATTATTTTAGTGGTCAACATTTGGTCAGCACCATAGCCACCAGGTTTAATGGTGTGTTTCTGAAAGCTTTGGAAAGTGTCAAAAAAAGTGTCACCCTGGAGTACCACAAAACAGCTCGTCGCTTCCTGATAAAATTTCCTGAGGGGCCCAAAATCATGTCTTTCTTATTTTGTCCTGAATTGTTTGACATGTTGGGCGGTGACATGGAGCTGAGGAAGAAAGTAGAACAAAAACCCGAATTACCAGTCATTTCTGACAACGAGACTTTTGCCAAGTATTTTCGTACCCCGGTAGAACTGAACCAAGGACTGAATTTGATGTTCGTGTACTCCGATGTGGTGGAGTATAACGTGGTGGGACACACCTCTGTGCCGTTACTGCGTGTCATTCCTTTCAAAGTGGATTCTGCCGCAAACGCTGACGAGGAAGGTGGAAACACTTACCACGTCCACCGCGAATTTGTCCATCCTCACTATTTACCTGTCAGCAAGTCGTATTTGGACACGGTCAACATTACTATAAAAGGAGATTTAGGACAAAATATTCCATTCACCAAAGGAAAAGTCACGGTGAAACTCCATTTTCGAAAACGGTTCTCTCACGACTCGTAAGTAAGTCATGTATCCAGTGTACCGAGGGGTTGCACGACAGCGAGGACACGGCTTAGGAGACATGTTAAAATCGGCCTTTCGTTCGGTGGCCCCAGTCTTGAAACCGATGGTGACACGCGGATTGCACGCCTTGAAAGATGCGGCACTGACGCAAGGCAAAGAATTTCTCCAAAATGTCATCATCGACAAACAAAACCCTAAAGAAGCCTTCATGAGGGCAGGCAAAAATGTCTTGCTGCAAACGGGCAAAGACATTTTGGGCCGACGAGACACACCTATAAATGCTCTGCACGCTACCGAGTCAGGCATTCAGCAAGGACAAGGCAGAAAGAGACGACGAAGAAAACACCCTTTCACCAGACTTCAAGCGAGAAAGGCTAAGAAAAGAAGAACCGTTCGAGACTTAGACGTTTTCGATTATTGAGACACAGAGAAAAATGATGCACCGAGAGTCTTGCGCTTGTTCCAAGACGGAACTGGATCTGTTTGCCATGCCCCCCACCATGATGACGATGCAAGAATCTCAATGGGTGGAATTTCATCCCGTCTCCTCATTGACAGCCTCAGCTCCCATCGAGTTTGAAATCAAAGGACAGCCCGAAGATTACATCGATCTGAATAGCAGTTACTTGTACTTGAAAGTCAAAGTTCTAGATAAGGATAATGGTGCAGTAGATGACACTGAGAATATAGCTCCCGTCAACAATTTCATGCATTCCTTGTTTAGTGGAGTGGACTTGTACTTGAATAACAAACTGGTCAGCAGCAGCATGGATACTTACCCTTACCGTGCCTACCTGGAAAATCTCTTGACGTACGGAATAGATGCCAATGATACCCATCTCAATGCTTGTGTGCTGTGGGAACCTGACGAAGCGGGCAAGTTCGACCTTGTAGATGGAACCAATAACGGCTTTGAGCAAAGAGAACTCAAAATCTTAGATAAGAAGAGTTTAGAACTGATGGATCGTTTGCATTTGGACATGTGGTTGCAAGAGAAATATTTGCTGAACGGAGTCAATGTCCGCTTGAGACTGAATCGTAGCAGTACCGCTTTCCATTTGTTGGCTGAGGATGCTAAGGCTCCTAAAAGCAAAATCGAAGAGGCCAAACTCTACGTACGACGCGTGGAAGTGTTACCCAAAGTAGGTAACGACATCAGTCAAACGTTGAGCAGAACGACCGCCAAGTATCCCATACGACGCGTGGAAGTGAAAACGTTCACCATTCCCGTTGGACATCATTCCATGATCGAAGATCATCTGTTCCAAGGATAGCTACCCAAACGTTTGATCCTTGGTATGGTCTCGAATTCAGCCTTCAACGGAGCCTTCGCTCAAAATCCTTTCAACTTTCAACACTTCAACGTAAAGAAAATCGAAGTCAGTCGCGATGGCAAAACCTTGTGTACCCGACCTTTCGAACCTGACTTTACCAAGAACAATTACTTGAGATCGTACTTGTCCCTGTACGAAGCCACCGGCCAGTTAGGAACCAACACAGTCACGGCATTACGTACGAGGATTACGCAGGAGGCTATGCTTTGTGGGCTTTCGATTTCACTCCTGACCAAGGCAGCGACGAAGGACATTTCCACCCTATAAAATCAGGCCAGATTCGTGTGGCACTTCAGTTTGCAGAACCACTGAAAGAGACAGTGAACGTCATCCTGTATGCAGAATTCGATAATACCATAGAAATCAACAGTTTGAGAGAAGTCATCCTAGATTACTAGAAACCATGGAAGACTGTTGTCCCTCTTTACCTAGTGGAGAAACTTTGGAGATGGAATGTGAGGAGACCGTGGAAAAAGAAGAAGTGATCATGATGAAGTCGAGATGGCCAGAACAAGAAGCCCATTTAGTCTCCTGTTTTGCCAAACACTTGGTCGACAAAATGACGGAATTGATCAAGAAAAATTGCTATGGATGTCAAAACGATCATCCCAGTCAAATTCAACACGATAAATGCCTGATGTTGAGCCAAGAAGAAAAATTTGACGAGTATCTGGACGAAGCTTGGAGTCTCATCTCAAACAAAGACGTGTTGCATCAGTGGTATAAAGACTTGCGTGAACATTCTTGTCCACCATTAACCACTCAAGAGATCCATCGTATCGAAGCTCTCCTGAATCAGAGTGAGGAAACAGAACGAATAACCGTTTATTCGTCAGACATTTTCAAGCAAAAAGTCAGGATCGAATTGACAACGTATTATTACCTGTGAAGAAGAAGAAAAACACACACAAATCAATGGATACCTGGGAACTTTATTACCTTTTGAACCACAGTTCGTATACAGCTTGGAATCCTGTCGTCTGTGCTAAAGATGAACTCCCTCATCGCAAACCTAAAGACCATCAAGCTTACGTGATCAACACGGACGACAGTCATCTCCCAGGAACCCACTGGGTAGCCGTCTACTTTCCTCAAGAAGGATGTGTGGAATATTTCGATTCGTACGGATTGCCCCCTTTGGAAGACGATATCATCGACTTTATGAGAAGAAATGCTCAAACCACCCGATTCAATAACGTGAAATTACAAGGCACAGATTCTTTGGTGTGTGGAAAGTACTGTGTGTATTTTCTGCATCATCGCAGCCTGGGCTATTCCTTAGAACATTTAGTGACTCATTTTGATCCTCGTTCTTCTTCAAGAAATGATGTGAAAGTAGATCGATGGTTTTGTGACCATTATGCTTATCTTTTGTCTCAAGCTAGGAAATTAGTGTCAATCAATGGCCTAATGATTTCCAAAAGTGGAAATCACAATTTCATTCACAACGTTGTCAGCCCTGTTCAAGGTAGATTGTATTTGAAGAAAAAATGTTTGTGATTTGAAAAAAATTGTTTGATGTTATAGTGTTGGATTATTGTTAAAAAATGTTAGAGTTGCTGTTTAGTGTTAAGTGATTTTTGAATAAAAAATGTTGTGTTTTGAAAAAAATGCCTTTGTCTTTTGTTTAGCTATAAGAATGTTGGATTGATGCTCTTTCATTTCTTACTATCCCTCGTATGACACTCACTGAACGTTGCGACTCGAAAACCGTGTGGGGGATGTTTTCCTTCACGTCCGCGCTTTGACTTTAAGAACCGGGTTATTTCCAGTCTAACCATCCATTGTCGACTCATCCTCCTACGAAGATGTGCTCCAAACTAGCTAAGCTCAACGAAGCCTACGTGAATTTGCATAGTGTCAGACACAGTCTGATACCGAAGCCAGAAGAAATAGAGAATGTGAGAATGCTAAAAATCACTGAAGACCTAATAGAAGAGCTCTTCAGAGAAGAAGTGAACAGGGAAAAAGAAGAATGGACAGAGAAGTACAGACTTCAGAGACAGCAGCAACAGCAGCAACAGCAGCAAGAACAGCAACAACAGCAGCAGCAACCTGAACCTGACAGAGGCTTTGTCGATTGCCGTATCGACACCAAAGAGTTCTTCTTCTCTTTCCGAAGAAGCAGACCTATCGCCAGAAAGTCTATCCTCAGCGGACATCGCATTCTTAGAAACTAAAAAGAATGCCATAGCAAACAAAAAAAAACAGCCCTTTTCAGGGCTACCCAATACTCTAGAAAAGAAATAACGATCGATTTGCCAATGTGTGTGTAGGTAGAGTAGTGTGAATATAAACACTAACTCTTTTTAAAAAAATGTGAGGGTATGTGTTTGTGAGTTTGTGTGTTTGTGTTTGTAAGAGCTCAAGTAAGTTGGTATGGATAGTAGATTAAAATGATGTCTTTTTTGGTGTTTGAGGTGTAGATTTGGGGGTTAGATTGGATTGCTTTGCGTATGTGGATAGTCAATTGAAATGATTTATAAAAAAATTTAAAATAGTGATGGGTAGCATAAAAAGTAAGTGAGTGTTTCTTTTAGGTCCGCGCGTTGTTTTTTGGTCATGATCTAGTTAAGATCAATTTTATGTTTTTAGGGGGATGTTTTCCATCACGTCCGCGCTTTCACTATAAATTGAAACTCGCTCGGCAGTCTAGCTACCCTTGTTGATTGATCAACACAAGAATGAATAGTAGCAGAATAAGCAAACTTCTTGAACTCCAGATACATCTGGAATATGTCAGGCGTCTGGTAAATGAACTGGCTGCGGAGGCTATAATAGAAGAAGAAAGAATAAAGAAGGAAGAGGAGGAGAGAAGACAGAGGGAAGAGGAGGAAAAGAAAAGAGAAGAAATGATGTCGTTCAATATTCCCGAGACAGAGGATTGGGGTGCTGAAGCGAATCATCCTCCCTCTTCGCTCCCCAGAAGAAAGGTGAAAGGAGACTGGGGAAGAAGATGCGTGTGTGGCGCCAGGCCAGGAAGGTGCAACCATTAGATAGGTGCATCTGGAGATCAAAAAACAGCCCTTTTCAGGGCTACCCAATACTCTAGAAAAGAAAATAACGATCAATTTGCCAATGTGTGTAGGTAGAGTAGTGTGAATATAAACACTAACTCTTTTTAAAAAATGTGAGGGTATGTGTTTGTGTGTTTGTGTGTTTGTGTTTGTAAGAGCTCAGGTATGTTTGTGTGAATAGTAGATTATGGGTTTCTTAGCGTATGTGAAGAGTATAGTTAGGGTTTTATTATATGAAATGAGAAAGTAGGGGGATGTTTTCCTTCACGTCCGCGCGTTGTTGGGTCATGATCTAGGTAAGATCAATTTTATGTTTTAGGGGGATGTTTTCCTTCACGTCCGCGCTTTCAGTATAAGAACCCACAACGTTCGTCGTTCGCACCATTCTACGGAATAACGGAAAGAAAATGGTAGCTGTAACAGAATTGTTCAACCAGTTGAAAGACATTTGGTATTGGATGGTGGATGGAGCTTATGCAGTGGAAAGGATTGAACGTGAATGGAAGTATGAAGTAACCAGGGATTTTGTAAGAAGGCAAGTGACAAACCTAAAATCAGCCATGGATCTGGTGGCAGAGATGATAGAAGAAGAAGTAAAAAGACTAAGAGGCTTTATAGATCCAGAATATGTAAAGATTGGTCACTTGAAAGAAGCCATGGATAATGTGCTAGAAGTCAGGTGTTTTTTGGAAGAGGTAATGGAATGGACAGAGTGGTTCTTTGTCAAAAAAGGCCTAGACCAGCTTAAGAAATCGGAACAACTTATGAGAAAAGTAATGGAGGAAGAAGTGAAAAAGATCAAAGACAAGTGGAATAAAGAACGAAAGGATAAGGAAAACTTAAAGGAAAAAGAGGCCTTTGACAAACTCAACAACAATTGGATCAAGATACAAGAGAAGTTCAGGGCTATGGGTCACCCAGACTGGTTACCTGAAAAAGAAAAAAGGAAGAACAAAGGAATTTGGGGAAAGATTAGGGGATGGATGAGGAAATGGAGGAAATAGAAGAAGAAGCAGAATAAACCCAAAGGCCCTTTTCAGGGCCAGCCATATTTCTAGAAAAGAGATAGCCTTTCCATTGCCTACCCCTTTTTTTATTTTTTTTAAAAAAAATCCCATGTTCAATTTCCCTTGACGGTATAAAGGCCCACTTTAGTGAAAGCCCTTGACGCTATAAAGGCCCACCCTGTTTAATTTCCTTTGACGCTAAACTGCCCCACGATTTTTTCTTTCTCCATGTTAATTTCCCTTGACGGTAATCTTACCCACGATTTTTCTCCATCTTAAATTTCCCTTGACGGTAATCTTGCCCAGGGGTGTTTTTAATGCTAATTCCCATTGACCGTAAAGTGCCCCCCTTCACTACTGACATATACCAGTTTGGTCACTGTTAGGTTTAAAAAGTTAAGTTTGTTGCGGTGTTCCAATGGGTCAAGTTTGTTTCGAGAATAGTTTAGTCAAGGAGGGATACCAAGCCAAATATGGTTCCCTATTTAATAAAAAGCAATCTTTTGGAGCCCTAAAAAAGGCTGTCTTTTCTGTTAGAAGGTAACACGTCTCCCTTTTGCTTTCACGTTCTTTCCCGCACTCCTAGTCTCATGATTCTTGATATCAGGAAATGCGTAGCCATGATGGGCGGCAATGTAAGCAGCGGCTTCTACCAGTTGACTGAGGGGGTATCCAGTGTAGGTTTGTCTGTAGAATTGGGGAAGAACTCTGACCCTAATCCCCATTGAGAAGGTCTTGGTTTAAAGGTGTCTAGAGATTTGTAGGCAACGTATTGTATGGCTCTAATAAACTGCCCTGCTTTCTTGACGTCATACAATGCTTGATCTAGCCCCATTTCGGTGTACTTCTCAACGAGGGTCAGCGTCCCCCTCCTCCTCCTCAACCGCCTCAGTTTCCTCTTCTGGTTCTGATACTAATTCTTTAGTTGAGGTAGATAGTTTCAAATCCGCTGCTATGGTGTCTGTCGCTGTTATTGTTGTTGTGGTTGTTCTTTCAGCTGAGATTGCTTGTAGTATCGGAGTGAGAAAAGAACGTTGTTGTTGTTGTAGGGTTTAACGCCATTTTTCAGCACGCGATAGGCTATACATGGCGGCCAGTATTAATGGTGGAGGAAGAACCCGGGAAAACCCCGCAAAGAACCACCGACCCACGAGAAGCTACTGGCAAGCTTTCTAACATACCCACATTAGCCGAATCCGAGACTCGAACCCACGCAGACAAAGGTGAGATGACAGTGATCCGTAACGGAGAGCGCTTTAGACCACTCGGCCACTCGGTGCCCCAGAAAAGAACGTAGTACCTCCGATAATTACATTTGAGTTTGCCATACCGTTTGTCTAACATCCTTGAGTTTCACTGTACTTTCGGTTCTTTACTTCATACAAGCCCCAAATTTATTAGTTTGAAAAAAAAGATAACATGCCCCTCAATACTGTAACACGTCTGTTCTGATTCTACCGATGTGAGTGTGAGTGTTTATGTCGAAATGTTTAAGTGAGATATAAAAAAAATGGTCAGCTTGAAAACGCGAACCAATACTGTGACACTCAGTATTTTGATGTGGTAAGAAGAAATGGTACAACACACACAAAGATGGCGTGTAAGTTCACATTTCAGTCTGTCTGCACTGTAATGGTAACAACGCAAGAACATAGGGATTATTATGCCACACAGTCCTAGAACAAAACAATGCATCACCCGTTGTAAGCCATTTCATTGGCTATACTTATTTTCTTACCGCGTTCGCTTCGAATTGACTTGAGTAGCTATTCAGACAGTGACGAGAATGGCCATGCTTTACTGGATCTATCCTATAGGCGATTTATATAAAAAAAAATATTTTTAAAAATTAAACTAATGCACGAACAATCGCACCATGGGCGATCCCATGGAAATTGTGTCCGTCTTATTGCAAAATACATCAACATTTAATTTAACCGTCCAGTTTTACGCACTACTTGAACTCTTACATTTACGTTGTAGGTGTAAGCCGTCGTTCTCAGTTTTCTGGAAGTTCGTTTTTGCGTTTCTCAGATGTGATACTATTTTTTATGGACCGAACGAAATTTCTTTTGGCCTGAAGCAGGACTCGTGGTTTTGTGGCATAATTGGAGAGCATTGATGAAAGCTCAGTTATGTCGTCTTCGAAATCGCTGACACGGATTTGAACTAACACTTCAGGTTTTGTGTGAGGCGATACGGTACATCATTGCTTTTCACTTCCTCAATGAAATCGTTTCATCTTATTGCAAAATTACATTTGACTAGGTTTCATACGCAGCAGGTCCCTGTATATAAGGAGAGTGTCTTAGCGTCAGAGTATTCATTCCGCTCTCAAACGATCAAGAAGATGGAAGAGTCAGCACAGATCGACCTGCTGGTTAAATATTTGCTAAAAGTCATACGAAAGCATAATTCACATGCGAAAGTGGCAACAAAACTTACTCTTTTGGTCGTTGATTTGATGAGAGACATACGAAAGTGTGTAAGTGCTAATGAAGTTTGCTATATCTGCAAAGGTAAATGGGTATTTGTCTCCAGAATACCTGCTTCGTCTAAGAAAGAGAGACAAAAGTCAAGATACCTAATATCGTTGTCAGGAGAAAGGACACTGGAATTCAGAGTGCCCTACGAGAAAAGAGAAGAAACAAAAACAAGACGAAACAGAGAAGAGGGATTCAGAAGAAGAAGAAATTGAAGATGATGAAGAACTTGTACCAGTAAAGACATGGAAATGGAAAAATTGACAATGTGAGCCGATGCGTTGGCCCTGATGTGAATTTTCATACTACCTTCTAAAAGAGAATAGACCAGAAAGAAAACGTAAGTGTCTCTTGGTCTTGACATTGTATAATAAGGATGACGTGTTTTGTTTTTACTCACACTTTATGAAATTGTGCTCTTTCACCTCTCTCTATCCCTCTGGATCATGTTTTAGTTAGAATTGAAATGGAAGGATGTTTTCCTTCACGCACGCTTTTTAGGCATGCAAGTCGGTAAACAATAGTCAGTCTATTCATCCATCATTTTGTGTCTTGATGTTTCCTAAATCACACACTGATGCCATAAAATAACGGGTTAAATGGGTTTTGTAGTGTTGGGAGTGGGGGGTGGGGTGTAGGTGTTTGGCAGAGTTGGTCATTACAGGTGAGGGCTTAGGTGCTTTCAAAAAACTTTTTCTTCTTCACTCTGTGTGATAGTATATTTGGGGTTTGTATGCGTTCGCGGACGTTTGTGTGGATAGTTTATTTGGGGTTTGTATGCGTTCGCGTACGTTTGTGTGGATAGTTTATTTGGGGTTTGTATTATCTCCCTTCTGTGTTGATAGTATATTTGGGGTTTGTATGCGTTCGCGTCCGTTTGTGTGGATAGTTTATTTGGGGTTTGTATTATCTCCCTTCTGTGTTGATAGTATATTTGGGGTTTGTTTTTTTCCTCTTCCCTCTGTGTGTGCGTGTGTGTGTGTGTGTGTGTATGTGTGTGTGTGTGTTTGTTCGCGTACGTTGTGTAGATCGTATATTTGGTTGTTTTTTAATTCTTCCTCCCGAGTGTGGATAGCATATTTGGGGTTTGTATGCATTAGCGACGTTGTGTGGATAGTATATTTGGGGTTTGTATGCGTTCGCGTACGTTTGTGTGGATTGTTTATTTGGGGGTTGTATTATCTCCCTTCTGTGTTGATAGTATATTTGGGGTTTGTATGCGTTCGAGGACGTTTGTGTGGATAGTTTATTTGGGGTTTGTATGCGTTCGCGTACGTTTGTGTGGATTGTTTATTTGGGGTTTGTATTATCTCCCTTCTGTGTTGATTGTATATTTGGGGTTTGTTTTTTTCCTCTTCCCTCTGTGTGTGCGTGTGTGTGTGTGTGTGTGTATGTGTGTGTGTGTGTTTGTTCGCGTACGTTGTGTAGATCGTATATTTGGTTGTTTTTTAATTCTTCCTCCCGAGTGTGGATAGCATATTTGGGGTTTGTATGCATTAGCGACGTTGTGTGGATAGTATATTTGGGGTTTGTATGCGTTCGCGTACGTTTGTGTGGATTGTTTATTTGGGGGTTGTATTATCTCCCTTCTGTGTTGATAGTATATTTGGGGTTTGTATGCGTTCGAGGACGTTTGTGTGGATAGTTTATTTGGGGTTTGTATGCGTTCGCGTACGTTTGTGTGGATTGTTTATTTGGGGTTTGTATTATCTCCCTTCTGTGTTGATTGTATATTTGGGGTTTGTTTTTTCCTCTTCTCTCTGTGTGTGCGTGTGTGTGTGTGTGTGTGTGTGTGTGTGTGTGTGTTCGCGTACGTTGTGTAGATCGTATATTTGGTTGTTTTTGTATTCTTCCTCCCGAGTGTGGATAGCATATTTGGGGTTTGTATGCGTTCGCGACGTTGTGTGGATAGTATATTTGGGGTTTGTATGCGTTCGCGTACGTTTGTGTGGATAGTTTATTTGGGGTTTGTATTATCTCCCTTCTGTGTTGATAGTATATTTGGGGTTTGTATGCGTTCGCGTACGTTTGTGTGGATAGTTTATTTGGGGTTTGTATTATCTCCCTTCTGTGTTGATAGTATATTTGGGGTTTGTATGCGTTCGCGTACGTTTGTGTGGATAGTTTATTTGGGGTTTGTATTATCTCCCTTCTGTGTTGATAGTATATTTGGGGTTTGTTTTTTCCTCTTCCCTCTGTGTGTGTGTGTGTGCGTATGTCTGCGCGCGTACGTTGTGTGTGTGTGTGGGTGTGTGTGTATTGGTCTCTGTTTGTCCCTATAAAAACTCACTTTATCCCTATCAGATACACTCTACCTACCTACCTGCAGTAGCGTGTATTCAGGTCAGCCACTTGCAACACTGTTGACATTTATCGCCTAGTCTTCAGTACAGTGACGTCACTGACGCTGGAAATTTCGAGACTATAAATATGGACTTGGGGATTTCCATAGGTTGTAGCTATACATATGTACTAGAGTTCATAAACAGGAACGTCACTCAAGCTGAGGCTATGAAAAGATAGTGGGATTTTCCAAAGGAATAACCCACAAGTTGTAGTATAAATAGATAGTGGGATTTCATATGAATTTTAGCTGATTATAGCTATAAATAGATACATGGGTGTTTATCCACGATCGTCACACAAGTTGATATTGTAAGTAATTACTAATTTTATCCATTTTAGTCTAAACCATTTTAACTTAATTTTCGGGGATATGTTTATTTTCCTTTAAATTCTGGGACAATTTCGTCATTTTAGCGTTACTTTTAGTCACATCCAATTTGTCGTTGAACATTTCCTTGATTATAGCTATTTATAGCATCATTACAAATATGCAAATTTTTGAACACCCCAGCAAGATTTCAGGTCTTGGTAATGCTTTATATATAAATCTCACGCTTGTACTAGTGTATGTATGTCTCTGTCTCTGTTGTGTTTGACCCTCTACCATCATTGTCCCTAGACAGTCCCACCATGTTCAATTCCCCTTGACGCTATACAGACTCACCATGGTCAATGTCCATATGTTAAATTCCCTTGTCCCCAGAGTGACCCAGGGTTTTTTTGCCCATGTTAAATTTCCATTGTCGCTAATCTTACCCAGGTTGGTTAATGTTAAATTTCCATTGTCGCTAATCTTACCCAGGGGTGTTTTTAATGCTAATTCCCATTGTCGCTAATCTCACCCCATTCACTTCTAGTGTGTTTTGGGTGGGGTGACAGTGGCGGCAAATGTCAGTTATGCACAAAATGTAGTAACAATCACATTCATAGGAGGAGAATGACACGTACTATCTTTCAACGGAATTGTGTGTGCTACCTTTAGGACACGGTTTGGAGATCACATAGTGATAAAAAGCCGTACGATTTGCCGTGATAATACATGGCAGAAGGCGTCTGATTGAGCTTAAACTGTTACAAGAAGGTCTGCAGGAATTTTACATACCCGCTATTACCAAGATAACATAATAGTCGTTTACAAAAAAAGACAGCTGGAGAGCGGGAAAAATAGAATACGATTTACTCTTACATATTTTTGCATAATGGATTGAACCCAGGATAGCAGAAATACACGACAAATGAGATTACCACTGCGGTTCCTAGGTTGCACCTGTAACATATATCTTCTCTAAGAAAAGATTGGAACAGATTATTTTTAATAATGGAGAAACCTACCTCCGATGAGTATTCCACCGCAAGCCACGGACACATTCTTCTTCCTGAGTAGCACAAGTTCAGGGAGGATAAAAGCGGTAAAATCGGTATTCAGTGCTGCTGGTTGAAGAAATGCTCCAAGTTTGTACACTCTGGTGATTGAATGCTCAAACAGTTCCCTCTCATAATCATAAAAAGTCGTTTTGTTTTCAATTTTCAATTTGCATCCATGATTTGAGATACAATCTTTAAATGGCTCTAAAACCTAAAGGATAAAAGGAAATGTTTTTAAGCGGTGTGTACAAAATCAACAGGATTGTCGAGGGAGAAATTTAGACGTTAAAGATGGTGCCTTTTGCACTAATTCACAAATTTGCAAATTAATTGTTTCTGCTTGCAATTATAATTTCAAAAAAGGGTAATAAAAAATCGAAGTGTTGTTATTTTAAGTTGTAAAGATTGAATCATAACACTTTATTATTCATTTAAAGAAAATCCAATTTACAAACCTTCAATCGCTTTGCAATATTTGTGGACACTTTTGACTGCATTGAAAAATGGTCAAGATAAAATAAGGATTTAACTAAAATGAAACGAGAATGATATCTGGCAAAATTCTTCATCCAAGAAAACTTTGATTCCATTAGATAAATAACTAAATTGGGCATTCTTGTTCACCGTCGAGTACAATCGTTAATAACAAATACTCTGTTAATATGACATGTGCTATAACAATAGGAAAGCAATCCAAATATGTGTTTCAGTACATTTAGAAGATGATTTACAGATACTTTTTGGACATTGACGCCTAGACTTCTGCAATATTAAATAAGAAAATATAATCTCTAAACCATTTTGTGTTATCGTGTCTCGGTTTTTTTTATTATTAACAGCATTGACTATAAATGATCTCTGATATTTAGCAAATATGTGAGAGACATATGTATATGCTCTTTTTCTTTGTGCTTGAACAAGTGAAAAATGATTTGGCAACGAGGAAATATTAGCTTCTTTCTTCGGTGTCGTGATATCAAATTCGTTATAAAATTTGCAATTGAACGCTTCGTGCAACATATAGTATTCGAAAGTGTAAGTGACCAGGAAGATTGAAATAAAGAACACGGAAAGCTATGTGGGTTCTGTTGGAGAAGCAGTTATGGTTGAAGGTGGTATTAATGATCTGCATGACTTACATTCTCTGTTTCACTGTCCCACGGTCCAAATTTAATCAGTAACAAACTATAGGTTCCGATCCGGTAAGTCGCCTGTGTTCGTGATGGAAGTTTTCGAGTATAAGGTAAACCCCATATACGTCCGGTAAATTCTTTACGAAATCATTGAAAGCTTCCAGAAATGTAAAACCGCTCAACAGAGGTTTCGGTAAAAGGTTCATAGGCACGGTTACCGATATTTTTACTAGTTGTCTCGGCTGATAATGTAACTTATACGTAAACTTAACAACAATGCCGTAAGTACCGCCAACTCCGCCTCTAAGCGCCCAAAATAGATCTGTGTCACTCGTGGTTTGTACCGTTCCGTCTGTATGGTATATAGTGCTGCCATCTGTCGTGCAGTCTATGATCCTTCCATCAGCCACCACAACCTTTAAATGAATGACCAAAATATGTTACCCATGGAGGTATATACGAAGCATTTAGAGCTTATAAAAACCGTGTACGACCTACTGAAATCTAATGAATTAGGGTATTGATACATAATAAACATCATTTACACTCCCGTTTAAAGCAAATATAACCGATAACTGGAGGCATAGCGGGTTTTTGGTTCGGCATCTGCTGGTTTTCTCTCTACATGTTTGCATTTATTCATCATTTTTTCTCTCATACTCTGTTTTACTTTTCAATTAACTTTGCTTAAGTTTAAGCATTCGATTGCTATATAACTATATTTGCATATATATATATATATATATATATATATATATATATATATATATATATATATATATATATATATATATACCCACTGGCTACTCCATCAAGTCGTTCCCCGTAATTCTCGCGGAGGTGGAATTGCTATCATCACAAAGAACTCCATGATAAAACATTTTAACTATACCTCAACATTCAATTTAGACCACACATCGTTTGAACTAGTCCAAACCATACTCACACTGGAGCAAAGGTCAGTCCATTTTTTCTGCCTATACCGCCCTCCTCCTAGTAGAAAAACAAGCTGGATGACACTCTCTTTTTGGAGCAGTTTCCGAATCTCCTGGACTATGGAAATTCGATAGGTGGCAACGTGATTATTCTTGGAGATTTCAACTTTCACTTTGACTGTCCCGGAAACTCAAATACATCAAAACTCATAGATTCCATTAATGTTTTCAACCTCAAACAGTCAGTTAACCAACCCACCCATAAACATGGTCACATTTTAGACTGGATTCTTCATAGACCTGACGATAACATTCTACGGTCCTCCCTGGTATCCCATGACCTTGCATCAGATCACCTCTGCATTATATGCCATCTTGACGTATCAGTCCCTAACCCTCCACCTTTATCTGCTACTAAGAGAAACCTCCGTATGATAAATAGAACCAAACTAATGCACGACATCCAAGCTAACCTAACAACTTGCTTACCTCCTACCGCATAACAATTCGATAACTGTCTGCATTCATTACTTGACAAACATGCCCTAGCTATCAAGTGCAAAGTATCAATTCAAAAGTGTTCTCTATGGTATAGCAGTGTTAGGGACCAGCTTCGCACTGCTAAAAGAGACCGCTGTAAAGCTGAGAGGCTCTGGCTTTCCACCAGACTCACTATTCATAAGCAAATCTATGAAGTAGCTAAGATGAATGTCACAAATATAGTCCATGCAGCGAAATCAGCCCACTACACTACTAAGATCATGGAAAGTTCCAGCTGCTAAGAGCTCTTCGAGAATACTAACAAGCTAATATCAAGGAACAAATCAACACCACGTCCAACTACCTTCTCTCCAGTCGACCTTCCGGACATATTTGCAAATTTCTTCCGTGACAAAGTACAAACCATTAGAGATAAGCTTGACACCACAATTTCAATTGACTCGTCGTCACCATACAGTTGGGATACAGAATTTGAGCGGCAACCATTAGCAGCATTTGAACCTGTCTCTATGGACTTCGTACGTACAATCGTGATGAAGTGTGCACCAAAGTCATGTCAACTTGATCCAATTCCAACATCACTGCTGCTTGAGTGCTTAGATCCAGTATTGCCTTCACTAACTGATGTTATTAATACCTCTCTCTCATCTGGGGAATTCCCATCATTTTTCAAAGCTAACATTGTAAAGCCTCTGCTGAAGAAACCAACACTAGACCATGACGACTTAAAGAACTACCGAAAGATTCTAATCTCCCATTAATTTCAAAAATCTTAGAAAAGGTTCTTCTGTCCCAGCTTGTATCTCATCTAAATTCAAATAGTCTTTTCTGCAATGTGCAATCTGCATATCGCCCTTGCCACATTACTGAAACAACTCTTCTAAAAGTAGTTAATGACATTCTCTCTGCTTTGGATAGCGAAAAGATTATAGTCCTCACCCTCCTTGATTTGTCTGCAGCATTTGACACAATAGACCATGATATATTACTTCACCGTCTCCAGCATGCATTTGGCATTCATGATACAGCTTTACTGTGGTTCAAGTCCTACTTGGTGAACAGGACACAAATTGTATCTGCAAATGGAATATACTCCAGCCCAGTTGATCTATGTTGTGGTGTTCCACAGGGGTCTGTTCTTGGACCTGTTCTCTTCATTCTGTACACTCAGTCGCTCTCAAGTGTCATAGATCATCATCAAGTGTCTCACCAATTGTACGCTGATGACACACAAATATACAAATGTAGCCATCCTACTGAAGTTGATGCTACCATCCAAGGTGTAGAGAGGTGCATTTCTGATGTGAAATCATGGATGATTTGTAACAAGCTGCAGATGAATGACGATAAAACTGATGCCATTCTGATCACAACACAAATACTTTCTCATTCACATCCTTTACCTCAATAAATAAATATCAGCAACACCAACATTAAATTCACACAATCAGTACGAAACCTAGGTGTTACTCTGGATAGTACTCTCACATTGCACCAACATGTCATGAACATATGCAATGCTGCATATCCTGAACTGAGACGCATCAGCTCAATTCGCAAATATCTTTCAGTTGATGCCACTAAAACACTTGTGTGTTCATTAGTACTTTCAAGACTGGACTATTGTAACTCAATTCTGTCTGCTTCATCTCAATATCTACTCCAGAAACTTCAAAAAGTTCAAAACACGGCTGCTCGGATCATACTTAGAGTACCACGATCAGAGCACACCTCCCCGCTGCTCTGTACCCTACACTGGCTATCCATTCGATCCAGAATCAAACATAAAATTTGTTCTCTGTGCTACATTTCACTGTCGGACTCTAGTTCAACATACCTATCTGACCTCACCCATGTGTATACACCAGCAAGATACTTACGCTCCTCTTCTGACAATCGTATACTCATTATTCCGACTATGAAAACAAAGTCATATGGACAGCGTTCTTTTGCATACCAGGGCCCAGCAACGTGGAGTGAATTGCCCACTGAACTTAGACACAAAGACACAGTGATCACATTCAAGAGGACTCTCAAAACTCAATTATTTCGACTGCAAGAACAAACTTAAAGACCTAATAATGTTTCCTACCTGAAATATTCTCAGCATGTTTTTTATTTTTTAATGTTTTTTTTTTTAATTTCGTGTTGTTAGTGTTTCTAATAATATTATTATGTTTCTTATCTTATAGGTGTTGTCTAATGTTGTAAAGCGCTTAGAGCTTCTAAAGATTAGGCGCTATACAAAGTTCTCATTATTATCATATATATATATATATATATATATATATATATATATATATATATATATATATATATATATATATATATATATATATATATATATATATATATATATATATATATATATATATATATATATATATATATATATATATATATATATAGCTTTATTCTTACTTCTCAAGACTTCAACCGATCAAGGCATTCTAAATTGATTCCATCTATAATAAAAGTCAGAGAAGTCATGCTAGCGTTCAGTAACGAGTGGTGTTTTCAGAATTTGATTACACATACCTTTAAATGGCTAGTATTACCATTATTTGGATCACCATACATCCATATTCCTTTGGAAGGTCATTATGTTCACACCCCGAAAATACCATAGGGCAAAACTGAATGTTAAAGTACGTGGACAGTTGTGGACCAGGTCAACACAAAGGTGTGTTGCAGTACAAACCGGACAGATTGTCGCTCGCATTGTATATCGTAACGATTAGAACGGTGATCTCTTTTCTTGACCCAGTTTAATACCAGGTCATCATGGTAAAAGTCCATAGAGAGCAAATATTTTCGTCGGGAAGTGTTTAGCTGACAGTTACGGTCCACATCCTTCAGTAATCTGGATTCAATAAACTCTGCGTGAACTATATTAGCATTAAATTTTAGAATGACAATTAATATTTAATTTAAGAAAAGCAAATGTATATAAATTACCATGTCTACAAACATTATACTTTACATCGCCATCGCTACTTTTAAGGTAATTCAGACATTTTGACTGTCCGAAATTCCGTTCACTTGGATCAACTAAGTTCCATAAATTATATTCTACCAAAATAAGGATACAGTTATTGGAACTTCATATTATGTGCGCCATTGTTATCTTCACTACATGTAATATCTGAAGATATTCTCCTCTTAAAACTGGAAACGTACATAGAGATGGTGAACAGTGGAGAGTTTGCGTGAGTTCTAACCATCGATGTTGACTTAATTTCAACTTACCTTCATTTCAAGGACTTGATCCACAGCCAACCCGAAGCGTCTGGAGATGGGACTATGACCCCCTCCCAGAGTGTACCCTCCCGGACTGACTGTGTGGGAACTGCTCCCGACTACCACACGGTCAACAGTCTGGACCTACACGATGAAACGTATATACTATGCCGCCATTCTGCCTTATTATGAGTTTTCAAAATTTCTATCCTGCCACTGTTTACATTTATTAATGCACACTCAATGCAATAATGATTGAAAGCATATTTTCAAAGATTATCACAAATATATCAGTAACATCCTTTGAAACCTTATCAAGTTTGTAGAAACTGTTCAATACTGATTTTTATTTTATTTTCCCAAAATCATTACTTGAACACTTTGAACGACTGCCTTTGAGTCAGATTTTATTGTTAAAATCATCGATCTAAGCACATAAAAGTATCGCCATATAGCGGATGATGAAGAATTCATGAACACGGTTCCAAGAGGTAGGCGCTTGGAGTTAGATGGTAAATACAAAGCTATGCACTTCAGCGATACCCTAGTGAGTTACATTTTTATCGCATTTTTGACATCAACAAATAAATCAAATAAATATATATGTCGGCATCAAATAAACATGTATATCTGGATGAAAGATAATTCAGAGCAGAACAAACCTGTAAACAGACACGTGCTCTTACCTTTTCATATATTCCAAGCCAAGAATTGCCAGAGTCTACAGTTACCTCCCCTGCATCATGACGCTTGGAATTCAAATTTATGGTGATCTCTTTCATGGAGGAGAGATCGATCATCAGACTACCGTCTGCCGTAGAGCGCCCATTGAAGTCATGGCCCGAGGAATGGACCGTCACGTGGAGATTGTACTTTTTTGCGAACAAAACCGACTTCTGTACGTCCTCTACTGAATTGGCCATTACTATCATACCTGGATGTCTAAAACATAAATCTGCTATCAGCGGCGAATAATTTCAAAATTCGATATTCAACCATATGCTTATAAACACATTGTCCGAATTTCGTGCAGTCCTGCTCAGAAGGTCTTGATGCAAACAAGTTTAACTACAAATCATTCAAAATTTATATTTTAAAGAAAGTAAAATAGGAAGTATACTGACTGCAATGGACGGTGAGACTTTTATAGAAAAGACTCGAAAACATAAACAAAACATTATAGAGAAATACCAAAACATACATCAAGAAATACCTAATTTCTTGGCTGCTTATGTGCATATGACTGACACAAAAGGTAATTCTAACCAACTTTAAGGGATTTTAAAATACACTCTTTCACAAGGATATCTTCCACAAGCTCCTTCATTGGTTTTGGTTCAGAGATATAAACCGCTGGTTTGACAACATACTATTTCAGCCATCCGTTAACGTTTAGCACTCTTTTCTAGAAGATGACAGTGAATCGAAATTTAAAACTTACGTGGAGAAGTGATCTTGCAAAATATATAAGAAAAAAGTACCTGAAGTAGAAGCTGTTTTTCATGGTGGAAGCATTCTGATATTGGCTGTCTCCCGGCTTAAGAGCATATCCCGTCAGGCTTTTCTTGAAATCATCTATCGCTGCCAAATCAGGGTAACATGTCTGACTATCTGCTGCAGTCAACTGGTAGTAGACGCCAAAGACAAACAGAATTGTCAACCTGCGAAATAATAATAATAATAATAATAATAATATTATTATTATTATTATTATTAACAGAAACAACATTTTTAATCAGCTGCCTTATATATTTCATGTCTCATTTCCAGTTTCAAAAATAACTGACGACAAACCCTATCATGTTCAGCTATATTCTGAGTATACTATTTCTAGGGCACTTCATATCAACATATCAGCAATAATTATTTGGGATTATTTGTCTATAAATAAAATAGTAACATAATGGCCGCATATTATGGAATGGGTCTTTCTAAGGAAAACTGAATCACGCTTATCTTTATTTCTATCCTGATCGAGGTCAAAAATATGTTAAAATCTTTATTTTCGATCTAATTTTCAATGTCATCTGTTTAATCACTTTATTGTTGGAGTGCCTCTACAGTCATCAGTATGATCCATGTTTTTTCGATGTAATCAAAGAACACCAACAATGAACATCTTGGAATATGAGAGTTGCGTGATATCTAGAAGTGCGATTCATTTACTCCTAGAAGGGTGTTGTGATGTGATTTGGATTTTTAACGTAGCTTTTAACAATTTTTCAGTCATATTGCTACGATGTCTGCAATGTGGCAGTTTATAGTAATGTCTAGCACTGAGGCATCATGCCGCAGACATGTAGCATGATGTCCCACCCAGTCACATTATCCTGACACCAGGCCAACCAGTCCTAACACTAATCTCGTAATGCTGAGCGCCAAGCGAGGCAGCTGTTAGTACCATTTTTGTAAGTCTTTTGGTATGACTTGGCCGGGGATCGAACCCACGACCTCCCGCATCCGAGGCGGACGCTCTAACCACTACTCCTAGAAGGGAGATACATTCCTAGGGAAAACTCAATCAGCCTAGCTTTGTGCTTTATTTTATCTGTTTTAAGACTCAGGTGTGATGATGCACAGCGTAAAACATTTACCCATATACTGTTTGAAATCCATGTATTTAGAATGCAAAGGTTTAAAAGATTCACAGAGGCAGATTCGATTTTCATTTTGATAAAAAATTGTCCCGTCAACTCGAATATTAACAACAGCTACATTTTCAACGAAGAGCAACAATCGCCATGACATAAAAACTGCCAACATCACATCCGCAACACGTAAATAGCAAAGGCACGCAGGTCGTGGATTATTAATATCTGCAGTAAATATTCACATATCAAATATTATATCATCTGAACCAGTCATTTTAGGGTTCGAATAAGCATTGTTTGCCAGTTGGCTTCGACTACACTAATGTTTGCCATAGATCAATTGGTCTATAGCATTATGTACCAAAGTTACGGTCGACTATAACACTATTTGCCACAGTTGACAACGTAAATCCATGCTTGTGCATGATACGCCTCCTCTGACTGCTTGATTCCAGATACTAACTGTACGTACACTAACGAAGCAGTAGAATCCCATGCCAAAAGTAAACTTTCGTCCTCCAGTCTCTTGTCTGTGATGAGCCTCGCTTTTACAGTGGTATTTAGGAATAAAAGCAAAGGAATTTATTCCGTTCGTAACTGAAGCTATCCAAGTGTATGGTCCAGAACACAACCTAAAGCCAAACCCATCGAATTTCATCTTCGTGACTCTAAAATTCCTGCTATCGGCTGGACAGAGTGGACTCCTTTGCATCACTATTTAAACGTGCATTAGATATGTTAGTAAGTTCCTAATATCAAATCGCGCCTGGAACTAAATTATTATTGCACACTAATTTACACACCGTTTGAGACACCATTAAATAATATCGAGAATTATTTTGCTTGTGTCTAATAGCAATCTATTGAAAAGGCAAAATATAATACACAGAATCTCAGGTGAGTAACGATTTAAAATTGAATTTACAAAACTCATAAATAAAATTGCACATTTCACAGAATCTCTCAAAAGCTGGATTTTGTTTACAAGTTTCATAAATTCAGTAGTAATTAAATCTCACCTTTGATCATCAGTAGTCTGGAAAAGTATTGCTGATAATGACGTGAAGTCCCATTTTGCCACATGAGCCATTTGAAAAAGGCACATTACCATTATGGAACCAAGTAGTATTGCTAAACGAACTAAGGCATTGTGCCATGTCAGAACTGAGACGCTAAGCTTGTGACATTGCGCAAAGCATGTGTCTGGGCGTTTCAAATGGGTCCGGCACAATGATGAATTGGAAACGAAAGAATGTGCACACAAGGATTATGCTAGAAACATTCGTACAGATAAATACAGACAGACAGACATACAGACAGACTTACATTGTGTGATTTGAGCTAGCGCCTAAGATGTTCACTCTGCTAAATTGAGTTAGACCCTACAGTACTCGAAGAAAATAGAGGTAAATATGTAAGTGTGTGTGTGTGTGTGTGTAGCTTAACATCCCTTAGCGTGATCAAATGTTATTGTTCGATGCCGAGTTCATGGAAATGTCAAAGTAATAATATGGCATCTACGAAATTAACATCGGGGTTTGATTTATGAACCGTAACCAATGTTTATATTCTACATATATACCGAAAATAGAAACGCATCGATGTTTCTTTAATGCACGGATTTACTTCTAGCAATGCTGTATTATGACGTGGCAAAACGACGGTAATATAAATATAATAAATTCAGATATTGATTTACAAATTTGTGATTGATGTTTTAAAAGGTTAGTTTTACTCAAGAATATGGACAATCTGATAAGATAATTTCCTTAATTAGATGAAGAATATACGATAACTCCACGACAACATCATCAGGTACGAACATAATATATAAATGGTTGCATAATACAAGTGTTGATAGATGTTGTCCTGTCAATGTTTTCATACAAATAATAATAATAATAATAATAATGAGGACTTTGTATAGCGCCTAATCTTTAGAAGCTCTAAGCGCTTTACAACATTAGACAACACCTATAAGATAAAAAGCATATAATGATATGATCACAAAAACAAACACCATGAAAATAGAAAACATTAAAAAAACATGCTGAGAATAGTTAAGGTAGGAAACATTATTAGGTCTTTAAGTTTGTTCATGCATTCGAAATAAGTACGTTTTGAGAGCCCTCTTGAATGTGATCACTGTGGCTTTGTGTCTAAGTTCAGTGGGCAATTCATTCCACGTTACTGGGCCCTGGTATGCAAAAGAACGCTGTCCATATGACTTTGTTTTCATAGTCGGAATAATGAGTATACGATTGTCAGAAGAGGAGCGTAAGTATCTTGCTGGTGTATACACATGGGTGAGGTCAGATAGGTATGTTGGACTAGAGTCCGACAGTGAAACGTAGCACAGAGAACAAATTTTATGTTTGATTCTGGACTGAATGTATAGCCAGTGTTGGGTACAGAGCAGTGAGTAGGTGTGCTCTGATCGTGGTACTCTAAGTATGATCCGAGCAACTGTGTTTTGAACTTTTTGAAGTTTCTGGAGCAGATATTGAGATGAAGCAGACAGAATTGAGTTACAACAGTCCAGTATTGAAAGTACTAATGAACACACAAGTGTTTTAGTGGCATCAACTAAAAGATATTTGCGAATTGAGCTGATAGTAGTACAATATTGTTGTATATATTAGTTAGTGGTCCAACCTTGAGAAGCTCAAAACACTGCCAAGTAATATGCAAAACGTTTTTGTGTGTTTTGCAGAATCCTTTGAAAAAATTATACTATATGTATGAGGCACATATGAAGTCGGATAGCTTAAATGTTAAATCTGACTGCCATCAAAATTTCACACACAAACACAAACACACACACACACACACACACACACATGTATGTATGCATGTATGTATGTATGTATGTATGTATGTTGATCGAGCGCTCTCTAACCTCGTAAATTGTCTAATTGTTTTCAAAAGACTGACAAGTGTTTGCATCGTATAAAGATGCTTTCTTTCCAGATCGCCAATTATCAGTTAAACTTGTATTTATTTAGCTGTTTCAGGTGTTCATGAAGTATCTGATTCGTGGCTTCCAATCCTGTCTGGGTTTCATGATACTTTTAAAAGTACACTATAGATCAGCGGAACCACTTTGCTGATGTTACATAGCGATTTGTTTTACCTGGTGTTGATAATGGTATGAACTGTATGTTTGTACCATCTTTCTCATCTCTGTTACAGATCAATTCATGGCCATACAGTTTAGTTTTGGCGAAAAACGGATGCAGATACATTTTGCATCTCTATTTGTTTAACTGTCATGATACCGAGTAAATTATTTTTTCTTCAGAATGATCTATTTTTCCTTCTGGTATAAATAATAGATCAACATGCTTAATTCTTTAAAGTTTAATCACCCTTTAGGGAATTATTTAATTGTCCCAGTAGCATATGTATTTACTGAGATGTTAAATTCTTTTATAAACCATCTATAATCTAATGGGACATTTAATAAGCATATGCTAATATGGGCCAATGTAAGATATGGACATTATTATATGCCTCTAAAAGATGAACACATTTTTCAATGTGTAGAAGAAGCCAGTTTTTATCCCCGCTTGATATCTATGCAAATTTATTGCGTTCCCAACATCGTCTACGCAGCAATAGACATTTGTCTCCTGAAAATTATATTTGTAACTTTAATCCTATGAAAGCATTAAAATTCAGGATTCTGTCTTCTGCTTTTATGGCATAAGTTATTGCCCAATTAAATCACAGATCCAAAATGTCTTTATAAATGATTTTGTTTTTCGTAAGGTCCAACATTGCATAATTTATTACAAAAATATACAACAATGATGATAGCAGTTACGTTGGTATATGACATACAGGATAGCAATCCCTCCTTTTCAATGGAATTCACATGTCCCTATCTGTAAAACCAACATCAGTCTGGAATCGTTTACTGTTGTGTTCAGATACAATTTTGACTACGAAAAGAACATTTCTGACAGAAAGTGTAATTCAGTTCTTTCCTCAAATGAGATTTATTTGGTAGGAAATAGCGTTCTAGCATTTAGCAGGACCGTACTACTATAATTTATTTGGTAGGAAATAGCGTTCTAGCATTTAGCAGGACCGTACTACTATAATTTATTTGGTAGGAAATAGCGTTCTAGCATTTAGCAGGACCGTACTAATATGCATTAATCATTATAAACTGCACTATGGCCTTACATACTAGACTGACGTAAAGAAATTGTAAATATTGGCAAATTTTTAGAACACTTGTATGGAAGAATCGTTGAGAGAAAGACGTAACTCATTCTCATCAATATCACACTGTTAAAATAAATGAAAGTCCAATAAAAACTTGTCAGCCATGCCAGTTGCATGAGAAACAATAAAGTCTTCATATTAAGGAACGTCATACGTTTATCATTATTATGTACTACATCGATTTAGTTCAGTGAGCGCAAAACCAGAACGACAGAACAGAATCCGATGGGAGTGTCCTAATAGGTCTCATTAAAATATGCACAGGTGGTTGTCATTTTATCTGGTCATATTTAAAAATTCGCAGATTTAATGCAAAGAGTTAATGTGTTGTTTCTGGAAGAACATATATTGTTATCTGCATCTGCCCGTGGTTTCTTGCTGTGTCCATCTAGAATCATGATTCAGGCAATAGCGTGCATTTTCGATTTTGAAGTGATCCCGATATCTTTCAGCTATAATTATTTTGAAAATCAAATAAGGTGTTCATTTTAAAAAAATTAAGCTTGCGTATCTGCTTTTTCTTCTTTGAAGTTTATCCTTTTTTCCGCGTACCGCATTACATTATAAACGTAAATTATTATACCAGTCGCATTTACCAGTTTACCTTTTTTCATTCAAACTTCAAAGTTTAACATACGATCAAGGGCAATAAAGTCGAGTATTTAAATTTGAGTGTATAATTGCAATGATATTTCGCCTGGCAATGACAAGAAAAGCATACATTTTATTTTCATGGCTTTTTACAGTTGAGGCATAAGCATACATTCGGTACTGTTCCTAAACGTGTCTCGAGTATGGTCCTGGTGGATACAAAGCTCTGATCTTGTTCCTGAAGGATCAAATATTAGCAGCCAATCAAATGGAAATGCACAGTAATATGGGACTTCTAAACTTGCAGTACAATCTTACACGGATAAGAGACAAGATGTTTAATCGTTAATCACTCACTAGGAATAGGGTATTGAAAATAAACCTTATAATGTGAAATAACTTGTTTGTATGTAAGTCGTCATTCATTCTACAAGAAATGGAAACATGTCCGAGAGGTTGGTGCCATCATTCCCTTTAGATTATAATAAAATCAGAGATAACTTTGGAAAAGACATGTAATCTTTCTTCAACCGGTCATCGCCCAGGCTTGCGAGACAGTAACATTTCAGTTGCATAGCTGGTAAAGTGTCCATGCATGACAGTCTTGTCACGTGCATTGAGTTTTACTCCATGTCGACCTGAATCCTACATTCTGATCGAATACGTTAATCGCACACACACACACACACACATATGTGTATATATATATATAATGAGTCTTACTTAATCCATGAAGCTGACCGATATTTGTCCTTCGATGTCCCAAATATATTTATATCAAATTGTCTTTGGTATATTAAACTGTCACTCTTGAACCAAGTAAAATTAAAAGGTTATGCAAAGTTTATCTGACTAATAGACTAGTTCGTTGTCAGTCGATCAACAAAGGTGTCATCAACCAAGCATGATTCAAAGGCAAATATGTCTTGCTTACACAGTTGTTTTGTCGAACAATATAGGTGTTTATCCACTACGGTTCATTCAAAGGTTTCTACAGCTTTTATGCAAAATACCTTTGTCGAACAAAAGTGGTGTCGCAGATTAAGCTCAGTCCTCCCAACTGCCTGAAGGATATACCGCTCACAGTTAAGCTGGTCAAACGGGGTTAGTGAAAGTCAACTTAATCATTTAGTGAATTTGATTTCATAGATCGGCTTCACAGTAAAATATGTTTTTTTTCTTCTTCAGAAAATGAGATCCAATAGGAACAGACATCTATTACAAGAATTTAAAGATAATTCTTTCACCAACTATATTTAAATGTGGCAACATCATGATTGGTATATAGAAAATGCGTTTAATAGGATGTACTATAGCAAAGCAAGTCAAATATATATATATATATATATATATATATATATATATATATATATATATATATATATATATATATATATATATATATATATGCGTGCAGGGTATGTTTGTCTGTCTCTCGGTTTATCTCTCTTTCTCTCTCTCTCTCTCTCTCTCTCTCTGCTATATGGGCGATCATCAGTTCCAGCGACATTCTTTTCTACATTTCATTACAAAAACATACAAAAACTGACCATATCATGTAACATAAGGTCACAATAAATATGTCGCATTAAAGGAGCTCTGACATCAAATACAGATAAACTGAAGAGAAAAGAAACAAAAGATAGGTGCAAGAAGAATGAAGTATATAAAGTAAGACATTACAATTAGATTATCAAAGAATAATAATAGCTGAAACTTTCCATGAGTTTCGATCTTGTGTAATAATATAAATTTACATACCTTTTATAACGAAAACATATGGCTAATCGACAGATATGTTTCTTACAATAATGTCATATATGTTTCTTACAATAATGTCATCATAATGAAATTGTCAGGTATGTCCTCCAGGATATAATCCGAGCCTTTATTTAATAGATGAAGAATTAAGAGTCAAATATACGAACAACACACGTCGGTCATGGAAAAAAATGTAAAATGCTACAATGCATTGTTTCATATTACTTTATGCTTGATGAACTCACCAGATCTGCTAATCACTTTACATCTTTGGGAAGATATGTGGAATTGAAGACTCGATAAACAAGCTTCTAGAACTTAAATCCATTACAGGGTGCAGATATCTTTCATATAAACCAATCCGGATGGACGAGGTGATTTTGTATCGCTCAAAATATTTACCCCATGGTTAACTGATTGGTTAGAAATCGTACTGAAGTTATAGTACGGTTAAGTCTTGTTTGGAAAAGTCAGACTTGCACAGAACATTCCATGCTTAATGTATGTGATTTGGAGAGCATATCTCAATACCAATAAAATGTTATCAGATTGGTGTTTCGCTCATCTCATAATCGCCTGACTGTGCGCTCTTTGTTTCCATCTGACTTGAACGTTCGAAAACTTTCTCTTGTTTATATGGATTATGATACACGGTTACAAAATATTGCGCTGTAACAGCTTTTTTACGAATTATATGTACTTAACGGATTCAGTCAGCAGAAAGGAATATGCTGATTTTGCATTTTGTAAAAATCATTTTCGCTGAATACGGAATTCGCTGAATGTTGGAAGAAATGTACGTTATACAATGGAATGGTGTTTACTATTTGTTTGTTTTATTACAATTATTACATAAGAACAACAGTCTTTATTGGGGAAAAATACATATTTGAATAACAATATAAAAATCATTGATTTTAGTAAATTTGCACAAAAAATTAGTCATGACATATATATAGATATGACGTTTTATTTCATTTTGTGTCCAGTATTCTGACATTTCTATATATGGATATGATATTTTATTTCATTGTGTGTCCAGTATTCTGATACTTCTTACTAGTAATAAAACCCCAAAGGTCTGTGCTCATCCATTGCAAATCAGACACCTGAGTGATCGTGGCTGGCAGTTTATTGTTTACCGTGGTTTCCAAGGACCTCATGACAACATTCGTTTTTTCTTCTCGCACGGCAAGAGCGATAAACAGATCAGCATTATAAGTGATGTTAGAAATCACCCTTTAATCTAGTCGGCCTTACATTTAATTAGCTAGAAAATGTTGAGATTCATTTAAATCTTTCTCGTTAAAGTTAATGTATTGTGTGAATGAATGTAAGGACAGGCACACGGACTCGAAAGTGATCGCTATGTCAAGCTTCTACCAAAAAGGTTTCCACAAAAATGTACTGACCGTAAAAGAAATCGCGCTCTGTCAAAATATTTTATATTTTGTTCAGCCATCTTTAAGAAGCAGTAAAGTTGGTTCTAGTTCCTGCATTAACGGCTATTTGTAGTGGCCGATATACATTGCCAATTTACTACAACCTTAAGAGGCAACTATGTCGAGATGGTTTCGATCGAATTGATCGAAAATCTATTAAGCGGGTTTGGAGAGAGATTCGTTGAAAGTTAAGCTATATTTGAATTAACGGATGCCGTTTTTAAATATACAGCATAGCAATGAAAACAAATGAAAGTAGTCTATAACAGAATTTTTCTGAAAGATTTGCATAAATTCAATTGAGCAAGTTTTGAAGACAATTAGTTTACGTTGATTCTATTTCAGCAAGTATGGACATGTATGATGAATGATCAACATCATTTGCACATAAAATATAATCTCTTTGTGTCAAGAAGATATCTGTTAGTTTACTTTGAAAATGTTCTCTTGCTTGTTTAAAGACAACAAAATCATGACAGAAGAAGAACTCACTAAGGAAGACGAATAACGCATGATGGGCTCAGGGCCAGACTTCATGCTCACTTGGACAAACTGTTATATCTAGAAGAGTCAGAAACATATTGAAAATAAGACATATTTATAATAAGTACTTGTACTTTTACATGAAAAATATAACACTGGCAAAACTTTGGGCTCAGGGATAGACTTCATGCTCACTTGGACAAACTGTTATATCTAGAAGAGTCAGAAACATATTGAAAATAAGACATATTTATAATAAGTATTTGTACTTTTGCATGAAAAATATAACACTGGCAAAACTGAAAAGAATTAATTTGTTTACTCTTCCACATATATGCTGCACTTTTTTCAAAACTGTTTGCACTCCTAATATGCAAAACTTGTACAATGATTATTTGTTTATTTATTTGCTGTTCTTGCTGCTAGATCTGCGGTTGCCCAGCTGTAAGATGTAACACTTGTTTCCATTTCGGACGATATGAGAGAGTTTTCGAAATATGGAACTGTCATATAGAATTATTGTTTCCTCTGTTACGATGAGAAGGACTTTTACAAATATGGAATTGCAAGATAGAACTCTGGCTTCTTTCGTGTGATAATCAAGATTTACATAAATATCGAATTGTTGGATGTGATTCCCTGTACAATAAAAAGATAAAAAGTGTCTAATGATGTAATTTATTTTTAACTTAAAAAAACCTTCGTTTTAGCGACGTTGGTGCAGATGAAATTTCGATTGAATTTTAAAGTGTTGGAACGTAATTGAAACCATCTTCGAGAATTTTAATTTTGCGAAGTCTTTATATCTTACGTTCTCGTAATTATCTTTTTCTGAATCCCTCCAACCTTTCTTGATAAAAAGTGTTTAATGATGCAATTAGGTTTTGACAAAAAAGAAAACATTTTTGTTTTAGCGACGTTGGTGCAGATGAAATTTTGATTGAATTTTAAAGTGTTGGAACGTAATTGTAACCATGTTTGAGAATATTAATTCTCAGAAATTTTTATATTTTACGTTCTCGTAATTACCTTTTTTCTGAAACCCTCCAAACTTTAGTAAGGGTTAGTTACATAATTCGTGTATGGCAAAAACATTGTCCATGAAAAATTCTATAACACATGAGTCTAGCATATCTCAAAAACAAACTTCTACTTTGATTGAAAGGTATGAAACCAATAATATATGCAGCATATATTGTATCACTTTCCCTCAGGCAACTAGTATGTAACCAAAGGTACTATTGGCATCAATGACAGTGCTGAAAAACTATTAAACCTTTAAATGGTGGAAATTTATTTCGAGAATGAGGTAAACCTGGAGAGAACTGGCATCTATTTAATAAACTTGTTAGAATATGTTTCATTTCAAAACTCATTAGCATAGACGGAGTGACTTTGATACAAGCTACTGAAAAGTCCATTAAAATTACATTAAGTGATTTAAAGTTTTGTCAAAATAATTATATGTACTATTTTACCATTGTTAAAGGTCATATAAAATACGGTGCATTACATGTTAATAAACATTGGTACGAGAAAATTATATCTGGAAGGAAGGAAACCCATTTCAGATAGTAATGATACTAAATCAGTAGCTAGCATATTGATAAATATGGAAATATGTATTTTTTGTTTTGGTTATGTTAGCGAGGCCTCAGGCCCAGAGTACCATTTATTATTAGAATATATTTTACAAGAACCAGTCATACATGACAAGAAGATGATAAGTTGATGCGATATAACAAAATGTCATAAATTGCTCGTACAGGAGAGTCGTAATGTACAAATTTAGATCATGTATTTAGATAAAGAACAGTTGAAGTTTCACAGTATTTTCGACTCTAAACATATTACTTATTTTGTTTCTTTATTTTATGATACAACTAAAACATATATAATATATAATTCCTCTTCAACTGCAGCGAAATGATTAGATGTCAGAAGACTGACAATGAGGTAAATGTTAAAAGGGAAAAAAATGCGCATGTAGACTTGTTTGAAATGATAATAACAAGGTACGTACAAACGCGAGTGTATAGCGTATAGGAACATCTAGACTGACATGGACGAAGATATACAATTTAGTTCAGCATAAATATTAGATCACTGTGACATTCTTGGTGTAGCAAACCTTTTTGATATCAATTCACGAATTAATAATCATACGTCTGAATGGCAGCATGGACTAATATATTAAAGACGTAACTAAATAATAATCGAGATTGTTGTTGTTGTTGTTGTTGTGGGGTTTAACGCCATTTTTTCAGCACACGATAGGGTATACATGGCGGCCATTATTAATGGTGGAGGAAGAACCCGGGAAAATCTCAGAAAGAACCACCGACCCACGAGAAGCTACTGGCAAGCTTTTTCACATACCCACATTGGAATAATCGAGATAGATGTGTAGATAAAACAAAAAATAAATATTAAGAATGAAAGGAAGAGACATCTGGAAATACAAAAGTCAATAAAGTTCCAATTCAGTGACGTCGATGTGAGTGAAAATGTGTGTATGGCATTGTCTGTGTGTCACAATGATATTTGCAACTAAAAGAGTCACTCAAGTGTGTAAATTAGGTCAAAATAAATTAGGTTTGATATGTTTAAATTGCTCTCCTAAGATAGATGCACATGCCAATTCACATGAGTTAAATAAATTAAAACAGGTTTCAAAGTGAAATGAACAGACAGCTATTATATTAAAGTCACTCAAGCGTAAAACGTTAGTCGAACTCACCTAGTTTTGAATTAGTTCGGGTACCATCGTTGAGACGGAATCCATTTGTCAGTGTTGATTAGTGTAGGTAAAATAGGATCATATATTGGAAGCAGAACGAAATAAAATTCGAGAATACAGAGGGATACTCAAGGATGAAAATCAAGACAAAGTGACCGAGATTAATATGATTCAATTTCACTTTTTTTAGGTGTATCCGCATACCATTGTTTATGAGTGAAAGTGAAGTAGGGTCCTGATTTTTGAGGTTGCAACTAATAAGCAGCTGAATATGCAGCAGTGATACTAGTGTGAAAAATACGTTGTAATGACAAGTTTGTAAAATGTAACGAATAATTTATTTACCTACAATACACAATGAAAAAAAGAAAAAAACAATTAGTAATTTAAAGTTTTGCATACAATTCACTAAAAGTCCTGAATAAATCCGAAAACTGAAGGTGATGACGTGTCTATTATAGCTCAAAGTGTGTTTATGTACTAGCAGTCATTTGTTGAATCACGGAAATATAATTCCAGATTTTAATACACTGTAAATTCTAGTAAATGTTTCTATTCAATAATTTTATCAGAGCACTTTTGTATTTCCAGATAAAATAATTACTTGAATTCAATATTTTGAAGAAATAAAATTCAGCCCAACTAGACACAACATAATAGACATTGTCAATGTGCTAGATCTCAAAGCACCTGATACAATCCTCTCAGTTGCACTATAAATACCTCACTGCTTGACATCAGGTCACAATCAGCATTTTCTAAAAATAACCAATTCCTAATGGAAAATAACCTTCTTCAATGATCCTGCTGTTTACATATTAATAACCTGGAATATGCACAAGTTTAGGAAATTCCAAAACTTGTACCTAAATAAACATATTGACTTCTTTTATTAATAATAATAATGATTTTAAACCGTACATTTAGAGAATAATTTAACCATATAGTTGTTTATAATAAATAAAATATAAAAAATTCAATTTGGCTCGAGAAGAAATGAATTCAGTTTTGGAAGGGTCAAGTTCGACATACAATGTACATTAAAGGAGCATTTAATGAAATAAAATAAAATAAAACTATCAAACAAGCAAATTAAATATACACAACATTTAAGTTTAGTTTTGCTGTTCTACTCTCATAGAGATACATCAACATACGAATTGTCATCGGTTGGTCTGAAACAGGGTCTAAGTATTGATGGAGTAACGCATGGACGCATGAACGAATGCTAAAACGTTTGTATGCCTTCAGAACTTTGCAGCCGATGGGATAGAAAGCATAATACAAAACACGTGGAATTGTAATAATATGTATCAACATCCAAAATTTCTATCGACAGGCAGTATTGACAAAGTATAGTTCATTTTCAGCTACGTTTTGACTAGTTTCAAGATTCATCTTTTGATACACGTAATCGAAAGTACTATTCGGTTTGGCATTCAATCGTAACATGACTGATACACTCTACTACATGAATGTAAACAATAGAGGCAAGATCTATTAAGATTTGTTATAATGTAACGTACGTTATTTACCACATACATACCGTAATTTTCTGTCAAAGGCAGTTCCTTTCATTAAGGCAGTGGCTATTCATAAGAAAAAGGTTTGATATTTTACGAGCAAAATTCATTTTGCGAAAAGGTCTACCTTGTTTAAAAAAGAAAGTGTTGGGTAAAGAATATTTGTTTAGATAATACTTTAAGAATGGTCACGAATGTCTACAGGACACGTTGGTCATGCAATGTAACTTTTATCTTGTATTTGTCATACGTTTGATGAGTAAAATTTCTGTGACACACAACGTCTTTCCTGATTGATGCAATTTAAAAAAAGTAAAAGTGAGGTTTCTCACACTTCATATAAATGCGAAGTCTTTGCAAAAAGTTAAGACACTACATGACGATTCGTGAATTTTTCGTGAAAAACGAAAACTCGCTGGAACAGGTTTCTTGATGAAAAATCACGTTTATACGGTTCTAGGGTATAACTATTTACGTGGAAACCTTTTACATGTAGTATATTTTCATGAAGATTGCGACATTATTAACTAAACGAAAAAAATTACTTTTTCTGAAAAGGATATGTATTTCAATTAAAACACAAGTTTTCCTTTGAAAAAAGGCTGTGAGAAAAATCATCTCGTAAAAGATATTAACAGCTATTGATAATAATTGCATACCATCGTCTCAGTCCTTGAATTTCAGTTGTAGCTATAAAGTACTCACATTTCCACTCTTTCCATGACTTTCAATTTTAACTATGAAGTACTCACATTTCTACTCCTTCAATGAATTTTACTCGTTACTATGATGTATTCTCATTTCTACTCCTTCAATGACTTTCAGTTGTTACTATGAAGTACTAAACATTTCTACTCCATCAATGAATTTCAAGTGTTACTATGAAATACTAACATTTACACTCCTTCGTTGAATTTCAGTTGTAACTATGAAGTACTCACATCTCCACTCCTTCAATGAATTTCAAATGTTACTATGAAGTACTTAAATTTCCACACTTTCCATGCATTTCAATCGTACCTGTCAAATGTATAAACATTTCCACTCTTTCCATGGATTTCAGTTGTACCTATCAAATTTACTCACATTTCCACTCTTTCCATGAATTTCAATTGTAACTATCAATTATTACACATTTCCATTCTTTCCGTGAATTTAAATTGTACCTTCCAATTTAAACTGGAATCGAATGCTGATAACAAAGCTACGAATAAGTTATTTACATTTATTTCTGTTCCCCTTCAGGGGTCAAACATCACAATTTATTTCCTTGTGTCCCTCGTTCGTTTCCAACGCAGTAATGACATGGTAGGAAATTGTTTTGATCCCATTTTCATTTTGTCTCCACCAGACACTTATAATGATTCCGCCGTAAAGCATCTTGCCAGTTGTCAAGGTCATATGCTGTTTCGTTCATGTACACGCCGTTTCTATGTTGATGGGGCTCCCGAGAAAACTTCTTTCAAGCATCAATATTTTCCTCGTCTTTAATGGCAACTGACATAGCGACTTCTCATGCCATGCAGAGAAGTCTGTTTCGTAAACCAGGATGTATGGTCGCAGAGTCATTTGAGAATTTTACCTATTTTTCTTGTCACGAAGAATAGTCAAAAGCGCAATATTGCATTCAAATACAAAAATTGTTTCACCACTGTATTATTAAAAAATATAATAGTGAATTGAGAACAGAATAGTTTCCATTTTTGGTGTATGAAATATTTTCAAGCGCACATGAGAAAATGAAAGAGGAATAGAGAACTGGTAACCAGTCTAAATGAAATGAAAGACGCCACAGGGATTTGAATTCATTTCTTCTGTATGGTCTCCTTGATTGCAGTACGGTAAAGACACCACTAGAATAAACGTTCCCGACCGGAGAGGTTGTGTAGTAAGAATTTTCGAATGTCACAGAATTTCTAAAAATTACTTAAAGTAAAATATCGAAGTTGTTTCTAAACTTAATCTTAATCTGACAGCTCATTCAACTGAGCATGACTGACAGCTCATTCAACTGAATAACACTCCCAATATAATTATAAATATTTATACATGTTTATTATGTGATTCCGTTGTGAACTGGTACAAAATTTATAGAAGAAATAGGTTACGTCTTTTGTCGCCTGCGCATAAAATAATCATAACTAATTAGTTCATTTCTCATGATCTTCGATTTGGATCCATATAAAATAGTCGTACCTATCGCGTTCGTAACGAAGAGCTACCTCAATTTCTAGTACAGTTTCACAGCACATCACTCTAATATATATGAAAATTGTGTTAAAGATATCCGCGGTTTAAACTTACAGACAAATCGAGATGGTGCAATAAACAATTCATCATTTACCCTTATTACGAATCTATGATCTGAAACTAAGTAATAGAAATGAGATAAAAGCAATAGTTTGTAAAATTTCAAAACAAATTTACACTAAAACACAAAGTGAAACTTACAATAGTGCAAATTAAATCCTAAAAATGCATACAATTTCTAACATAATTCCTCATTATTAAAGTTCAGAATAAATGTTAGTGGTATTCACAAATAAACCCAACGCTGAAAGAGCTAATGTGCCTTTGATGGCCAATGTCGCCTTTTGTTGAAGCACAAAAATACGGTCCAAGTGCATATCCTTATCTGAATTTCACTATAAATCAAAGTCTATATTTCCAAAAATGTCGCTTCTGAGCACTCTGAAGTTCTATAGAAGAGTAACTTGAATTATACAATTTGAATAAATAAATTCCATCTCAATGATATTCTGGATACAACAATAATATAAGCGATTCCGATAATTGTTTTTTCTAGATAAACAATAATCCTCTACTTGACTTCAGGTCACAATTAGCATTTCCTAATAAACTATTACCTAATGGAAATTATCACCCTTAAAGGTTCCGAATGGATACAATATAAAATCTTCGTTATAATTAGAAGTTTTTTACTAAACTTATAATATTAAATATGACAAACAACATGTAGACCCGGCATGATCATGGGAAATTTATGATTTCCACCTTAAGCAAGATCAATGAATAAGAGAATGGGAGGGTGCAATATGTAGTAAATTTTGAACTTTTATTTACTATATTTCATGCCCTTCAATTAAGTAGCTTTGAAAATTGGTATTGACAGTTTGCTCAAAAATGTGTTATAATAGATATCAAAAGGTTTTCAAAAACTTACTTCAACTTTTGCTATATATTACAAAAGATTCTTAAAGCTGCCATTTTAATGAAGTATGAGCAAAACGTCTGAAAGTTTTACTAAATTCAAACTATCGTAAGAAAAACATGTTATACCTTGTCCTGAGGTTATACAAAACTTTTCGTGCCAAATTCAGACTCTTCATACGTCTGATTAGACAGAGATTCTTACATTTGCCAATCAGAGATTAAAACTTTGAGTTGGATATGAGTTCGAGCATAAAAATATTTGTCTAATGACGAGGCCTCAGCACAAAACTTTAACTCGGACTCAACGCTCCAATAAAAGTCTTTATGTATTAATAAAGATATCGTGCTTCTCGAGAAAAACTAATGCAAATATTTGGAGTTTGTAACCTGACGTACAGCACGCAGGTTCAAATCATCTTCTTTTGTATTGAAAAACCAGTTGATTTGGCATTTTCCATCTTTAGAACAAGTGAAAATGCGCATCCTTTCTTTGTTAATGAGCTTATGTTGTTGGAGAGTGGTATGTACCAGTTGTCTATATATTTACATTTTAAATTTATTCAACTGTTGCATTCGACTGTTTTGCAAGCCCCTAAAATAATTTGTATCCAAATGATGTCCTGACACAAGCGGAAGAGGAAATATCTTGTTTGTTTTCCCAATGGGTTTTTGGGGTGAATGTATATTGGTGATTGTGGTAGAGGCAAAGGTCAGTTATGCACATATTACAATAACAACTACATACATAGTACCGTGGGTCACGGCTAGGAGATAAAAAGGTCATAAAATGTTATGGGATTTGTCGTGATAATACCTGGAAGAAGACGTCTGATTTACGTTAACGTATTACAAGACGTCTGCATGATTTTTCTGTCCCCGCAATTACCTAGGGTAACCTAATTGTCTTTTACGTAAAAGACAGTTGGAATTTTCCCGGAAAAATGAGAAAATGAAAGACTCCTGCAAACCTAAGATAATATGAATACATGGCCAACGAAATAATAACTTCATGCAAACCTTTAAGATGTGTTTACCATGATGTTTTCTGACCAACTTGATTAAAGTCAGTTTAGTACAGGTTTTTGAAAATAATTGATTCAAACGTATTATTTTTTTAAAAAAATAATTGCGGTCATATATAATAACGAATCAGTAGCAGCTGCCCACATTCCAAAGTTCTTTATGCCTGAATTATTTATGTACATCTTGATTAAAATATGGTAAGCAAGTTTTGAGAATGAAGTCTTTTGCATGTATTTTATTCGTAGCAACGGTGACCATCTTTGAAATCTGATTGGCTACATTGTACTAATTGATAAGGCTTTTATGCAAATATATTTTGGTCAAACTTATAGCAACGGTGATCGGGAAGAAGATATATATATATATATATATATATATATATATATATATATATATATATATATATATATATATATATATATATATATATATATATATATATATATATATATATATATATATATATATATATATATATATATATATATATATTATTGTTTCAGTTGAGGGACTGCAGTACTTACTAGTTAATCGTCATCATAAAAAATAGTAAAACCTGTGTTTTATACACGAAAAGTCTCTGTCTACTTTGCATGAAATCAGACCCATAATGTATGCATATAAGTAGGTGATAATAACATTTTTGAAGGATGGCGAACAACCCACGCTGTGAAGGATGAATCAAGGATGCAGACCCATACCCTAAGCTCTCTTGACTTGTATAACCATATGAGTTAAAAGGGAAGAAGTACAACAATTACTGCCACGCAGTGTTATGCTTTTCAAGATTTACTTGTGGACATAATTTACCATCATGCTTGCTAGACAACTCCATGATAAAAAGTTTTTCCTGATCTTCGTCACCTGAAAGGAACCATGAAATGATAGAGAAAGAACAACAAAAGCCTGTTCCAGAATAGTATTACCTTGCTACAAAGAGCTTTACCGGACGGACAATGAGATATGTAAATGATTTAGGACGATGATATTACTTATTCAATCCGTAATACGTATGTTATATCTCACTGAATTGAAAATACCAATAATAACTATGAATTTAACAAAGAGTATTATATGGGACATTCCTACACATTCCTGGTCAAATACATTCCTACATATTAAAATACATGGGTTCTTCCTGGCACCTGTTTTCTTCAACAAGGAATTATTGTCCTCTCCTGGAAGAGATGTCTCATCAAATTCATTATAATCCTGCATTTGCATGATTCATGCAACATGAAGTATTTCAAAATATCAGTGTACAGGAATATCAAGATCCAAGGCCATAGACAAATATGGGGATTGTCTTGGAGAAGTTTGTATGCTTGGAGGTAGCAGTTATGATCTGCGTGACTTACATTCTCTGTTTCACTACCGCAGGATTCGAATTTAATCACCGAAAGTCCGTACCTTCCTATCTGGTTGATCGCATGTGTTCTTAATGGAAAGTTATCAAATATATGGTAACCTCCATAATCGTTCTGTAAATTCTTTACATACTCGTTGAAGACTGCCATAAATATATAACCACTCAAGTTAGGTTTAGGTAAAAAAGCTCGTAGCGATGGTGATCACCACTTTTAGCAGTTGTTGCATCTGATATTGTAATTTATACGTAAACCTAACATCGATGCCGGTCCAGAAATAAAAATGTGTCGCTTCTGTTTTGTACGGTCCGTCAGCATGCTATGAAGTGCTGTCATCTCCTGTACAGTCTATTACCTTCCCATCAGCAGCCACAACATTTACAAAGACCAAAATCAATCATTTGTGAAGAAATATACTAAGCATCTAGAGCTATATGGAAGCAGTATCAAACGTACTGAAATTTACTGTATTAGGTAACTGGTATATAATTAACCTTTTTATATATTCTGAGTCAAGAATTGCCCGAGTCTACAGCTACGTCCCTTTGTAATATGACGTTTGAAATGCAAATTGATACTGATCTCTTTCAAGAAGGATACAGACATATCAATATATAGATTTTTCATAACAAATCAACAACAAACAAATCAACATCCAAGTATTAGAATTGAACGTGTTCTCATCAAAAGACTGACTAATAAATGTGTAAGCTAAAGACATAATTTCCTGCTCAACATCATTCTCACGGCTCTTTCTGTCTTAAAATATTCTACAGAAATGTCCACATTCAACCCACCGGTATAACATCTTTCAGTTTATGTACATGTTACATTAAATAGATATATGTAAATCTTTTCCGATTTCCGTCCATAAGCCTTTGATCAATAAAGAAAATTGCATAACGCACATATAACAAACAATATATTTGACACTAATACATGCAGTGATATAGGTACTACACCTTGATATCAATCCTGAAACTTGTTATTCATTAAATTGCCAATCAACACAAATTCATAGATTAACAATTCGCTTTGTTGTTTCGACTTGTCTCTTACTCAGGTTGTTATTTCTCTTTGTTGGAGGAATAATAACATAAATCTCTTTAGAAGTAACCACATGAGCATACCTGAGGTTCCCACATGGCTATCAGTCCGCATAATTCTTTTATTTCTATACCTGAAATCATTCCCACCAAGAGATCTGACATATGGTCGATTGTAACATTGGAGCTTTAACCTATCAATACGTTTCACGTCATATGCTACTTATACATTTGCTATATTTTAAAACGTGAACAAGCAAACAAAACATTTACTTAGAACGATTGTACTCTTACGTACTCTAAATATGAAAGTCTCCAGCAAGTCTACTCGTTTCTTCAGATTTCTTTGTGTAAAGAGACTGTTATACACTGAGGGTAAGAGAAATCGTACCTTCTGGCATCAACTTTTCAGATGTCACTCCAGGATAATTTCCTAAACCTCGCACTTTCCCAGCGTAGCGAATCCCCTTCTTCCTCATTCTGGCAGCTTTGACGTCCCTGTCTTCCGCTTCTGCAAGACGTACATCGTTGTGGACCATAGCACGCTTGTCTTTGATGCTAACTGATTGATATGTAGATTTCCCAGCCCCAGCCTTCCTGTTGTATAATGTCCCAACCATGTGTATGTGTCTCAACCTGGATTCTGCCTCTTCAACTACCTTTCCTGCCATCCACTTCTTCCCTATCCTTACCGCCAATGTTGATTCTCTTACCTTCGCAACTGCACTTTCTTTCAACATCAGCAGCTACCTGGTCTTAGTCACCTTGAACTCCTCTGACACTGACGGTAGTGGTAACTGAAGCTTGCAGCCGGTACGGTACAAAGACGAACTTACTGAAGCTCTTTGGTAATCCCATCCATTGTAGAAATATGTATTGAACATTTCTATAATGCTTCTACAACCGTCAGTGGGATTTCGTATACTAGAAGTGCCCAAAATACTTTTGGCAAAATGAAGGTAATACCGGTCCTTTTACTTCAAAGGTAACACACACATTGATATGGCTTTCATCCAGTCTTTGGGTCATCGCTTCGTGTCTGCTACACTCTCACTGTCTAGGATCCTAATTGGTTGCACAATCAGTGTTGCACTTTCCCCTTATTTCAGAACCATCTTGATTTACATGATTTTCATCGTGGCCCAGTATATATGATTCAGATGTTTGATTCAGAACAACTCAGCGGCAGTACAAAATAGAGATGGGATCACATCAGATAGACTGTTTACAGCACAGCCACAGGGATTTTCGGTAAGAAGCAGTCAATGAACAATGACTGGCTTAAAGCTTACTACGCCACTTTCATGCCAGCCATAGAAGAGCGTCGCAGTGCTCACCTGGACTATAAGCGACCCCCTGTCTGAAGACACTACAGACATACAGGTCTACCAAAAGCAAAGTGCAGATGTTAGCAATTCAGTGCGTCAATGAATACTGGCCTCAACTCTATTAGACCCTTTGGTCCGTAGCATATATCGAAAACATCAGAGGAGTGTGTGATGGCATTAAGAAAGCAATGGGTCCCACGAAGAAAGTGACAGCAGCACTGAAGTCTTCCGAAGGCGATACTATCCACGACAAGGACAAACAGATGAAGCTTTGGCTGGAGTACTACTCTGATCTGTACTCCGGAGAGAACTATGTGACCAACGATGCCCTCCGCGCCATTGAGAACCTCCCTCTCATGGGCGAACTGGACAAGAAACCTAATGTAGCAGAACTAAAGCACCTGGGCAGGTTGGCATCCCAGCAAAAGTCATTAAGTGTGGCTGCAGCAGGCTGATCACACACTCGCGGGTGCAGACATTGAAAGACGCCATCATCGTAATCCTGTACAAGAACAAAGGCGATAGAAGTGATTATGACAACTAGACGGGTTTGTCCCTTCTAAGCATCCGTGGGTGCAGTCTTCGTACGCTTCACCATGAACAGACTGCAGACGCTTGCTAACAGAGTGTATCCAGAGTCGCAGTGCTTGTTCTGATATCAACCTGATCTTCTCCATCAGGCAACTGCAGAAGAAATGCAGAGAACAACACAGACCCCTTTTCATGGCCTCTATAAACCTCACCAAGGTGTTCGATCTAGACAACAGAGGCGGACTCTTCACAATCATGTCGACGATTGGATGAGGGTGTTGAGGGTCAGCAAGCTGCTAAGCATAATCTAATCATTGCACGATGATGTGAAAGGCACAGTACAATACGATGGCTGAACATCTGACCCTTTCGACATCCGCAGCGGAGTGAAACAGGACTGTGTCCTTGCCCCCACGCTCTTCGGCAGCGCATTCGTTGTTCTGCTCAAGCTCACCTTTGGGACGTCCACGGAAGGAATCTACCTTCACACGCGATCTGATGTCAGAGACATGCTTTTTGTAGACGATGCTATTCTAGCCACTCAAACAGAAGCTGGGCTACATCACCTGATGAACCGCTTTGCTAAAGGACGCCGACTCCCCAGCATCATCACCAACAACTACGAACTTGAGTTAGTCAGTCAGTTCACGTACCTCAGCTCTAATATCACCAACAATCTCTCGATGCTGAGTTAAAACAGTGGATAGACAAGGCATGAACAACTCTCTACAGGTTGTCGCAGAGAGTGTACAATATCAGCTTGCTGACCCTCAACACTAAGATCTCCGTGTACCGTGCCAGCGTGCTAATCGCTCTCCTGTACGCTAGTGATACCTAGACACTGTACGCCTTACAAGAGACAAAAACTGTGCACCTTTCACATGAGATTACCCCTGTATAATTGGGATCAACTGGAGCGATCGAGTAACAAACGACGAGGTGCTTGCACGTGTCAAGATTCCCAGCATGGTCACACTCCTCCGCCAACTCCGCATCATATGGCTGAGCCATGTACGTCTAATGGATGACGGACGTATCCCCAAAGACCTTCTTTATTCGATACTCGCCTCTGGCAAAAGGTCGTTGGGACGACCACATATCCGCGTCAAGGATGTCTGCAAGTACAACATGAAAGCCACTATCAACACCTGGGAAGAACTTGCTCTAGGCAGGTCCAGCTGGCGACACGCTCTGATCATTGGATTGAAAACTGGCAAGGACAGTCTCCGCTTGCTAGCCGACGAAAAGAGAGTTCAGAGGAAGAAGCAAATCCAACCCACACCAGACTCAACCTTCAAGTGCAGCAAGTGAAGCAAGGACAGCCACATGTTGGGCTCCATAGCCACAGCGGACGATGCACAACCACGAATAGGAACATTTCTCTTTGGAGCACTTCCATCGTCTCTCGAGACTAACGGATGCCAACAAGAAAATCCCTGTGGCTGTGCTGTACACAGTCTATCTGATGTCATCCCATCTGTATTTTGTACTGCTGTTGAGTTGTTCTGAATCAAACGTCTTGGAGAGGATATAATTTAATTCCTCAGCCTTGTCTGGATATGACGTGTTGCTCACATTAATGCTTGGTTTACCCTCTTGGCTAGAGCGGTGCATCTTTTTTAGCTGAAGCTTCGTTTTGCAGCACACAATTGAGTGGTCAGTGTCTCAGTCAGCGCTGTAGAAGGTACGGATAAGAAGCACACCCTTCATGAAAGAACGTCTCGTAATGATAAAGTTAAGCTGGCGGCAGCGTTTGGACCGGAAATGTCTCCAAGACACTTTCTGTTTTGGCTTTGTCTGAATGAATGAATTGGTGATGCTACGGTCGTGGTACGAGCACATCACTAGAAGTCGCTGATCGTTCTCATTCATGTTCCCAATGACAAAGATTCCAAAACAGGAAGGCCAAGAGTTATCGTCGGCACCCACCCTAGCATTCAAGTCGCCCATTAACATCAAGTTCTCTTCATTGGGAATTTTTTTCGATGAGCGAGTTTAACTCGTCGTAGATCTCATCCTTAGTATCCGCGGTAGCGCTTAGTGCGAAAGCATAAATGCTGATAAGGTTGACAGCCCCGGTTGTGGTAATATCTCCCAAGGAATATCAGTCTTCCGTTTCCTTGTTGACAGGGTTCTGTCATCCTCAGCAGAGAGTTCCTTGCGGAAAATCAAACACCTAACTCTCTGGCTTCGTCTGTCCTCTTTTCTAGCCTTAAGAAAGTGAAGTTTTTTCCTGTGAGGGACCCGAAATCCGGTAGTCGTCTCTCCTGTAGTGCGGAGATGTCGACCTGGAGTCTTGTGAGTTTGTCGCTGATGAATGAAGTCTTTCGAAAATCGCCGATTGCCTGGAGATGATCTGAGAGCCGAGTCAACATGGTCCGAACATTCAAGGTAGCTAGCTTGAGAATTGAAGGTTTCAATATTGGTTGTTATTTTCTATTTGTTGGTGCAGTAGTTTCAGTAGCCCTACGCACCCAGTAAGGGAGAAAAACTGTGACGGGGCTGCAACTTATTGGCTGTGGGCTGCCCAGCTTGAGGCTGGCAGTAGCTGTCCAATAAGACATGTTGGTCTCTCCCACCTCGGAAGCAAACCCTGGTTTCTGAGTCAACGCCAATCTAGCGGTGACTTATAACCGGTTAACTGCTGCTTTCCGTGTTGTGTCGACCCTATAAAGCAAAGCTGGCGTGTCCTCTCTAGGGCGAAAGCCTGGGCAGCGTGATATGGATAATCAGCTGTTTCCATGCAACTGATTCCCGCTCTCCACTCAGCTGATGGATCCAAGGGAATGGGCAATCCGATATGTCAGGCACCAGCGACGTCTCAGGAATTACCGAGATTGTGCTGAATGCAATGCCAAGTCGCTGTAAGGACTCCATCTCCGGATTATCTGTTAGGGTTTACTCCCTTTGCCTTTCCCATGAGAGAATATAGTCTCAAGGCATTTTGAAGTCGGAGTTTACCTTCTCCCAGATGGGTGCCGAACGTTTACACTATACTTGTATGCTTTGGTAGTTTCCGTCAGTGTGGAGTGTACTGGGGCTCCCGAGTAATCTTGACACAAATGTAACGACATTAGCAGCATATTTTAAATTTTCATCAGAAACTAATTCTAAAAACTAATGGTTATTTCTTTTAAAGAGTAATATTCGCCACATATTAATTTTGAACATTATAAATATAATTATATTTATTATCAGGACCCCGACTGGCCGAGTGGTCTAAAGCGCTCACCTTTGCAAATCACTGCCGTTTCACTTCTGTCTGGTTAGGTTTGACTCTCGGATTCTGCCAATATTGGTACGTGAGAAAGCTTGCCTGCAGCTTCTATTGGGTTGGTGGTTCTTTCTGGGGTTTTCCCGGGTTCTTCCTCCACTATTTTATACTGGTAACCATGTATACCCTATCATTCGCTGCAATATTGTGTTAAGACCTGTAACAAAATATGTATTTTCCTTTAATGTCATGTTTTGGTCGTGGAATGTATGCCAGCGTGGTGACAAAACATATAGTATTAAAAATATTTAAGCACTATCCAACTTTATTGTTTTGGTTTATTTATTTATTTCCCTGCGAATCTCAATTCGCTAAGTACACATATTCGTTTATAAAACTTATAACTTTCTAAAGATTGTTAGGAGAGTATATGTTGTCTTTTGAATTTATATAATTTCTCCACTAAATACTTTCTTCTTTATTGGATGTGTTTTAGTTTTATTATCCTGTTCTGATTAAAATCTTGCCAAAGTGGAATGGCGTGTTATATCAATAATGTACCCTGTAAAATGTAATACTTAATGTGTACACTTTTTGTTATCATCAACGATCTCTCAAATTTCAGCATTATGTCTTGTACAGGGCGTCAGCTATTTTGTAAACTTAATCATCCCAGTTCAGTAACAGTATAAATTACAACTTGTACAACAATTAACATTAACATGGCAAATTTATCTAAACTAAGGTAATGACCATTTGATTTTCAAGGGTGTGGCTGCAATTTTCCCTTGAGCTGCAATATTTAATTTTCTTGTACTTCTAGATAATTATTTCTTATTCACAAAAAATATAATTGATATAAGTTGGAGTTATTTTTCTACAAATCGCATCAGGGTATTTTCCAACTATTGACAGACGAAAATGTAACGAGAAAATAACTTTTCTCATGTCACTGCCTAAGAATATATATATACACACTGGTGCCAAGTACTGGCCAAATAATATTGCTATATGCTAATTTGATCCAGCAAAAATGATTTTTTAATATGTGTAAATGATCAGATAACGTGCAATTGTTTTGTATACAGTACCAATTACCTGATAACCTCAAAAGTTAATATAGTACCCAGCAGTAATTGTCACTGACTCACTAAGAAACGACAATATTAGATAATATTTAATATGTGTCAAACCAGGGTAAATTAAATCACTAGTATATTTAAAAAACAAACACAAAATTTGTTCTCTGTGATACGTTTCACTGACGGACTCCAGTCCAACATACCTATCGGACTTCACTAAGTGTACACACCAGCAAGATACTTACGCTCCTCTTCTGACAATCGTATACTCGTTATTCCCACTACGAAAACGAAGTCAAATGGACAAAGTTCTTTTGCATACCAGGGCCCAGCAACGTGGAATGAACTACCCACTGAACTTAGACACAAAGACACAGTGATCCCATTCAAGAGTGCTCTAAAAACTCACTTATTTCTACTGCAAGAACAAACTTAAAGACCTAATAATGTTTCCTACCTTAAATATTTTCAGCATGTTTTTGATGTTTTCTAATTTCATGGTGTTTGTTTTTTTCTAATCATATCATTATATATGTTTGTTATGTTATAGGTGTTGTCTAATGTTGTAAAGCGCTTATAGCTATACAAAATCCTCGTTTTTATTATTATTATTATTATTATTATTATTATTATTATTATTATTATTATTATTAGTATTAGTAGTAGTAATAGTATAAGACACAGTGTCAACAAATGACAAACATTCGCAAGTTCTGGTTGTACCAGCTACTGTGGTTTACTAATTTAAATAGTTTGCTAATGTCCGATACTTCAAGATGTTTAGCTTATATCTTTGATATTATTTGATTGTTTTGTTCTTGTGTTGTCTTGACTGATGTATTTTTCAAAGAACTGGATAAACAATAGCTGATATGACTATCGCGATAGCGCAATTACAATAACAACAGCTTCTCTTACTATATAATTGTTAGGAAGAAGTGCAGCTTATAATACTTCATTCTCTTCATTTTTCCTCTATATCATATTCACCTATGCGAGTCTAAACATCTACTTTAAATAAATAAGTTTTGTTGAAACATTTATCTCAGATTCAGATATATTTAAATCTATCTTGCCAATTATGTTGCTAACTGAATGGTACAGATACATAAACACAAGGGTAGTTAAGAATCTGATAAAGTAATTTAGAAAAAGCCAAAAGGTCTTCACAGAATTAAACTTCGTGGAAAACTTGTAAATATTGACAGGACTTCAATAAAGCCAAATGAGAACGTGTATGGAGAGAACAAAAAGATCGCAAAATAATCATCACTGCACGAAAGGCTTACTTTACACCGCATATATTGTTCATTTGGTCTTCAACGCCTTGTTGTTTATCGCCACCTGAAACTGAACGAAGTTATACTTCAACCATTAACAATAAACAATCAGTTAAACAGCAACTACAGAGCCTGTGCGAAGTACATGTACATATTGCTCTTGAGTAAGTCTCTTCAAGGGATACGACACGTTATCAACATACGATCCAGAACAGCATGTGCCCTAGCCTAATTTTTGTTACTGCCACTTTCTCGCTGACAAGTTTCAGTAATACATAGTAAGAAATCTCCCGAAGTAAAAATAATATTACCTTTTTAACCATGCAGCATGTAAATCAACAACTAAAGTTACCTACATCAAGTTTGACAAGACGTTATTTAATATGTGAATAGCCCCACATTCAAATAACGACGTTGAATACCTTTTTAGGCAGAAATATTCCGCTCTGCGTGCAGTCAGTTCACCTGGTGGCTCTTGGACTTGAACAACTTGTACAAACAGTACAATCAAATATAAAATTAAGTATACACCCGAGAAGTAGATGATGTGTTATATCAATTTTAGATGCTCGGGTAGAAAATAGAACAACAGTTACAGATTATAAGCCTACGGTTAAAGCCGGCGTACAAAGTTGAATTATGGGTGAAACAGGGGTATGAATCTGATGAAAACCTCACACAAATTTCAGGAAGATATTGAAAAGTAAACACAAGGGTAGTTAAGAATCTGATATGGTAATTTACAAAAAGCCAAACGGTCTTCACAGAATTAAATTTCGTGGAAAACTTGTAAACATTGACAGGACTTCAATAAAGCCAAATGAGAACGTGTATGGAGAGAATAAAAAGATTGCAAAATAATCATCACTGCACGAAAAACATCCCAAGCTGCTGGCTTCTGTTCCATTTTTAACTTTATTAATGAAACAATCTGTTGAACTACGTTTACTGCAACGCATAGTGCACTTATCCTGTCGTTGTTCTCTTTATAAACTTTTTGTGCTAGACCGATATACTTACGCCACTGCTATATATAAATATAGAGTAGCAATGCACTAAAACAGCATTAAAATTAGTAAATGAATGATAAAAGGTAATGTCTGATTGTCCCTCAACAGATAAACAGTTCGGTAAAGTGTATTTAAAAAAAAGCAAGAAAACTTATAAAATTGTAAATGCTAGATCAGCTAGACTATGAATGTCATTGTTAGATTAACAATAATAGGAAGGAGATCTTTGATGAGTAAACACCTTCTAATTGATACTTTAAAACAATTACAGAAAGTGTTAAACGAAGATCATCGAAACAACAAATATAATTAGGTACTTTGGTTTTTTTTATATCCTTGTTCTTGTGGATGATGAACTTTTGAACACATTAAGATGCGAATACGAAACCAATAGCAAGTTTCGTTATTTGCAAGTTTAAAAAACAAGTGAAAATAAATCGAAAACAATATTAAATATCTTGAAAGTAAATTTAATCATCTTTTAGCAAAACGTTCGTTCCAAAATAAATAGAAGGGGTGAGTGCAAACTGAGTGTGTAACTTTTTAAAACACAAGCCGAAGTTGGCAACAAACTAGAAATTATTCAGAATAACATTAAACACCGATGCAGAAAAAATAAAAGGAATATATGACCGAAATCTCATGATATCTGGGTTAACTTTTGCTATAGAATATGATATGTTTTAGTGTTATAAATTACAAAAACTAAGTAAAAAATCATTGGTGTCAGAGTCAACTAGTACAGTTTCTGAAGTCTTCGGAAATGAAGGCATTATAAGGACTGTTAATCCTGTAGATTCTACAGGTTCTGGTACAACGTTTCTGGGTCATACTGCACGAGCTTTGAACGACCAATTTATATACAATAAATTTTGAAAACATTATGCCATTGTAGCCTTTTCTATAGGTAAGTTGAATGCTTTTTATGAAACATAAAGCAATCAGTGATGATGTAATAACCTACAATAAATTAAACATCATAGCTATTGATTAAAATAAATGGTTCGTAGGGTTAACGACAGAGTCTGCAAGCTGGCTAATTCGCATGACTCTGAATCATCCTTCTGTTCCAGTTCCTTAACTTGAAGATTAATTTACTCGAACCATGATGTGCTTAGGGTCCAATAGTCAAATCCTAGTTACATCACTGTGGAAGTACAATCTGAGAAATAATCGCTTTTTCAAATCAAACTGATAGCACAAACTGGCAATTATATATTTTCCTAATGAGAATATATTTTGTACTTGGTTCTTGCATTATTTAAACGTTCCATTACACTATATTGCCAAAAAAGCATGATACGAAGACCATATCAGTACCTAATGGTTTCTGTAAAAAAAAGAGAAGCAAAGTAGTTGTAAAGGGAACTAGTGTTCATACTGGGTATAAATAACTTTCAGAGAAAGCAATAACATTGAAGAAGTCGCTTGTTCGCACTTTGTGAGTAAATAAATTTAAACATTCATAAAATAAATAAATCCACTCAAGCATCACATTCACCAAATAACTGCAACACACGCCATGCAAAATTCAACAACATTCACCAATGGTAAGGAAACACCTAAGTTAGGACCCAGTATTATATTCAATGAATGTTTGTTCCATTTGATGCCAAGGTCAAAGTAGGTGCTAATAATTCAGTCGTAAAAATTTTAGGAAGAAGGTTCGCTAGAGATATAACAATTTTGAATCATCAGTTGATTGACAGACAATGACAGATCATTGAAAATCATTGTCATTTCATTCTTCCGCAAGAATTAAGATTTACAAATGCATAAGGGAAGGATTATATATGTATTCAGTGTGACACAATTACACCCAATCTAAAGACTACTCTGTTAACAAAAAGGAACGTACCGCTCCGGTGGCCTAGTGGTTAGAGCCCCCATCCTCGGATGCGGGAGATCGAGGGTTCGATCCCGATCAAGTCATACCAAAGACTTACAAAAATGGTAATAATAGCTGCCTCGCTTGGCGCTCAGCGTTAAGATGTTAATCTTAGGACTGGTCGGCCTGGTGTCAGAATAATGTGTGTGACATCATGCTACATGTCTGCGGCATGATGCCCCATTGTTAGAAATCACAATAAACTGCCACACACTGAAGAAATCGTAGCAATATGACTGAAATTTTTTAAAGCTACGTTATAAATACACACACCCCGCACACACACACACACACACACAAAACGAAATAGACGTTCTTTCTTTTATGACTTCATTACAGAAAAATATTGATGCAGCTGTTAATAACCTCTTGCCATATATACAAACTTGATTTTGCAAAAACGAGTTTGACATGGGTTTGGATACCACGTAGGAAAGACCGAGGATAATTTTGAAAAGTAGTTCAATTCAGTAATATATAACATAATGATTACTTTAGAGCGATTACAAAATAATGACTAGTTCACGAGGATTTACAAAATGAAGCAACAATGTAACGAAGCAAAAAATATTTATTTGATGAACAACAAAAGTACACAGAGACAATTGATATTAATGATAATGATATTTACACAAAATTGGCATTATTTACCTAAGAACCACTAATGGCAATAACTTACATGGCACGGGAAATAAAGTATCACATATTCAGTAAGGAATGCACATAAAGATAAAATTAGAAGAATACGTGAAAGCTCATGAAATTTTTACTTATTGTACTTTCGGTGCAAATTGTTATATTTGCTCATTGGTTGTTGAATATTTAATAACATTGATAAATGGATAAAATACCAAATGTGTGAAGCAAAAAGGTACCGTGAATGAATTTTATGTACCACAGTGAAAACCTAATTAATATGCAACAAATGTTGATTAATTAATGAGCATATAATATGTGGATATAGACAAGACAAAAGAAAATTGCATCGCTTGCAAATAACCATTCGTTTTCAAAAGTTTGATAAGAATAGACTTTGATTAGAGATCATGTACCTTAGTTGTATATTTATTTAAACCATTAGCTTTCTTTATACATATAAGATATAATTGATCAATGAGTCTAAATCCATAAGTTATTTATTTATTCTTTTAAAATAAAATATGGTCACTTCATGATCTAAGAGGAATTCAAGCTAAAATGAAACTATAAAAGTATCCAAAAAAATCACTACCAATTTATCTTGCAATAAGATAGTTATTTTTAATAAGAGACGCTAAAATTAAGACTGATCTACAACCCAAGAATCAAGGTTTCTTCTGATGCTTTGATGAAGCTTGAAAATGATATTTAAATGATAGTAGTGATGAGAGACAACAACAACAAAAATGGAACAAGGACGTTTTGATGAGTCCGCTATGAGTACTATATTAAATATATAATGCACGTTAAAGGTCCCTACAATATGATAATCTGCGATATAAACGATTGTGGAAAACAAAGTATGCAATATATTCAATATAAACTGGACATGAGTGTTTTGTTTTTATTAGTATTATCTGTCAAACATTTATTTCCAACAACAATTTAACAGAAGAATTGCTTAACAAAATCAATGGTGCATTAATTATTGATTATCGTGAAATATGTATAACATTAACTAGAGTGGTTAATTAGCGTCAACCAAGGAATAATTTTCTTTTTTTGGATGAATAAGATAACTTAGATATTGCAAGCAATAATCCTAGAAAATACACTGAACTAATATGTATTGGTGGACGCTACGGAATGTATGCATGATTGATAGTTCAAAAACAAAATTATGTTATAAACTGCTTTTTCTTTAAGTAACATTTTCTTCAAACGAAAAATATGTGTATGAAAAATAATTTTGAGGATAATCATGCTTGTTGATATGAATGAATGGAACTGTTGTAAACGTAAAATATAAAGAGAAAAATAAACTGTTAGTGAGATTAAAATACCCTTATCAAAACTCTTTTGCGATATAACGTAACGTAAAACAGCAACGTTATATTATATAGCTCATGGCTTTGGGATCATATTAAATTTATTTTCTCCTTCATCTGAATGAACATAGTTATTGCTCCACAAACCACCGACAATGGAGTAAGATTTAACTCATCTCTGAAATGATCTGTAATTTCTTTTACCTGTGGAATATTTATTTTAAAAAAAATTGAAGTCATTTACTTTAAATTGAAAATGGATATTTTCCTGATATCATTATAAGACTGACTTCTACATTGATACATATAGAATTATTATCAGTCATCATAATTTTCACTTTATAATTATATATTTTCTTACCTTTCTACACTAACCATTTCCTTACCTCTACTACTGATAAACTAATTGAATTGTTTTACTTTTTTATTTTCATACTACTAATATCATACATTCGTCAGTCATATATATTTCTCTTTAAGCAGCAAATTTCTTCGTTCGCGTATATTCTTACCTTTGTTCTCTCTCTCTCTCTCTCTCTCTCTCTCTCAATACTAAATTTCAGGTCATGCCTTTGCATATCTCTGTCTCCTCACCCGTCATTTTAAACTATCACTATATTCTAAACCAAGGTCACTAATCGAATGTACTAGGTTAAATTGTGTATTACGTCTACCCACATAATTGTCAATTCCCGCCAGACTCCATATCACTTCCCGAATATAAGTATAACATAGTTTCAAGCATTATCATAATATTTCCATATTTGTTTCAGTTTCCGCCATTTTAAATGTTTGTTGTGGAATGTTGCTATTGCTCTTAGTCTCTTGCAGTTTGAAAAACAAAGTCAGTTTCGTTTAGCAGCAGACACATTCCCTGTCGGTTTTTGACTTTTAGTATTATTTTTTATTTTTCAGTCTTAGACATTTTCAACGAATACTCCAGTACTTTTGTATATTTTATTGGGTGGTCAAAATTACATGTCAGTTTTTATTGAACGACTTTTGTCTTGGCTATTTTTAATCCAAGTTGTTTATTTTAGTTCCAGAATTATTCTTTGCCAATTTACACATTTTATCATTACCTTTAGACAAGTGTCACGCCAGTTTCTGAAATATTAGTATTTTATTTTCAGTCATTTGCATACATTATTCTTATTAATTTTCTTAGAGTGGGAGGGCAGCCAAATTTCCTCTCAGTTTGTAATTTTTAATATTGCTTTTAGTACAAGCAATAGCTTTAATATAATATTTCGGAGAGTATTTAGTTTTAATTCCGTGCCATGTTTTGGTGTTCTATACGACTTTTAGTCTCTGCTTTTTTCATCATATATACAATGCTTGTTTATCTATTTTCATGTAATTTTTAAACTGTTTATATCACTTTAAGTCTATACATGTTTTACAAAATATTCCAGAGGTTCTATGTATTGTCTAAGTTAAATTCCATGTCAGTTACAGAATGGTAGTATTGTTATGGTCTCAGCCAACGTCCGCCAGCTTTGGTCAGTAAGACCGTGTTTCTCATTATATATTAGTGATCTGTAGTTGTGTGCGATGGTTGTAGGTGTGAGTGATGATAAGTTGCTTTGTTTCACTTTTACTGTTTGATAGATGTCAACGCAGTTTTTACATTGCTGGCAATATCACTTTTTCACTGTTGTCAATGCCACTTTTAAATATCTGTCAATACCATTCTCAAATCCAAGAATTGCATGTTAAATTCATTAAACTGATAGACGATGACTTAGAACAGATCTGGTCAGGAATTCAGTAAACTTCACGTAAAGGATTTAGACTTTTATTCGCAAAGTATCACCAAAGTAAAGATTCCATTTTGTACTATCAACTAAACTGCACGAAATCAATCTATCACGCAAGTTAACATTTTCAAAATGTGCAGGAATATCTTAGAGTCAAACATATCAAGATTTTAAAAAATGTATGCAATTATCTCTAATATTTTCGGATATGTTCTATGTCAAGTTATTTAATAACTTGGCATAAAATTAACATTATCGACTAATTTTGAAGTTTCTAGAGGGGAACTCGAAACATCGTATGGGGGAACGTTAACAAGTGGATTAGGGTCTATGTGATTGAACCTTTTTGGGATCCCAGTGCACGAAGCGTTCCTAGGGCCTAATGTTAACCATCAAACTTCCCATCCATCATTGATCTCAGTTTTAATGTTTTTCTCAATTCGAAACCTGACATGAGAATAACCTTTTTTTCAGGTTACTTTCTTAATCATATTATGATTTTTATTTTTTGTTACGAATATATGTCTTTCTTGCCAGAGTTTTGTAATTTCACACACTCCGTGAATCTCATGTCAAATGTCTCCTGGCATAAAATACCCGATTTTACATTCTGAACAACCTGACAATTTGTCCAATAAAGCAAAGAACCACTCCCGCCATTACCCTATCCTGCAATACAAATGATGTTCCGCTTACATAAATCACAGCACATATACTATGTTAGTTTTTAAACGTGTGTCTTTTGGGGCATCTTATGAAAATTGTATTAAGTTAAATGACACAGTAATAAATATTTAAAATTTTATATGTTATGAAGTACAACTACCAAGATGTCCTACCCTTGCCAAATTCAAGAAGGGACGATGTAATGATTCACGTGTAGCTTGAAATTGGATTGGTCATCAATTATCAAAACTAAGGAATCTACATTTGGTTCCTGCAGCCAAGGGGTCAGTTGTGTTAAACTGAGTGAGACCATGATCGCGCAAATCTTTCTCTGTTCTATCAAGAAACTTTCACATAGCATAACAGAGAAGGGGTCGCTTGATAAAGATGTGAATGATTGCTCCTTTCATTTTGAATGTAGTTTTTGAGCGACTAAAGAAAGGTTTGTCCAACCAACAAGTCATCTCGTTGGTATTCACTATATATATTCGTTCAAACTCAACATGCGATATGTGTATATATAATATAGATGTCGCATGTTAAGTTTAAATGAATGGTTATGATAATAAACAGATGGGACACTCCTTTTCCACGTAGGGTCAATCTGGGCACTAACTACTTCACATACTAAGAGTGAGCACCAGTCTTGTATGGAAACAGTCATAAAGCACAAGAACAAAGGTATTCACGTGAGCACTATATCTTCTATTCTCTTTTGGAATATTTAACTGAAAAGAAAAATTAAGAAATATGACAGCGCGGATGATTTATTTCAAACACTCCAAGAAACAAATCTCCTTTCTCAATATGTAATCCATTTTTCATATTTTGAGTAACTTTATGTAAAGGAAATGATGTCGAGTGAACGAAAATAAAAATAAACGCCCTTTTGACATTGATGCTGGAAATCCTGGCAGGAAAACTGAGCACAAATTGAGCTAAAATCTAGCTGAAGTCGGTGTAGTAAATTGTAATTCACCGACACGTATCGCGGAACATACTTCACCGATCGTACCGCTCGTACACGATGAAATCTCTTTTAAAAGACATATTCACAATTCCTTTTAATGCAATGAATCATTTTAGAATCCTCGACCTGTTTCAGTTCTGAAATATTGCCTCCGTATATATTTAACGAAATTTCAATTTAGTCACTCTAATTGCATTGTAAAGATGGTACTCGCAAGAAACAAATTTTATTTTTTACAAATCATGTACAGAAGAGAGTAATGTTTCCCATACAGAAGGAATCGGCTTTGAACAAAATATATCAAGTTTATAATTATTTCAAATGTTTCCTAAAAGACAAGTATTTCCTGATAAACTCTACAGAATCATCTTTCGATCGATACTTTTTTATACTATCAGTGAGTAAAGAAGGAAGTATATTTAACTGTTCCTTGATAAAGCAAAAGGCACGTTAAGTATATTTAGTATAATGTAAGGGATCAAACAATATATCTGTATTCTCTTAATAAACCAATTCAAGATACATATTTTGATCACGATAAGAAACCATATTTCCTCCTTTATAACATGCACTGAATGGGGAGAAGGTAGTCCCATATCGTATGGTGCATAATTGGAAAGCATTTCAGTCTTTACGCTATGCCGCCTACAAATGACTTTAATCTCACAGCGTAGACACTATCAGATGGTACAAACTGTTATATCAGTACTTGACCTTGAAGTTTGTAGTTAGATCACAATTCTACTCGAGTAAGTGCTCTACCAAAATGTTTTTCGAAGAGTTCGATTTGACACTGCTTTCTGCTTTATATCAAATAAACATTTATAGCAGAAGACGCAAAGATGAAACAACAATGGAAATTCCTGCGAAAATTGGCGTCATTTTCCTAGGCACTATGGGTAGTTTTCTGAAAGATATATTGGTTGCCCTTGTCGCCTGCTACGAATTAAACTTCTAACAGAAATACAAAATTGGTTTACTTGCCCGAAATAACTGGTCTACCATGTCATCAAGATCTGTTACATCATTTGATTTGTGGAATTGGTCAAAGATTGTGCCTATGGAAGTAAACCTTCATGGCTCTAATGATACAATTGGACACCCAGGTGCTAAACTGGTTACGTGCATAATTCCATGGGTATTGTGGTTCATATCGTTTTCTTTGAATTTCCATCGCTCTTTTCAAGAAGTTTAAAATCCAGAGCGAAAGGACGACATAGAAATATATTAATCCTAATTCAAACATTTCAATGTCTATAAATAGGAGATCTGGATTCTTTTTTCTATTTAACAGCTTTTAATTCCTTTTATGTACAGGTTCTGGTCCACATAATACATTGAAGCATGTACGTTTAATGTTTGCGGCACTAAATTCTGACAAATAATGATGAAAGTCGTCACACCGTTGATTTTGTCTGAAGGCGGTCTAGAACAAATAAGCTTTCGGCATTTTGAAATGAAAAAATAATATTGGTACAACTAATATTGATAACCTTTCTAGTATGCTTACTACCTTTACTCTTCCTTGCTGTTTACTCTATTCTTAATTACATCTCTATTTTCACAAAACAGCTTGTATCTTCTTATACAACGCACAGAAAGGCATGGATCGTTTACCAAGGTTGCACAAATTGCACAATATCACATTATGCTGCTCCATTTAAATCTCCAAGTAGAGCTAAGTACAATCTTTTCTCCTTATTTATTCACGACGCGCCAAATGTCAAGGGTTCCAGCTCCTCCGCCGAGTCTGTTATTTGCCTGTCCACATTTATGAATTTCACTGTATCCATGTCTTTTAAAAGAGTCTGTTTCTCGCTGGGGTAAATAATGTTTTTCCTCCCAAAGAGAGGAGAAGATGACTTCTCACAATCAGGCAGAACATTGGACGAAGGAGTGAGATATGTGCTGCTGCTACTAAATGAGGAACCTAGTTCTTCTACATCTTGCCTCTTTGTGTAGAGATTGTTACGACCAGGATGTTCTGATAAAATAAATAGAAAGCTTAAACTTAATTCTGAGTGCATATTACATCCGTAAATAATAAAATGAACTATCAGTGTTGTTTGGAATAAATACCCTTCTCCCAACAAAAATACAATTGCATTGAGAATCTTTTCCCATATCCCGATGCATATTTGAATATTGTAAGATAGCCTCTCACTTATTGCGATAAATTAAACAATCTGAACGACGTTTAATTACGCTGTGTTCATTTGATTTCGATAAAGTAAAACAATCAACATTCACAAGAGCATATAACGATGGTACTTTCTATGATTTTATTTTGGTTTAATATAAAAGGATATATAACACAGTATATCAGCTTTAAATGCAAATAATTTGGACGAAATTAACAAGCTGCATTCATCAATGTACGGTTGCATAGAAAGATAAATTAGTACAGCCTTTTTGCCCCATGTAAAATTTAAGAGAACTTCAATAATTAGATAATTTATTTTAGTGATGTCGCAGAAGTTGAGGAATGCATGCTTTCGTTAAACCATCGTGTTTGTGTTTCTAAATGGTATGAAATATTGCAGTAAAAGGTTTTCAGACGTACCCACGTGGTTTACCACAGAAAAGAAACATACGATTTTTTATACTGACATAAACTTTGAAAATATATCATATGACCAAAAAGACTGTCATAACATTTTGCCGAATGGAGAAATCTTCACTTCATTTAAGCATATCAATATATTATCATGATAATTATATTGAAATTATATATAATTTTGTACTAATTCTTTATTACATTATTCAAGCGTACCTTTCTCAATGCTGCCAAACCTGTCTTCTAACAACTGATTGACTGGATTCTCGCCAAAGCCGCAGTTCAGATCAAGATAGCCCTGCAATACATACAAGTCAAAAGTTAATACACATAGAATGATTTCGATTTTATTAAATATATCTGATAATAATTAGAAGCTACAATGCTTGAGATATAATGGTGGCACTATAAGTTTCAAATAAATTCATATATGCGATTCGAAATCACCTTTGTAAAGAATTCAGAAAACTTTAACTTTTGTTGTCATACTTTACGTTTTGGAAACTGTATATTTATGCATTTTCTTGCTGTAAAACAAGTTTTCAGATTTTTTTATTCCCCACTGAATGGCACAATTTTATCAAAGAAATGGGATGAACAAATAAAGGTAACCGTTAATTGAACTGACGACACATGTTCAGACCACCGTTTCATTGCATGTTAACATTGCTGCTCAATGACCTACCGTTTTCTCTTGCAATATTCTGTCAAGAATATCGGATATGGTACGGAACTTTGGCCTGTCCTGGGGATCTATCTTCCAGCATTTCTGCATAACTGCATACCTAGGAAAATTAAGCAACTGACAAATTCAGTACTTACTAGATACAAATGCAGCACATAGGAATACTCCGTAGAGATAGAATTTCAAAATTGAAGAAAATACCATACGTAAAGTAACGTTATTAATAATAATACACATTGGAGGATATAAATTCTGAACAGGCTTTAAGTCTCATATCCGAGCATTATCCAGAAAGTAATTTTTCTATACAACTGGAGTTTTCAAAGAAATATTTATTCACTTGAGTAATTTATGTTTAACCCTCTGTCAAGAGCGTTTTTGTAACAAAATAACAAATAGTAACATTGCGCTGTTTATATGATTTTTTTTATCTTACGAGAAAAATGATGAAGAGTCGGTTCTGGTTCAATGGCGTAAATATCCGGAAACTGTTATTCGTACAATGCTGATGGATATCTGTTTAAGTTTGATGTTGGTTCTAAAGTACAATTCACACAGATCCTGTTAGCGGTCTAAGTCAGTTTTTCAGCTACGGGTATGCAGAATTGGATTGCACACATCTTTAAATGTTTATTTACTCTGGTTCGCTCCTTGTCTATTAAAATTCCATTGAAGATTACTTTATAAATACATCGCAAAATGCTTAATGGCAATTTCGAAAATAACGTACTTCGACATTTTTCAGTACGGTCAAGCAAGCGGTGTGCTCTAGTTTAAACTACGATTGGGAAACATTTGTACTGCAAACAAACAGAGACACGACAGTGTCGACATTTATAAACGAAGCATGGGAAATCGCTGGCAGGAGAAACAAAATCGGCACTCAAGTCCATTAAATTGGAAGCAATTAGGTAACTTCATTTATAACTTCTGTGTGTGTGTGTGATTTAGATTTTTAATGATGATTTTAACGTAGCTTTTAAAAAAAAATTCAGTCATATCGCTACGATGTCTGCAGTGTGGCAGTTTATAGTGATGTCTAGCACTGATGCATCATCACGCAGACACGTAGCATGATGTCCCACCCAGCCACATTATCACTGACACCAGGAAGTCCAGTCCTAACATTAACCTCATAACACTGAGCGCCAAGCGAGGCAGCTGTTAGTGCCATTTTTGTAAGTCTTTGGTATGATTCGACCGAGGTTCGAACCCACGACCTCCCGCTTCCGAGGCGGACGCTCTAACCACTAGACCACCGGAGCGGTCTATATTTTCTGTAAGGTATGTCATGTCTGGTACTTCAGTTCGTACATACTACCTATTTTCCCATACAAATATGTGCTTTCATAAATGTAAAAGAGTTGAAACTCGGCTGTCAATTCAGATTTATTTCAGTTAAATTTTACATCATGCTTAATTATCATTTTAAAGCAATGTAATACGTACATGCTAAAAAAGAAGAAAACTTTTGCATGTTGCTTCTCTGTCTCATTCATAATTTAACATCCATACAGGAGATTAAGATGCGTGCGACTTCTTGTCCATGCAACCGTACCTTGATTACCCCCCCCCCCGCCCTATTTATAATTCAATCCCATATCGACTTCTTGACCCAGTGTAATTCCTAAATTCCATTGCAAAAGTCCACAGCGATCGATAATTTTTTTAATTGAATAAACTTTGTTATAACTATATTACAATTAAATTTTAAAAATGACATTTATTAAACTTATATCAATAAATTTGCTTACATGACTTATGTGACTTGTACTATAGGTGGATGCAGCTTCTTAACGGCTTCGAAGAGCGCCACTTGATCAGCAGCAAATGTACTACTAAATTAATATGTAGAATCGATTTAACATATCTTTTAAAGTACTCAAAGGTGGATACAGTTGCCATTTGAAAGTTATATATTTCATATTTTATTACATTCATTGTACATACAGCGGTCCAATCTCTTTTGAATCGGTCTTTTTTCTAAATGTTTCTTTAAACCGTCAAGTCGTCGTTATCTGAGGAACACGATTTTAGCGTATACCCAGCAAATTAACAGGCTTATGAAATGTATTCCAAACTACAGTGTTTATTCATCTCGAGGTTTAATGGTTTAAAATCATTACATTTCTTCAGGACAATGTTCTGGACGATCCATCCTGTAACCACCCACTAGCAAACTGTACAGTCGCTCAGGAGGGATTCCCGGATATGGAGAGGCTCCTGAAAGTAAAGCACAATCTACTGTTATCCATCTCTTCGGTTTGTCGTTTGCTATGGCGACATCAATTTTAACATTATACAACAGTTCTTTTATGTCCTCAGTGGTCATTTGTCTCTATATTTCAACGATTCCGGAAAGAATAATTAAATTTACCCAACAGGCTCATACCCAAACAAGAAACAATAATTAACTCGAACCTACTTGTAATGTCGACAAAAAGTCTACCATACGATGTTTATCCGCTAAATTTATCGTCAAATTAGAGATTTATTAAACTAAATCTCCTGAATCGATGGACATATAAGACAATCTTTCCTTTCTCTTCACTTATTCTATTTATTCAAAGTATCAATGCAATTATTGAAATATAACACGAACTTCGTCTCAAAAGCTCATACTGATTAGCTTATATTTATGTATAAATGACATGCTTGTAGTACTTACCTAACGTTACTAATTCCCACAAAACAATTCCGTATGACCACCTGTGAAGAACACAAATGATCTGGTTAGATAAGCTAAATATCTTTTTTAACTAATAGATCGATCAATCAACCAACAAATAGAAAATTAATAAATAACTTCGCTATTAAACAATCCAACAAAATTCATATCTCTCTTTTTAGGCATATGGTGTAAAATATTTAAATACAAGGTAGGAAATCTGACATCGACTGGGTGATGTTGTGGGCAAGATATTTGTTTCCTGACATAAACTTGCAGTATCATATTTTGTTATTACAGCAAAATTCATAACGTGCTTTTGCACATCATCAAATTTCTTTTTATTTTGCAGCAGTCATTGGTGTTAACGTCTAGAGAAGCAGCATGCACCCTAACTACTTACACGTCACTTTTAGTGGTATATATTTGAGCGTATAAGGATTCCGGGGCCATCCACTTCACAGGAATTCGACCCTGAAAAATAGACTGCTATTAATTTCTACGAGAATAGTCTATTTGTAAAATGTTCACAATTGCACTGACATATAGAATCTATGTCGGGGTTCGGACCGAGACGAGGCAATTCCATTCAAAGGGTTATATTATTTGTCACCCTACGAGGCTTGCCTCGTAGAGTGACATACAATGTAACCCTAGGAATGAGATTTCCTTGTCTCGGTCCAAACACCAACGTAGATTATTTTTTTCACCCAATATTTTTCCTTTAAAATAAAAAGAACTCTTCACTAGTGCAATATAGTTCACTTCTAAATATTTACATGGGGCTCATTACTACAAATATGTTAATGAGGGCTGTGGTGTGACCGTTGCATCCGAATTACACAGTTTATACGCGTGAGCAAAGACAAATATCAACATAAAATGTCGCATAGTGATGAGGTATTATCACATTTAATATGTGGATGTTACATGAAATTAACAATAAATAATTAATATTTATTACAAGAAAATGTATCAGTTTCGTCAGTTCCAATTTTCAAAAATTTTATTGTAAATAATGAAACGATACTGGGTACACATGTACTGTAGTTATTCTTAGTACAAGCTGTAACAAAGAGTAACATGTTGCATTTTATTATTAATGGGTAATTAGAGATCTATGTCACTATCGTAAATAACTCCCATTTTCTTTGGAGGAGGTGAAAATTCATACCCAGGAGGATAACAATGTGCTGAACTTTCAAATTCACTGTTTCTATGAAAATTACATTTTCTGTCTTGAAAATATGGCAAGTGCTACCGTGAAAGTTGCTTATGGATTAAAGTGTGGATTGATAAATGATTACTTCTGTTTGGTAAGTGCATTATTAGTTATTAAAGATTGTAGATATATGTCTGATTCAATTGGGGCACAATTTCAGATACTTAACAAAATTAGAAGAAATCATGTTGGACATAAATTTCTGGCTGTTACAACGTTTTCTGTAGCTGTTGAGAGAGTTGGGATTTTTGTGGACGGCAATGCTGTTGTTGTTGTTGTAGGGTTTAACGCCATTTTTCAGCACACGATAGGCCATACATGGCAGCCAGTATTAATGGTGGAGGAAGAACCCGGGAAAACCCCGGAAAGAACCACCGACCCACATACCCACACTGGCCGAATCCGAGACTCGAACCTACGCAGACAGAGGTGAGATGGCAGTGATCCGTAACGGAGAGCGCTTTAGATCACTCGGCTACTCGGGGCCCCGCCGGTAATGCGTATAGTCTGCATGTCCCTTGATTAATATAATCTTTGTTGAGATTTTTGACTAAGACAATGAAATCTAAGTCAAAGGGTTATATTATTTGTCTCTCCACGAGGCTATGAAGTGCACTGTTCAGTGTTTTCTGTCACAGTTCATTTCATACAGCATTGAGAAGCTTATCCTATCTGCAGCACAGTCAAATTTTATGTCATGTCATTAAATAAAGCTAACAGTATATACTTTGTTTCACAGGAAGTATTTAAATGTAGTTAGATGGCTTAAGCTACATTTAATGGCAATGACCTGAAAATCTACTGAGTTAGGCCTGCAATTAGGATAAATTTGACCATGGTGTGTGAAACTAACTATGATAATACCAAATAGCTCGACATCATGAGCATTTGTGTGTCTCTCGAAATGTTTTGTATGGTGTGTTCTCAAAGATGGATTGACCTTAAGTTACTATGTTTTTGTTATATACTTGTTGTTATTGTTGGTTTATTTTTAGAACAACTACCTCAGTCACAGTAGAAGACGACAATGTTTTCTTTTTTAAAGTAGTTCAGAGCGCGTGGGCATCTTGACTGAGACGACTGGTCTGAGATGACTAGACTGAGATAAGAAAAGTAAGGTTAGCAAAACAGCTAGATTTCTCTGTCGTATGGGTGAGAAAAGTTAGTCGCGTCTGAAAACAGCGTTAGGATGTATGTCACACGAGTTTATATCAGTCTCATATGCAGACAGCTCTAGGATGTCTGTCATACGAGTTTCATATCAGTCTCCTCTACAAACAGCATCAGCATTTATGACATACGACTTTCGGATATGCACATCTTCTTAATGCTGCTAATGAAGCTGATACTTCCGTCGCAGCCTGAGAAATGATATGCATGCTTCAATTCAGCTGTCGCAGAAGACACAAAATCATCAATTGAATATTCATCCTTTCCAAGTACGTCATATCTTGACAATGTCTGCAATAAGTACTTCCAGTGGGTAGGAGGCTAAATCTAATATTGTTGTGTTCAGATTAGCGGGAGAGCTTGAATAACCATAGTCAAAGTAAAGCGACACCACTTCGTACGCGACTTAAATTAAGGTCCTAAACGTACTTACCAGAAAAACACGTTCAGTCACAATGGAATGTTGATTATGTGGAAAGTTTGTTTATAATAATGCTATCTTACCATCACTAGATTTACCTATGAATCCTACTGCACTATGCATATAAGGGCCATGTTGAACCTACCCTACTTTTCTTAAGATAGGCATCAGCTTCGTAGATATCTCTCGTTAGTCCAAAATCAGATATTTTCAAATGCTTCCCAGCTGCAACGAGTACATTTCGTGCTGCAAGATCTCTGTGGACTAGCTGTATTAAATATAGTTGCATTTATTATTCAATAAAATAATAAAGGGACATTTGGTCAAAATAGTATCATTAAAAAGTTTCATTTACAGTAATATTAATAATGTATATCAAATACATTGCATTTACTCAGGTTTAAATTGAACCTTATGCCGACATTATTGCGATTGACATTGAAATTTGGATTTCAATCGAGTACAAATTATATAAAACCATAAATATGTAAAATTCGCTTATTTATCTTTTTATTATAGGCACGTTTTTGAACAAATTACACCCATCCAAATATATAGAAATTCGTTTCTTTTGGCTGTTTTATTACACGAATATTTGTTAACAAAGTATAACAAATTCAAATATGTAGAAATTTATTTATTTGATTTTCCTACTTAAGGCACATTTTTGCACCAAACACATACAAGTAAGTCCCACGTCGTGTCTGTTTTCAAACGATCTAGAGAGCTCATCTTTTCAATCATCTCTTTTTCTTAAGGCTGTGTGTTATAGCGTGTGTGTCTAATTCAATAGTTCATACCTTTATATCACTAAGATATCGCATTCCTTTAGCTATTTGCCATGCGAATGACAGAAGATCCCGTATGGTTAACGTTTCCCCATTGTGCCTAATTTCCTTGTTGTTGTTGTTGGGAGTTCTGTAGCTGACGTGTTGATTTACGTATCCTTTCTCTTCCAGGCAGCTATTTCGCAAATAGTTCAAAAGACACCCATTTGCACAATATTCCACTATTAGATACAGTGGACCTGAATAGAATATAGCTACAATTATTTAGGTGTGCAGTTTGATAAAATACATAAAAAAATGATATTAAAATCACTGGAAGGTAAACGAAAAGTACGAATTATACAGCACAAAGTTAAACTGAGAAGAGCTGTATATACCAATAAGAAATAAATGTAGGGTTTGTAAAGAACATAAGCAAGAGCTTTAACTAATATTCACACATTTACAAAACAAATATACGGATCACATAAACAACTAACGTCTGAGATAATGATACGATACCTGTGATAAGAAACATAATGTATGCATATAACTAACCCTAGGTACCGAACTTATATTATCAAATGTACAAAACATATAGTAACAAGTGTACAGAACTTTATCAATTGTACAGAGCTTATATTATCAAGTGTACAAAACTTATAGTATCATGTCGACAGAACTTGTATCATCAAGCAGACAGAATTGATATTGCCAAGTGTTAAGGATATATTTTTTCATAACTAAAAGTTTACTCGGAAAATTACAAACATGAGTACCTTTATGCCTGTCATGTATATTTGATTTAATTTATATTTCATTTGATTTAATTGATTGTGTCTTAGTTTTCATTTCTTATTCCATTACATGTTATTGTAATGTAGTTGTATTTATTGTATTTGACAATGTCCAGAAATTCAGTTCAATTCTGTTTGACCTGACTGTTTTTTGTAAACAACTAATACTCGAAACTTTGTATCAAACGCTGATCTAGTTCCTGACCTTGATTCTGAACCAGTAAGAATAGAAGTAAACAACTGTTTTATATTTTTTTAATTCTTTCTCAGAGTAAGATTCATAAAGTGAATTCAAAGCCATACTTGGAATACGTGACAAATAACATGTGTCAATTATGTTTCTCCAGGGGATTGACCCACATCCATGCATCTGTTTGTGTCGTAGCTAGGTTTATTATCGATGTTTTGAGAAAGAATAGTCATTACATGCATTGACACTTGAGAAGTTAAAGTGTTTTATGTTGAGACAAGTTTTTGGGCTAATTATTTTGTTTTCTTCAAATTATATGGATTCCAAGAGATTAATTTCCCTGGAAATGCGTGTGCTCTTAATTAATTCTTGGACAAGGATAGTTATCGAAATTTTCACAAATTCAAACATTGGAATATTATTTTCTGTCATTCAACAAAGAACTGTTGACACATCTGTACGAAGTTAACCACATCATACGTCGTCACCTTCCATTTTAGATTTCGTCGGAATTCGAAATCAGTTTCATTAGGACCGTAAGTTCTTTTTCTCATGTTTACCATGTTTTTCTAGAGAAATAAATTATTTGTTAAATTTTACACAGCTTGTTGTCTCCACTTTATTTTTGTTACTGTTTGAAAAAGCCTAAACACGTAACACAAGAATTTGAAAGGTGAATATGTTAGAGATAAAACTAATGACGACTCACCATCTTTTGTGCACGCACCAAGAAGCCTAATGACATTTGGGTGAGTAACGTCTTTAAGAAGGTTGAATTCGGACCATAAATCCTGCTCTTCAGACGGGGTGGAGCAATCTACAAAAATAACATTAAAAATATAACCTTCAATGGATAACATACTCCTTAAAGCACAATATTAAAATATTCCGTCCACTCTCAAGACAATAGTAAATAGTATGTCAGATCCAATGAATGTATTATGACGATTGGACAATAGTATATCAGATTCAATGAATGTATTATGACGATTGGACAATAGGATCTCCGATCAAATGAATATATTAATACGATTGGACAAAAGTATCTTAGATCAAAAGAATGAAGTGTGATGACTGGAGAATAATATTTCAGATCCAATGAATGTATTATGACGATTGTACAATATTATATCAGATTCAGTGAATGTATTAGGACGATTGGACAATATTATCTCCGATCAAATGAACATATTATGACGATTAGACAAATATTATCTAAGATGAAATGAATGTATTATGACGATTGGACAAAAGTATCTTAGATCAAATGAATGTTTTATGACGATTGGACTAAAGTATCTTAGATCAAATGAATGTATTATGACGATTGGACTAAAGTATCTTAGATCAAATGAATGTATTATGACGATTGGACAATAAGATCTCCGATCAAATGTATTATGACGATTAGACAAAAGTATATTAGATCAAATTAATGTATTAGGACGATTAGACAAAAGTATCTTAGATCAAATGAATGTATTAGGACGATTGGACAATAGGATCTCTGAATGAATGTATTAGGACGATTAGATAAAAGTATCTTAGAGCAAATGAATGTATTAGGACGATTGGACAATAGGATCTTCAATCAAATTAATGTACTAGGACGATTAGACAAAAGTATCTTAGAGCAAATGAATGTACCATGCCGATTGGACAATATTATCTTAGATTAAACGAATTTAGTATGACAATTGGGATTAATGATGCATTTTAGTATGCATCAGGAAATATCATGTCTGCTTCAGAATATCTGAGAAATGCACAACTTGTTCAACACTTGTGATTATAATTTTTATATCATTCGCAACGACTCATTCTGAACCTGAGGATTCTATAATTGCGTTTTTTAACACAAGTGAATTTTCGGCATGAACTTTATTTTATGATACACGGACATAGCAAAATGGTCTGATGGACAGTCCATTTTGCTATGTCCGTAAATCATAAAATAAAGTTCATGCCCAAACAGGCTGATTGATGCTGCATTTATAGATTTAATCAATCAAACCTGCCAAAATTAATCAATTTTTTAAAATAAATTATCAGTAATGGGATTTTAATCATTAATGTCTTTTCGGAGTTTATTTCGATTTCTTATTTAATCTACCGTTAGGTTGAACTTTACGATTATAAAGCAGAATTGCAAAGACGATTAAGTGAACTGTAGCAAAGAAGTGTGAAAACAAAAAGGGCGCTGCACTTTGAAGTATTTATATCATTAACTGCTTCTTTGTCTCAAGTTTACTTACGTTTTAACATTTTGATTGCAACTTGCATGTATCCATCCTGCCCACCTAAACCTTTAGCTTTTGCTTTCATTACCACTCCAAACTCCCCTTCGCCCAATGCTTCTTCCAAGTACAGATTTTCACGGGGAAATTCCCATTCCATGTCTTCTTGTCTCTGAAAATAGACCGTATCCTATGTATTGTATATTCTATTGTCATGCTGATTGTCTATAAATTTTCTTTACAAATTAACAAGAAACGATAAAAAAAATCCACAAAACTGATCACAAATGTACAACCTATGCAATCAACTCCAAAACCAAAGAGAGTCTATCATAATATTCGGTGTACGTATTTTTAACATGACATTCTTTAGATCAATACAAGCGCGGTTATTTTGTGCAATTTACTTTTATTTATTTAAACTGTTTGGAAATGTTCACTCTATTAAAGTAGATAATCATTCTAATTACTTGTTCCATACAATCGCCTTCTAAGAGGAAGAATGTTAGGGACTGACCCTACGTCAATTAAAAAATGCTAAATAAGGTCATGTTATTATTGCAAGTCATACAGATGTGCAAAAATTACTTGCATGATTGACGTAGGATAGCAAAATTCTACCCGAAAAGATAAGTTTTATGGCTGATAAGAGGCGTGCCGAGTACATGGCACCAATTTAAGCCCCAAATGTAGGATTGTCTCATCCAGTCCATACAGTGTGGAAGAATGGCTCATAATAAACTATATGTTTCTAATCAAATTTCGTATTCAGGGATAAACGTTGCATTTCATAGAGTGTTCATTTTTAAGAAGAGGTAGCGACAGGAATATGATAATATGACAGGCACTGAAATTGACATCAGATGTTATTTTTATCAGCTGTTATTGACAATACTTTGCATGTGACCTTTTGAACCCATCGGGCAACACAGTGTTATCTAAGTGAGGGTAAAACTCTGAATAGATATGTTTGTGGACGGATAAAATCATAGACTCACTGGTTGTATCAGTAAGGTAAGGAAAATATTCACTTGCAAACAAGAAAACCTTTAATGAATTACGAATAATGGAGGGGAACGTAAAGATTAAGCAAGTTATTAGACGTCAACCAAAAACGATAATGCAAATGAAATTACCGTAGATGAGATAAATGGCTGTTTAGGGGTCCAAATGGGAGACGGATAAGATGACTGGCGTTCTCTATCCACAATATAATCTGAGGGAACAGCCGATATGGATAGAAGACTTCCAACATGTTTTAGATTCGACTTCCTCCCCTTTCTTTTCCGCTTGATGGTCCACATTATAATTAGTATAAGAATGAAACATGCGAGCGACCCAATCGAAGCTCCAATAACTGTCCTACAGTAATGATCACATATTTCATTATCACTGTCACTGGATATGGCTGAAATAAATCAATAAATAGCTTTTACAATAATACATTGATACTGATTTCCATATAAATATTCAAACAATAGTTAATTTATATATTTCTAATGAACCCGGTAAAAATGATTTTTGATTGTTTTGTTATTCGTAAATAGTTTTTAGGATCGGACACCACTTGCAGACAGTAATACTACACACTGACCTATGACTCGGCAATTTGCAACAATATGCATGAGGGAACAAAATACAAGATGACTTAGTACAAACAATCAAATTTGCAGAGTTGCACACAAAACCTGGTGAAAATGCACAATGTCAAACATTCATAGACCACGTGACTTAATCATGATCTTCTCACCGGTAACCTGCCTCTCCATGGAAGTATTGTTTGCCTCAATAACTGTAGTGATTTCCAAGGTGTGCATCGGTAGTTGAAAGCTTTCTAGGGATGTGGGTACTTGCGTAGGTACGATCGGATAAGTGCAGTAACATTGTGCGGAGCGGTCACACCAGGCAGGGCTCATGCATGACTTTATTCCTCTGGAGGATTCATCCAAAAATCCAGCGCCAATAATATTCTTAGCTGAAATATTGTTCAAACAAATAAAAAAAATATATGATTCTTTTTATGATAATCGGGCAACCATAAAACAGAATGTCTATTTTCAGTCATTTTTCCTTTTCCTTAAATGTTGCATACTGAACATTCACAACTGCTACAAATACCAAAAGCACAACGTGCACACTTTCTGGTATGGAAAACGTACCTTCATGAGGCTATAAACTTGTCTTTATACTGACGCTAATAGAAAGAATCAGAGTTAATGTATTATGGAATAAAACATTCGAACGAACACGCTAATAAGGATATTATATGGTATCGAACTATTCCTGAAGAATTCATCAACATTCACAACCATACTTTTACTTTTCTTTAGCAGGTTGCCAGCAACAAAAGTAGTCCTCTCGCACCATATTAACTCAGTATACATTTTTGGGCGATCCAATTAAACTGGATTAGAGACAGTATAACCTGAATAAAGACATTCTACTTCAAAAGATGCAGAAATAATTCTTTCTGACAGCATCATTTTTAAGTACATAATTTTCATAGTAGACGTTCAGACATTTGCGATCAAGTACAAGGTGAACGACACAAGTCTAATTATAGTTAATACCTCTACCTCAGGTTAAATAAATGTAACCTTATTGAAGACAAATAAATATTATATTTTGCATTTTTTGGATGTGCAACAGAGGTACATTAAAGTTTCAGCTTAAAGTTTCAGCTTAAATTAGTACTACATACTGGTACAATCTTGTGGACACAGAAGGGGATTCATTTCTTCAAGTTCATCACATCTGTGATCGGGGCAGGTAGACGTGTTGTATGAGCAAGTCTCGTACGTTTTCAAACTAACCAGGTACTTTTGATTGTTCTCCACCTTTCTAAATACGCAATTACCAGTGGTGATACCGAAACCACAACTTGATTCACATAGATCCAGGGACTTAATCCTCGAACAACCTGACTCTGGAAATGATACAAAATATAGGCATGAAAAGCATAGGTCTATATAAATCCGTTTGTACTTCGATATTTTTAGTTGTGATACCATACCGTATTTCTTCAAGATTTCATAAAAACATAAGTCTAGTTCAATGATTCCAATGCCTGGTACACAAAACTATTTGTACTGGACACTTGTATTTTATTTTTCACTCACTTAAACTACTTCTTTCCCAATTTGCACTCGTTGTTCATCCTCTTCTTCAACGGAAACGCCACAGTTCTAGAGCGGTTCTGTTCACATATTTAAACCTTTCCAAATAATGACCCTAATTTAAAGTGAACAAATAAGCACGTATTGCGAAGAGTCGTGTCAATGATAACGACTTCTTGCATTAAATTGCCGGAACTGTCCAATGTTAGATTATTTCAAATAAATCTATTATATAAATCAAACAACATCGATACAAACTATTGAAAGAGACAAAATGGTAAATACCACATCCTTTGATGTCCTTCCTAGGTTCCCCCTGCATCTGAACTGTGATGTTGATGAGAAGCGAAGGGGAGGCCAACACTTGCACAATCATAGAGGCTGGAGCTTGCTGGACAGCCCTATCATCGTACACATACACGATACCATAACTGGGAGTTACTCTAAATATAGGGTTGACCAAACTGTAATGTCTCTTTTTCTTCCGGTTTTTACCCAGTTCAATTAGCTGGCAAAAATGTGCAAACGTAAGTAATCTGACAAACAGTAAATCAGCATTTATGTATTTTGGTATGGATGTTGGGTGTTGTTTTCCAAGCTTAGGCTTAACATTTACTTAAGGACTCGCGGTAATATTTCAGCTTCGATAGTAAACCTTCGGAACCATCACAATATGAAAAGTCCAATAACTTATTTTTGAATGCTCATGATCATAGATATATTTATAAGTATAAACACATCCTTTCATGCTAGCTTCTGTGTAGAGAAAACCATGAGCCGCGGCATTTTTGGATCTACACGTCTTTAAAAAACGTGTTTTCAATTCCGCATCAAAGATGTTGATTTTAGCGAAGAAATTTCCAGTCCCAAGTATAGAAAAAGATTGTAATTCCATCTATAAAAATATTGTCTCTAGTTATTCAATTAAAAATATGATATGCTCTCAAAATGTTCTTTTTAATAAAAACTAACTTTCATTATCAACCTATCATTGCCAGTCAAATCATAAATATTCCGTTTATACTCAGCAATTTCTAGACTGTATTCTATTCTTCCGTATCATTAGTATCTCTAGTCTTTAAGACAGCTCCCAAATGAATGGAATTATTTGTATAGGAACACTACAGCTGTACTAAAGATAATCAAAGGACAGATGCATTACAAGTTTTCTTTTCAGTCGCTATTCGCTTTGGACAAATAGGCTGCTATGCATTTTTTTATATCATACTCCATTGTCTTATCTCACGCAAATCGCTTTTTGACGAACAGAACACTTATGTCATATAGTCTTCAATTATTTTATCATATTCCATTGTCTTATGTCACGCAAATCGCTCTTTAACGCACAGAGCACTTATGTAATATTTATTGGTTACGAGTTTTTCCGGACGTAAATATTGCACGACCTAGGGAGTGCAGTATATCCAGCTGACAAAACAAGTTCATATTTTCCCATATACACGCAGTAACCTTTTTATTATATGCTCATGTTCTTATTCTACCTAAGGCTTAATTATAAAATACACTACAAGAAACAAAGTAACTGAATGTATGCCGTATTCCAAACTAAATACACAAATGCACATTCACCATTACACAACAACAACATTATTATTCTGCAAATAACTCCACCCAGATAAATTTGAACTTAGTCGCGCGCTTGACATAACTTTCAAAAGAAAATGGCGTTTCTAGTTAAAATTTAAATTTGGAGTCAAATTGTGAATGAATGCGCATTTCAACAAATTTTCCATTTCATCTGAAATGAATAGTTTTGGTGTGTGGTTTTTTTTTTGTTTTTTTTTCTTCTTCGATTCAACAAAATTTCGTGATTATGGACTGGATTTATATGTGACAAGTGCACATGAAATACATCGGATTGAAGAAAGCGAGGGAGAAGCGTGTTGACATCTGCAAATATGTTTTCTTTTTCTGTTATTGAATGTTAAAATCATGATGTGGCGAAAATATGATGAGTTTCCAATTATCAAAAATACGCTATGAAATTTAATGCTGATTTCATTTTCAGTGCAGTAAAGAGGATGTAATTGCACTTATATTCAAAATTACAGTACAATTTTAAAACGTGTAATCAAGATTGAGAACGTATGACATGGCTCATGTAATTCGGATTTGCAGAACTAAGAAAGTACATTTTGAGGACATTCAGGATGTAAAACTGTAAGTATATTTTTTTGCCATTCTTATTACCAGCTAACGAAGACAGGTTCTGCCTTGTCACTTGTATGTTATTTGTAAGGACCATTTCTGGCGTCTACTGTATAGATAGCCTATATCAGAAACATTGTATCAAATAGTTAACGCGGAATGTGCCAAATTAGCTGGTATGTGGCAGTCCAGGAAACATCTGCTTTACTTTATTCTGAAACAAATTTAACCAACCAAAACGTAAAGCGCCTACTACGCGAGTACACATGATTTGTTTACAAATCAAAAGTGCCTGCGTCTGCGTCCATTGTTTGTTTACAATAGAAGTTGTTCCTTTATGCACATAAATGCAATATGAAGGCGTGAATTATCGTAAAATACTGAACGATTCTGACAATGTAAAGTTAACGGAGAAAATAAATGAGCATATAATAAAGTCTTCTATTATTATATCATATTTTATTGTCTTATCTCACGCAAATCGCTTTTTGGCGCACAAAGCATTTATGTCATATTGTATTCTATTATTTTATCATATTCCAATGTCTCATCTCATGCTAATCGCGTTTTGACGCACAAAGCACTTATGTCATATTGTCTTCTATTTTTTTAATCATATTCCATTGTCTTATCTCACGCAAATCGCTTTTTGACGCACAGAGCACTTATGTCATATTGTTTTCTAAATGACAAGCAACCTGTTTTGTGCTCGCAATATTTTATGTAAGGAATTTGTCTGTAGTTTTAATCAAGGAAACGTTTACATTCATAATGAAGGTATCTCTAGCGTTTCCTGCCCATACTATATTACAAATATTTAGTATTTTCACTTGACTTTTTTCCAAAACATTTGTTAACTGACAATAAAATGCACTTGAATTATTTAACAAATACTTAGCGCCCTTATTTTCCTTAATGATCTATCACACTCTCTGACGTGAAATCTTCTGAAAATCACCTTAAATTATTTATATTTTATTCTTAAGCATCTAACGTCCTGTGGAGAAGAAAACTGCGTGAATGAATAAACTTTTGCATTCGTATCTAAGATGAAATATAGCCTACCCGAGCAAATCGAGTTGCATTTCTGTAAAACTGGACAAACTTATGTTCCGTTTGATATGATGGTGATAATTTCACCACTGCGCTGTTGTGAAAATTGATCTTCATCACAGCCTGAAACGATAAAAAAATAATTTAAAAATCATGTCATTTGAAATCTGGAAATAAGATCAAGATCTTACAATAACGTGGAGTGATAACCATATATAAATGGAGCAGGGCAAGAAACCTCTTCCTCGTCCAATTGAGAACTCGCCGGTAGACAAGGGTATACGATCTTCGCAATGTGTTACAGACTTTTTGTTGTTCATAGATATAATTTAGCCTTCAATCCGGAACTAGATCCATTAATGTGTTCCGAGTTATTAAACATCATATACAATGTATTCTCTCAATATGTGTCCTCTTTAAGGGACCTTCTTGTTAACATCCCCACTCCTCGTTTCCAAAATACTTGTTATGTAATAATGTTGCTATTTAATGAAATATATAATTCGCTTACGACAGGGAAAGACTGGTAACTCTGTCATTGGTCACGTGTAAAGAGACAAGGAAGTGGTACGTAAGATTGATATACATGATGGAAATAATTCCGTGGGACTAATGTCATCTGTTCTGACCAGAACTATCGTTTGTTTTGATTAATTGATCACCATGTCAATAACGCGAATAAAGATTTTTTAAAACTCGTTATCGTCTGGGCCCCAGAGCTCATTGATTTACCTTTTTAGAAGAACATTTGCTTTGTTTTTCGAAACAACTGCTGATATTGCAACATTTAATACAACCACTGAGAGGTCCACTGGTCTGTGCTTTTATAAGTGAAAATCTTTCTTTCCCCAATGTGCAAATTCGCACTACATAAAGAAAGCAATTATATTGCGTAATGTATATTTAATTTATGTACCTGACGTTTTACATGACTGAGGTCAGTGCCTACCTGCTATTTGTCTTGATTCTAAGAAGTAATCAATGTGTTTGAATTCATTTGAGTAGATAACCTGACAGTGTTTACCAATTAGTAACATTACACATTAGCAATAATCAGTTTTTGAGAACATTCTCTTGGCTAATAGCTCAAGTGACAGTAGGTTTTTTTAAAGAAATTACCAATTATCCAGCCCTGTTTTAAATAAGTCTTTGGGAATCTTTGATCAGAGTTTACAGTTGTGTTCAGATATAATTCTAGAAGAATTATTTATTTATATTTTTAATTGGAATTACCAAGTGCTCATTGACTTTTTGTACTAAATTCTACTTTGGGAGTTTTGAAAAGTAAAAGACATTATGTGATTATATATTTGTAGTACACCAGGACATTCAGGACTCGTGGATCATTGGAATTCATTCGAAATATTCTATACCACTGGACTTATGACATAATATTTAGGATTATTTAAGATTTAATTACAATACTGTAAGTGTTTTTCAACTTCCACTTAGTATTCTAGGGATTAAAAAAATTCGTTGATTTTACTAAACACTTTGGCTTTGCTTCTTTCTTTTACTTAATATAAGACATGGATTGGTAACAATTGCTATGAATATATTTTGCGTCTTCTCTTAACTGCCTCCTTCTTACCCATTAAAATAAATAAAATACCTAACAATCTTTCTCCCACTCTTAAACATCATCTTTATCAACAAAAAAAATCTTGAGACAACTCACGTACCGATTTGTTGTAAAGCTCATCCAATAAACCTACGTAGGATTCGTCTATAAGTGCAGCTGTGCAGCTGTAGGCTGGCTCTGGCAGTATCTCGAGACCCTCAGTGGTTATTGCTACAAAAAACACAAAATATACAATTAATATTCTTATTGTTCAGAGCAGAGGTGATTTATTGTCTATTTGGTTAGTAAGCCAGATTAGCGACAAAATGGGTGTGAGTTCCAATCCTCGCTGCTGCGGTGTGTCCCTGGTCAGGACACAAACTCTAATTGCCTCAGCACACTATAATCTTGATATCTTGCGGTTTTGTATGTTATGGATATTTAATTTATATAGTATTCTTCACTTTTTCGTGTTTGGGGTTGTGGATGGAGTTTTCACATACCTGGCTTTTGTCAAAAATGTAAGTGGTTAACACGATTTATACAAAGCAAGAGTTCAAGGTCAGTCTTGTTTCCAATAATACTAGGCTTAGTAATTTTCCATTAGAATGATCAGTTCTCTAGAACATGCTTTTGCAACGTGGGTCAAGTGGGGATGTATTTAAAGCAGATTTGGTAATCAAATTATTCATTTCTAGTTTAAAACCAGTCTGCAGAATCATTTACAGTTGTGTTCAGATATAATTCGAGAGATATATGTTTTAAAGTATTCAGTGGACTTACAAAATGTTCACTGACATTTGGATTAACACATTAATTAGTGTTTGGTTTGCTTTATGGTTCTAGGGTCGCTGCGGATAATATTGACATGATCTAAATAGTCAATTGCAAAATATCTGTCTTTAGAGGTTATATATTTTAAAAGTATTGAAATTGGATTTACAAGCGTGCAGATATTTGTTTCCAATACCAATATTCTACGAGCAATGAGGAGCTGTACTGGTTCAGTGGTTAGCATACAGGACTCACAATCGAAAGGGTGCGGGTTCGAATCCTATCTTGGTACCAGCTGCCGTGATGTGTCCTAGGACATGACACTTATGTATAATTACCTCGATACTAAATAACCTACTTGTGTTGCTGTGCCGTAAAGAACCTAACCAAACCAAACCAAACTAAATGCAATGATTATGGGCTACCAACCGAAAATAAATCGCACGTGCAAAATAAGTCTTGTCTAGCAGATCATTGACCAGATGTCTTGTACATCAGAACTTCAAAGCTTTTTTTCCTTTAGGATGATCTAAACATCGGGAAAGTTTTGAAAATGGTTTTAAAAAATACACAATTATTATTTGGTTCTCCAACTGAAATATTACGCCATACATTTTGTAAAGATATATGAGGAATTTAGATCACCAGCACAATCGCTTAACGTTATCACATTAATCGAACTTAATAATACTTAGAGTAGAGTATCTGCAAGAGTGACACGTGAATAAGAGACTAGTGCAAAATTTGTAGAAGTAATGAGAGTGTGCCTGACTGAAAAATATGGTCATCCTATACTTTTAGAATATTCGACAATGCTACTTTGTTTCACACAGCACAAAAGTTTGAATATTTGTATGTTTGGGAGTCGCAACAAACGTTCTTAAAGGGCTATCCTCCTATTTGGGCGAAGCCATAAAGGATTTCCGTTATGATAATCAAAAAGTAGCAAATAAATATAATCGGTTCAGAAAAAGGATTGTATTGACCAATCTTGCATAAATATTACCACAAATGATTGGCAGAAGAATCTTTGAACATGACCATGCAATCCGTTTAATATCACTATTGTTTTTGAAAGCCAACGATTAACGAATAGACTTGATTGCTTCTTTTGTGTGGTCATTGTCGTTTGCGAAAAGTAGGATTCCGATTAACACTTTTATATGGTACATGCTATATTTGTATGCTTAGTATGCACAACATCTCTCCACAAAATTTGCAATGCGTTTTCTTTGGTAAAACGTTTACATTATGCCGAGAAAACAAATCAAAAGTAATGACAGATTTAAAAAAGGCAAAAACGTGATGCAAAATCTACCAATACCTGTGATAAGCATTTTTGTTTCAACAGCATAAAACAGACCATGAAAACGACAAAACCTGATCGATAAATGAATACACGTTTTGATCATCCACTTAAAACGCATAAAAAACGTGCTCGTTGAAAAAAATTAATCATGAGATTGACAGCCATTAAAAATCTTCGCATTATTCAACTGAGCTAAAACTTGCTGCGCATGCTATGGTTTCTTTACCATGCTGGAAAAAAAAGGCCTTAGAGAGTTTCCATCTCCTTCCAACACATCAATAACGTTGACGGATTAACGATAGCATATGACATAAATTGATGCATCTATGTATGAACAGGAAATTATTCAGAAGATGTGGGTATGCATTGCGGTGAATGGAAATAGCAAATGGACTTCTGTTGAACTAATATTTATCTAATAATGTCTAAATCAAATCGTGGTCAGCAACATACCGGGGGGGGGGGGGCTTGTGGTTTGAACTTCACAAATATATCTTTAATTCTGTTTCATACTTTTAAAAACCACTAATGCTCTCGACTATTTCTCTGAAAGCTGTAGCCCACCAGACTTGTACAGTCTGGATTCTTACTATTGGTTGTGTGGAGATAATGGAATTATTTTGACAGGTTCAGCACGTGACTGCATCATGACCTGTATTATACAAATGAATACATTGATTTGAGAAGATTGATAACTATTTTGACGTTTTAATATAGGTTATGAAATATGTTTGGAAATTTCTTTTAAACTCTTAAAAAATATATGTATCAACGTTTTTATTATTTGAGCGAAGTTTTTTACACTCAAACTTTCAGTGTCTGATTAAGTATTTCCACACTATTCCCTTGTTGATAAATCGCAAATAAGTTACATTTCATAAATATTTAGATCACAAACTATAATAACACTGGATGGAGTGTTTGAAATAGCTGAAACAAGCTAAAGATTATAGGACTCTTGCAACTGAAATATAATATTGCTGAATCTATTTCGTGACATCTTCTCAAACTTTTGCCACTTGTTTTCTTTGATTTAGTCTAACAAGCGAAAAGAAGACGACGAATCAGTTATACTGTTTGAATAGGAGAGAGGACACAAATAAGTGGAAAATATCTTTGACCTTTGAAGTTCATTCGCACCGTTGAAGGAAAATGAAGGCGAATCTTAATGTCACAAAGTTAATATAGCCATTACGGCTTTGAAAATATTAAATCAAGTTTTTCATATCAAGCCATTATTAATTGCATTGTTACAAGTACACTGGTAATGGAGAGAGAACTTTGATACAATTATCATCGTCTGACTGACTTGTTGAGTGACTATGCTACAATCAGTTACATGAAATTTGTTAATTCATTTACTAAACTGGTTCGTCCCCCCTCCCCCAACAAACAAAAAATGTGGTGGTAAGTTTATCGGGACAAATTATGAAACTATTCGGGTATTCTTCTGGAAAACGCTGATATTTTATCAATATATTCACGCAGTGCATTACAAAATGTCTTGAGCTTTTATACGCTTAAGCTCGGTTATCAACGGAATTCGATTCGTGTTTAAAAGCTTATGTCAATGCATATACACCTGCAAAGGAATTTTGCAATCCGGATGCAAGAACTAAGAAAAATGTAAAAAGCTTCTCAATTTGGAGAAAACTCCGTTATATCGATGGAAAATCATTTAATTGGGAGTGGTGGTGACCTTGTAGTGCCGAAAATATAATCTGATGCGATATGTAACTGGTTACATCATGCGTTCACACATTTCTCAAACCTGTGCAACAAGATGTTTTTCATATTTATTTTTCAGCTCATGTTCGAACTAGAATTGTAAACATTAAGGCTCAAAACTACCAAAAGACCAACCTTATTAGGTTATGATGATTTTGGGTGAGGAAGGCTATGATGACTGTGTAATTTAGACTATGAGACTTTGGGTGCGGTAGGCTATGATGATTCTGGGGGAGGTCGGCTATGACGCCTCTGGGTGAGCTAGGCTACGAGACTCTGGGTGAGGAAGGCTATGATGACTCTGGATGAGGTAGTTTATGAGACGTTGGGTGAGATATGCTATGATTTCGGATGAGGTGGGCTATGATAACTAGGAATGAGATAGGCTATGCTTACATGGGTGAGATAGGCTATGAGACTGGATGAGGTAGGCTATGATGACTGTGTGAGGTAGGCTACGATAACTCTGGGTGAGGTAGGCTATGATGACTCTGGGTGAGGTTGGCTATGAGACTGGGTGAGGTAGGCTTTGATGACTCTGGGTGAGGTAGGCTATGAGACTGTGAAAGGTAGGCTATGATGACACTGGGTGAGGTCGGCAATTGTGATTTGGGTGAGGTAGATGGTGATGACTTTGGGCGAAGTAGGCTATGATGATTTTGGGTGAGATGGGCTGTGATGACTTTGTGTGAGTTCATACTTTCGTTTTCTTTTCTCCCTAACATGGCTGGTCGTAAGGATAATACTGATGACTTTGCGACAATCTCTCCGTTTTGCACTGTTTTCCACCGCTTTTTGGGACTTGGCAATATCCATGCCTATTCAGTCTTTGATGTTATGTTCCCATCTCTTCTCCTGTCTGCCTCGTTTTCTCTTTTTTTTTTCTTTCTTCTTTCTTATTGTGCCCTGTGTGACTGCCTTTGACAGACTATATAAGCGTGAGAAGCGACCATGCCCTTTTAGTTTGCATTTCTTTACAATGGCGAGCAGATCTTCATATGGTCATATTACACCTTGGATTATAATGCTCACCTCCTCATTAGAGACGTGGTCTAAGCAGGAGATGTTCCGGATCATTTAATAACATTTAATCTCTAAGACATGGATTCTTCTCGTTGGTTCTGCTGTCAGGGTCCATGTCTCACATGCATACAGGAATATGGACATGACTGGGGAGCGCATAAGCTTGATCATGCTTCAGGTCACTAATAAAAGCTTTTAACACACCAGTGGATGTTTTTAGCTTGAAATGAACAAAGTGTACTGTGAAAAATCACAATGCAAGGTTTCTACAAACAAATAAAAATGAGACCCATCTTACAACATCAGGTCCGATTTTAACATATGGCACATTCCAAATAATGCATGTGCTCCACAGTTGACGCGGCTATGTATTTAGATGACTTTGACAAAAACAAATTCATGTGCTTCACACATGACTATGACATGACACAGCTATGTGATTAGTTGGTTTTGACAAGTACAAATACACGTTCTCCACAAATTACACTGATTTATTTCTATATCCCTTTGACAAAATAAAAAATGTATTAAATGATTTAGCCGCCAAATGTAATATGACGCAGACAGTAACAAGTTTCATTGTGTGTTATGTTACAATTTGTGGTAGGTGGATACAGTTTGTGTTGATGTCCACAATTTGCGTTAAAAAAATTTAACCAGCGTCAGGTTACATTTTATGGATTGCAGACTCCCTCGTCTTTCCCTTGAACTAATCAGAATATGAACAATATCTATATGCAAATTATTTGAGCTATCGTCTACCTTACACGCCTTAATGCAGTTGAACTTATATCTTCAGTCTAAAAGCAAATTCGATTTATAATAGAATGATTGCTGTGTTTTGTATGTGCTCTATCAGTTCCAGGTAATACTGGAGGGAAAGATCAATAATGTCTTATGTCCGCATTGATACCCGATAAGATGATTGACATATCAGAGGTTTCATTTCAACTGCTATTTCCTGCCAAGGATATTTGCTAACTAGTGTGATCCAAAATCGGACCTATAATTGTCGTTAAGCTATCGATGTTAATGCAATACTGAGGTTGTTAATGAATTAACATGTTCAAACTGACGCAAAGAATTTAATCGGCTGAAATGCACCTTATGATATTACCGCAAATTGCACTTAAAAATGTCAATATGGGAACAATATACACAGCTAACTAATTATGAACAGACATGAAATTAACAAAACTTTCATAGCAGACGACTAAGGTTTTAATTAAACGGCCGGTCGTTATAAATTATATTTCCAGTGAAATCTAAGTTTTCAAATATTTTGAGAAATAAGCCAGCGAAAAGTTGTCTGTGCTGCAAATATTTCTAAACATCATCAGAAACGTTGGAAATATATTACATCCAAAGCAATTCTCAGTCATGAAAGTTTGATAGGTCAGTTATATGTATCAGCACTGTGACAACAATAAAGTCGACCAACGTCAAGTTATCCCATTCTCAAGGCTTAACTAGAAGTCGATTCATGTTACGATCATTGTCGTTGTTGGGTTTAATGCCATTTTTCAGCACTCTAAAGGCTATACTTGGCGGCCAATATAACTGGCGAAGGAAGAAGCCGGGAAAACCAACGGTTAAATGCTGGTAAGTTTTCTCACATACCCATATCGGCCGAGCCCGAGACTCGAAACCACGCGGACAGAGGTGATATGGCAGTGAGCGTTTTAGACCACTAGGCCACCCGGTGCCTCTCCGTACTATCATTGATTATTATAATTACTGAACTTTTCAAGGCAAGTTTCCAGTATATGTTACCAATTATAAAGTTTTCCTTACACTTTTTTATTATATACTTAAGTGTGCAATACACAGCCCTATTGGCGAAATAATTTTCTTTTGTTTTTCATTTCTAAATTTTCACATGTGAAAAATATATCCTTCTATGTTCACAAGTATAAATTCTATCACTGCATTTTCACATGTGAAAATATATGATTTCCTATCATGCCATGGGACGATTTACTCTGTGTTTGTCTACAAAATATGTACCTGTAACAACAAAATCGAGTACTTTGTGAGCTAGAATTAATAAACAGAAACTGCCTGACATTTCAGACTTGGAAATTAGTATTTGATAAAGAAATGTGATCAGACGCTCTTCGCGTCTCTGTTAAGTTGCTTCCTTGAAAACAACAACAAATCTGCTGTGATGCATTGCTGAATCGGAATTGCAGTGTTTTCAGAAATGGACAAACAGCTTACAAATTGGCAAAAATGAAATTTACTGCGACATATTAGGTCAACCTAATTCTACCGCTTCCTTAAATTACGTATATTTATAGAATGATCCTATGAAAGAGGTGAGCTTACGAAACGGGGTTAGGGAGAGGGTGTACTGCTCAAGAGTGAGTTTAATCTTGTAAACATCAATTCTGGAGCAGGTTTGATATACAATAATAAAAAAATTTGATATACAATAAAAGAAAATTTTCTTTCACTACGTTAATACCGAATATATTTCATCTTGTGCCAAGAAAAACGATATAATTTCATTCGTGGCTTCACCACTCGTTAAATTCTAAAGTTTTGGATAACCAAACAATGAAATATATCCGATATTAAAATATGAAATGAAAATATACTCTATTTATTAAAGAGCTTTGGATTAACCTTTCCTACAATAGTATACCCAACGCGTAAGTTAAGTTATCGAATGACTACCGAATTATTAAGATTAATTATGCTGTATAATATCTTTTTCCATATTACTCAAGCGCAAGAATGATTCTTGACGTAAGGATGACATGATGGCATACAAATCAAATATGCAATGACCCAAGCATCCGAGTGTACTAAAATGATCCTACTACACTATTTTGCGGTTTAATTGAATTAAATGTGTTGGTCTCGTCCGATGATAACCCCTTCATTGTGATTCTTTACAACGAAATTTACGATATTCATTAAAATATTTGATCTTTTGTTTAGCAAGCCATGCACAATAAAGACAATATTCAGCTCTTCATTTGAAAGGAACGATGACCTGAGATCCTCTGTGAAAGAAGTGACTAACTTTTTTAACGATTTTCATCATCGTCTCGCCCTGGAAATCAACAACTTCCTGTACGTCCTGACATGGATCTTGCAGTCAGGATGAGGATTGATTGTGTGAGTAAATGGGAAAAACATTAGCAGAAAATAAATGTAAAAATAATGCCAATCAATTTTATACCTGCCAAAGGCATTATTGAAGACTGACGAAACATGGCCATGGAAGGTTTATGTTGAGAGCCGAGAGCCCTGTTCAGTTAATCGATTGATGATAGAAGCTTCAACGCAAAATATATTTATTAGTTGCTTGGAAAATTTGTTATGCATGCGTCAAGCAAAATACTTTCTGACAGCAACTACTATTGGCGAAATTTCAACTGATAAAATTGATTTAGTATCATAGTTTGACGTTACTGCATTGTTTGAAACAGTTCGTCGACCTGTAGTCGCATGCACTGCATGGTTACTATATGAATTAGCACAATTCCTAATTATAAGCCGTCAAGAGTTCATGCAGTATTGTATTAACCAGCTGTCATCTCGCGTGCATATATGATAAAAGTACTTGGGGATATTACTAAAACTCTCTGAGGACGAAGTTCAGGGTCTATATTTTACGAGTGTTTTCTAGAACAACGAAACTTTACTCCGCCTGAATTGATACTTCTTTAGTATAATGTCCAGACCAAGTGTGACTTCCACTCACAACATATTTCTGCAACAAAGGCTAGTTTAAATCCAAATTACAAGAGTAAAAATATACAAAAAATGACAATATATTTTCAGCCTAGTTCGTCATGCTGATCCCACTATTACTCGGCTTTGACTATATGTTGTATTTTAACCACTTTTACGTGACCATGTTGATAAACTAACTGTTTTTAGGAATACAAAATTTAGTAACCTTACTTTATTGTTTTACAACGGATACAGACACCTCGATAAACAGGTTACCTGCTAATAGATCAATTTGGACGACACTCACAGAAATGTAACGAAATTTGTATTATTACATATTAAAGAGTTTGTTTGAAATACATTACAGCAACATATCTATTCCCATTTTTGTCTAGTTGGGATCAAGCAAATTCATCCATATGCATATATTGTGTGTCCTTAAGCGGTGCTCCCCGCCATTCCCGTAGTCTTCACCCCGTTAAAATCACCGTTGCTATGAAAATGAACCAAATCAAATCGTGATGATGACATTTGTTTATACGTCGTATTCGATCCAAGGCAATATAATATTTTCTATTAAATTAATTGCACTATGATATCAATGTGTCTAATGGCAATTTCCTTCAACACCTCAATGCGTGATTGAAAGCAAATACCAAAGGCTAATTTGATTCAATCGTAAAATTTGCACCGAAATACTTCAGTGTTGATAAATAAACAATAAAAAAACGGTTAGTTTTCAACAATCCTTGATTTTATACTGATGAAGGCATTACATGAAGCCTTAATCTTTTCTCTGTCCATTTGTATAATTACCATAATGATACGACATTTGTGTATATAGGCGCATAAATAGCGGCATACAGTCAAATGCAACTTACCACCTTATTATAGTATTTAATTATATCTCGCATTTAAACAATCTAAGGTCTCTGATGTGCTTCAAAATAATCACTGAAAATCATCTATAAAAAAAAATAAGCCTTTGTACTTGTGAATTGTGCATAATAGCGGGATTGCATCTAGAACAATTTTATTTTCCACCTCGGGTACAATGACGCAAATGATCGAATAAAGATCGTCATTTGATAATTGATACAGCTTCAAAAGTGGGATATCATTAACAACCAAGGGACAGTTTCGTATCTCAAAGGTGGTGAAATAATTGAAGTTTGTAAAAAAAGAAGTGTCTCCAAGATTTGATTCAACAAGAATTCATACGCTTAAACAGGCTTTAAAACTAATAGGTAAGATCTATTTTTTTTAAATAAAATATTTTTTTTAAAATTATAAATAATTGCAAATAGAATAGTTTCACGTTTTTTCTCAGTTCGTCTTAGTATAGTGTGAGTTGCCGACTCAGGCAGCTTACATATCGCCCTTCGGGCGTTATTTTTGCTGTGTGATTCGGCAACTGTCAGTATATACCACGATCAACTCAGAAAAAAAACAGCATTAAACTATGAATAAAATTATCACAGCTTTGTCCAACAAACATGTAAACATGACGTATTAAAATGAGAAAATTGAAATGGACAGGTCCACGATGACGTGAGCAGCTGAAAATTAGTGGGTGCATTATATTCTGATAGATGACGCAACAGTAAAAATGAAGAAATCGGGATGCCGGAAAAAAAATACGCGTTGAGGAAAATATATTAACGTTATAAAACAAAAGAGCTTATCTTACATAAAGCAGAAATAAAAAGCCTTGTCCATATAATAAAAGCAGTCTGAACATAATTTGTCGGGTTATACCGTTTACATGATACACGGAGGATTTATTGTTGTTGTTGTAGGGTTTAACGCCATTTTTCAGCACACGATAGGCTATACATGGCGGCCAGTATTAATGGTGGAGGAAGAACCCGGGAAAACCCCGGAAAGAACCACCGACCCACGAGAAGCTACTGGCAAGCTTTCTCACATACCCACATTGGCTGAATCCGAGACTCGTCCTACGCAGACAGAGGTGAGATGGCAGTGATCCGTAACGGAGAACGCTTTAGACCACTCGGCCACTCGGGGCCCCAGTACACGGAGGATGAATCCTAGCGTATTAACAGAGAAAACTCACGCATTAAAGAGACTTGGTTTCTCTATCAATACCATTTTCTACGCCCGACTCGACAATGAATTTGGATCCCACTCGCTAATATCGTCTAAAATATTACATTCGTCCACAAGTAAACGACATTTTTCTCATCACTTGTTTCAGACTCAAATTATATTCTTATACAAAATAGTAATGGCATCATACCTTCAGTTACGAAAATGTATTATGTATAGTAGTTGATAAGTGGGACTTTGAGTCAACAGTAACTTATCCAGGTTATAACGTTCTAACATCACCATGATTTTGACCTTACGGCAAACGCGAGTGCATTCACGGTGCGTATAAACACCGGACGTGGCGTGACCCACGAGCACCTCTGTACTGCTCCGCGTGTTCTCCGCTGCTTGCTCGAGTTCTGTCCCGTGCAAATCAATTTCATTTTTCAGTTTTGAATCCATGGTAGCGCCTCTCTTTCGTATTTGTTCGCAAGAGTCGTCGGACGTTGTTGATTTCGGTCTACTTTTCGATAGGTACCGATTACAGCTCAGTAACTGTACTGATATTGCTTTGGGCATCCTCGAAAATTTCCGAAAAGTCATGTATTCGTTTATGTAGTCGTAATTAAATTATTTTGAAATATCAGCCAGCTACACCGGTTAATAACGATATACCTACGACAGTAATCCGATTAGCGTGCTTTTTAATAGTAGTCGCAGCCACGATTGCAGTCACAACAAGGCCAACTGTAGTCGCATCGGCGATCCCACAAATCGATTCTACGACAACAAATACACGTTTGTATTTTGCGAGTATGGTGGTTCTCTTGGTGATTCATGCCGCATGTGTTTTGCTTCGATCATGTTTTGCGTCAGTAACTTTGAGGGCTTGGCACAGTTCTTTTATTTATAATGTCACCGTGGAGAATAATTATTCGACATGCAGACTTTGGTCAGATGCATCACGACTCGGTTAAAATGAAGAAATACGATCTTGACTCATACACATTTAATGTATGAGATTTGGATTTAACAAAGGAATTCACGTCAGCAGTAAAAACAGTCTGACCATTTGTTATGCTGCCTCTTTTCCCTTACCATATTTAGTTAACATTTCTTTACCTACGCCCCAAGAAGATACTACGCGAGGTGGTAAGGGTTGAGCTGATGATCGGCTGTCGTTACGTTCACGTATTGTTCCGTTGCAGCATCAGTATCGTCAATGGACCCTTGCACCATTGGATTCTGTTTCCGTTCATGATAAGGTCTCCTCTCATTTCATCGCCGGCCTTTATAATTTTTGATTATGTATGCTCATTGATATATTGCCTTGTTTCGGCATCAGCACTGCCGACGTATTGTTTTTGCTGTATCCACTTACTGTTTCATCGCAACTTTAGGATTGTTTATCGTTTTCCCATCCATTAAATTTGATTTTCGGTCATGATTATATATCCATTTTATCTTCGATATATTTTACTTTTGGTACTGTGTTTGCATTGCAATCTTTTTGATAGATTTCACTGCTCCCTCCTACTTCACTGATCACCGCCATGTTATGCGTGGTGACGTCTCGCGTGTATGTGTGAGTGTGATTTGGATTTTAACGTAGCTTTATAAAAAAAAACTTTCATTCGCATGGCTACGGTGTCTGCAGTGTGGCAGTTTATAGTGATGTCTAGCACCGGGATATCACGCCACAGACATGGAGCACGATGTCTCACCCAGTTACATTATCCTGACACCAAGCCTACAAGTCTTAACACTAACCTCTTAATGCTGAGCGTATAACGAGGTAGCTGTTATTACCATTTTTATAAGTCTTACCTATGACTCGGTGGATGTTAGAACACGCGACTTCCAGTATCTGAGGCAGACACTATAACCATTAGGCTACCGGAGCGGTCTCGGGGTTTTTAAACAATGTTGTTGATGTCTACGTTTGATATTTTCAGTTTTCCGTCTTTATTTTGAAAAATAACAAGCTCGTCCGGGTCGACGTCAACGACGACTTAGTTCTTCAACTCGTCTACATCAGAAAAGTAGTTGGTTAGATCCCCATCGGCGCCGTTTCGTCAGGACGTTGCGCTTACGCGTATGTAAGCATTTCACACACTTTAAACGTAGTTTCTAAATGACGATATAGCGTAGATAAGCGCGCGTGTTGTCGCTGCATACTCAAGTGCGTACAGTATTTTAACAGTGAGATCTCCGCACATTAAGCCGTTCATCCGAGTTTATATCGTTAGATTTTAATTTAAAAAAGTTGTTGGCGACTCAAACATGTAAATAATCCACAATTTTGGTGGCGGTGCAAATTGAGTCACAATACAAATGATTTTGATGTGTCACCGCTTTTGCAACCCGGTGAGTACCATACCCTTTTGACGAATCCAAGTTGACGATACCGTTTTCACACTCGTGTGGGATCATCGACTCAAGTTCGTCAAGCATAAATACGCATCGGAAGTCCTTAATTGATTTTGTTTCTCGAGTAAAGCTAAATTAGTCATAGAGCGAAAGAGAAGATTCGTTACCATGGTCATCTACGCCGAGGATGCAACCAAAGAATTATTCCGCTCCGATGGAAAATCTGCAAGCCTATTGAACGTTGCGGTCTCGGTCCCAGTATTTCAACAGCCAATGATACACACGCGCGACTTCATTGTTGACACAGTTAAGGAAAATGTTTTTGGTGGGTTCTTGGCGACCCATTAACCTCGGCGAGACCTAGATTTGCAAATATCACTGGATTTGTCTCTTATTTGTTTAAATTATCTATTATCTTAAATGTAACAATTACGTGACTTGGTGCTCTGATACCGTGTTGAGTACAAATTTGCTATAAGAATTCTATTTGAAGCGGCTTTGGTTCGCGACTGCGGTCATGGTAAGAAATTAAATCGCAGATGTTCTACGAGACTCAGCAAATACAGTTCACTTTTCGCCTTTGGACACTAATGGACTCAATGAGGGCATCCAAAGCGTAAGTTTGGATAACTTAACGTTTCCAGTAGCGGCGATGTCGCCACACCAAAGTGCATTGTTGGTTTCGCCTTTACAGTTGAACATAAATGTGAATTAACATGCACCTTTGGCGCTCCTGTGAACAATCCCATGACATCATCGCCAAGGCCACTTTTGTAACATGTCGCATAAAGGGGTTTTCTCGAGTTTACAGTATGCATGGGTATTACACGTCCATGTACAGTTCTCACTGTGTACATGGAATATCAGATCGATCTCTAATGCACATAAGTATCGCTAAGGTCTCCCTGCACAGGTCTATGATATGCCCAACCTGGTCTACGAGGAAAATATGTCGTGATTAGACGATTGCTATATGGAAGCTCCAAGGGTTCGGCATGAATAATTGATATCAGATCACACGAGGCCGTGTTTGGGAAAATCCCCAGTAATATGTAACCCTGCTATGATTGCGTTGCCGAGATTGATGTGCTGTAACTTTTGCAGATGGAGTCACATATTAAATTAACCGGAATAGTCGAGGTGATCCTGACAATTTCTGTGGCCATATTGTATCTGGTACTGCCAAGTCCTGCAAGCACAATTCATTTGTCAGCGAAAATCTGATAAATATATTCGGGCCATGGGTGTTGAAGAAACCATGTTCATCATATATCATTGATGTTTTCAATGAGTTAGCTTTAACGTGCGAAACCTTTCCGTTTCCATGTTACAGATGATCAATCGCTGGCAAATCGACGTGGTCGCATTAAAGACTTAAGGTGCGTTGGTGCCAGCAAAACAAGTCTTACGAGTCCCGTAGATTCTGAATAACAGTTTCGCGTGCATACGGAGAAATGTATGCTAGTATTGCTGCATGTTTTCTGCACCTAGGGTTGTATATATGCGAATAATTATACGAAAGTAGTTCAACATAACTTTTATTACTGTAGAGTCTATTATTTCTCAACGACTCTTAAAATGAAAATCTAGGCTATTCACTTTAGATGGTACTCGGGTTGTTCAAAAATATAGAGTTTTACGTCCATAGCTACGGATATTCACCGGGAAACGCTAGGGCATTGTTAAAGTTCATCTACCGTGCCTGATCATTAAATGTGTGAGATGTTGTTTTTTATATCAATTTCGATTGGTATTCGAGCGGTTTTTCTTGTGTAACGCGCGAAAATGTCTCTCCTACATCTATTTGCATTTCATCTCAGCTTTTCTGAAGTTTTGCCAATCCTGACGGCACCCGCTTCATCCCCTAATCGAGTTTTTTTAGTGGCTTTCTTGATAACGTTGGGGTGCAAGGCCGTTTTGACAATGGACCCGGTTCTTATTTTCTTCTCATCTTTTGGTGGCTGCTTCAGCGACTTTCATCACTTGGTCATCGGTTTCGAGTGTAGGATTTTTAAGCGGTGAAAATGTTTGCTCGAAGCCCGCTGAGAGATCATACCGCTGCGAGATCATCCTTCCAGCGGCTCCAAGGTCAATCGTGAGGAAACTATACGGATTCCCGGCTCCAAGGTCAATCGTAAGGAAACTATACGGATTCCCAGCTCGGACATATTTATCGTGCTTGGGTGTCTGAGGCTTAGCTGAAGTAGAAAACTCACGTCTATTACATCTTAAATGCTAATTTGTTGTTTACTTATTTTTATGCCATCAATTTCTGTACATAAACTGGCATACTGCAACTTCGGCTTTTATACCGTTATAAGAGTCCCTAGATATTACGTTCGGTGTGAATCAAATAATGTTCGCTCATATGAACTTCCTGTTGGTGTGCAGGGTCTAAAATAATATAGCTGATGCGTTAACCATGCTACCTTTGGCACGGTAAATGTACCGGCGAAAAGTATATCTCTAGATATAATTACTGCATGTTGGGGACGAATTAGGAAATATGACTGGTTTCCATCAATTGACCAAAGCTTGGAGAAAAATTTATATACCGCATAGAAACTGCACGTTACCGACACAATCTCGCGTACAAGTTTCGAACGATTATTGTACAGGTCAAGGCGCCGATGCGGACCTCATCCACGACTAGAACGAAATTGTGAGTCTTGCTGTTTGAGAAATAATCGCCATGTGGATTGTCAAAAGAGGAATTAAAGAAAAAATTCCACTTTAATGTGAAACCTCAATATAAAAAACATGGTCATGAAAAAGAGTACCTTCCGAGCGGACCATGTTCGCGGCATGTTACAGTCCACGCGGTTACTGGAAGGGATAAGCAGTTTTTGAACATTAGAGAGCTTGGCAAAAGTTAGTAATAAGTTAACCAAAGCGGGCTTGGATCAGGCCATTTTGGAACGATTTAACACCACAATTGTGGAACGATTTTTTGAGCATCAGTACGCACAGGAATTGTTGATAAATCACGCACGTCGTTGACTCCGCCAACACGCGCGATAATAATCGCATCGCACGGACGCCATAACTGATTATGCGACTGAACTCCGATACCACATTTGAGGCATGGTCGAGCTCAAGTACAAACACGTTACGCACGTGCGTGTGATTTACAGTATTCGTAATGTCATGCTCTGCCAAAGAGTTCACAATTTCCAAGGCATTCACTTTTGCATGTATTGTGTCACTGTGTCTTTGAACTTGCTATGTATGCGTGTAATCTTTATTCGATTTTTTTTGGTCTTTCTTGTTTTGTTATTTTCAGTCGTAGATGTTTTATCTCCTTACTTGCATACGGTGGTATCTGAATCTATATGGTATGTTAGCATCTAACGGAGTCCCCCGGTCGATGTGCAATACCTTTGTGTTATGGAAATTTGAAATTGTAAATCGGGATTATTGTAAATCAACATGATTGTTCCTTTCGGAATCTTAAAAGTCTCTTGCAATCCTGCATACAATTTTCATCTGGTCGGTCTCAACCCAAATGAGCTCAAATGATCCATCCATGATCATCACACCAACTCGAACACGACCGGACTTTTCACGCAAGAACATCAAACGTGTTGGGGTGCTTGTAAATCTCAGCTGTGTTTTTGCTTCATCGGAATCGGAAAAGACCTGGGAAAATGTATCCTGTGGATTGTGCTGCTTCACGTCTGTGGCGTAATACATGATTTAATTTATCTTATGAAGCTTGATTGTTGATATCATTGATATACTTTTTACCAGGTCATTTTTCTAAATGATCTACCCTTGGATACCCTCGGTGTCTTTGTTATCTTCGTTGGGTATTTCGTTGTCTGTATCGTCGCTGGCTTTTAATTATCTGTGTTTTCCCTTAGTAGCTCAGTCAATGTCACCGATTTATAGTTTTCTTGAACAATGTCACAAAGAATTTTCACGCATGTTCTTATAGTCGTCATCCAGTTTCCGTCGTGATTAGAAATGTGATCCATAACCAGGTAAACATTTTAGTGTGTTCTGAATAAATGCTTGAAACGTCATCGAACATTTGTTTTGGTCTCTTTGACAAATCGATAAAATGCATTCAGGAAAAGTAGCAATTCCTCCTTTTCTCTAAGTTTATAGACTTCACTATGTGAAGGCAATTTTGTTCCCTTATCAGTAACTCTTATGATTTCTACTACAATACTATGCATGTCAAGCGGTGATACCTTCGGCATTTTAAAATACTCGTTGTGATTGATTCCTATAATATCCTCCCACAAAAGGAAACAATATCCGTTCAGAATGCGCTTGTCGATGATATTTATGTGTATATATATTTTTAGCTTTACATGCAAATATTTCTTTGAAATTTACATGTATAAGCACGCTGCTATCTTAAACTCTTGTATATATTTTCCTTATAGTCGACAGCTGTGTTACAGCTCGGTGTCACTAAGGTTAAGTCCCTAAGAATCATGCGTATCTATTTGGTTATGGACACCGACGGTGTATCATCAGACCTGATCTTGCATATTTCATGTACAACTCAATCGAAGCTCAACTATTAAAGAAGCACACAATTTTCTCCAAGCGAATTTTGAACTATAAATGTGATCAAGTGTAACGCCCCAACCGATTAGACCACGGAGACCCGTGAGCATGGAAAGGGAAAATGAAAAGAAAAGTCCTAGAGAAGCGTAACTGAACTGACGAATAACATGTGATATATTGTGCATGTCAAATCGAATTCTTTTTTTTTAAAATACATTATATTGCCTGCTTTTCCTAGCGCAATGACTCTTTCTGAAATTGGTTCTTTCTAGCTCATTCTAACGATTATAGTGTACATGACACTGTTTATCAATGTTGAAGATCGCATACGTGGCCGCACACGTTTATCAATCATCAAAGCTGATATCTAGTTTGCAATTTATGTCCCCATTTATTAAATTACCATGCTCGGTTTCACATCAGATGTTTTATTTGACTGTTGAACTTTCATCTGACAAAAAACTTATGTATATATTTGAGAAAGATGTACACAAACAAAAATATTTGGGATTAATCCGTTCACAACAACATATTATGCTGGAAACGCCATTCTGAGACTTCCACGAACGATCAATACTGCATCGTGACTTGTTGCAGTACAGGGGCGCTCGCGGGCAAACGTGCAGATCCGTGTTTATACTTGCCGGGGAATGCAGTTAGTTTGCCGAAGGGGTAGAGTCAGTGCCGGATTAAAGCCATACAAAATGTAGGGCTAAGAAAACAATATGAAAAGCTAAAGGAGTTGGAAAATACCAGTGTTACGATCATTCCCAATCAAAATACTTGTTCATGCAGATCAAATGGTCATATATATAATAAATTCAATTTTATCATCAGCAATTAATTTGAATTTTTTATGATGCCCTGGTTGGGCTGGCGCCAAAAGCACGTGCTTAGTGTGCTTAATGGGTAATCCAGCACTAGGGTAAAGTCATCGGGGGAGGGTATGTGTGTATGATTTGGATTTTTAACGTAGCTTTAACAATTTTTCAGTCATATCGCTACGATGTATGCAGTGTGATAGTTTATAGTGATGTCTAGCAATGGGGCATCATGTCGCATACATGTAGTATTATGTCCCGCCCAGTCACATTATCCTGACACCAGGCCGACCAGTCCTAACACTAACCTCTTAATGCTGAGCGCCAAGCGAGGCAGCTGTTAGTACCATTTTTGTAAGTCTTTGGTATGACTCGGCCGGGGTTTGAACCCACGACCTCCCGCTTCCGAGGCGAACGCTCTAACCACTAGGCCATCAGAGCGGTCCATCGGGGGAGGGGCAGAAGGCTCTTACTTGGATATATAGCCGTGATCTCAAAACTCCATTCATCAACTGCCTGTATACAAAGCACCCAGATGAATTGTAAATATACAGTAATAATATTACCACCTTCTTTATACTCACGGCAAATATGGCGATACGATCTATAATCACCATAGAAATATTTCGCTCTGTCTGTCTGTGTGTGTGTGTGTGTTATCTTATATATGAACTGCATTCATTATGTTTTCTTCATAATTTTATTACATGACTACTAGTATAAATAGGTACATAAGCTCTTATCGTGTTTTGTCTTTCGATGAATGTCTCGTTACAAGCGTCAGATAATGTCATTAAAACGACACTCATTAATGATAACCTATCACTGCTATGGACATCAGTATTGTTTAGTTCTGTGTTTCCAAGTCAGTCTCCAGAGAAGAAGTTCAACTATTTTTTTTTTTTTTTTTTTTTTTACTAAGAAAAAGGCAGTCTAATCACATCATCGTGTGACGGGTAGAGGATTGCGTTGGAGTCTTGATGGATATATGACTGACAGGTGTGTGTGTCAACAATAAACAACTGCTGCATTATTTGAAAGCTAACAATGACCCTGATGTGAAGTTGTTTCAAATAACTAAACATCAACGTTCGATGACAATATCCTGCTCCACCCACCCACCCATTCCTTTGATTGCATTTTAGCAATCCATGAGAGGGCAACTTTTCAATCAATTAAACTAAACGTGTTTTATCCTTCTTCTTCCATTTCTTATATCAGACATCATTGGAAAAATCAGACAGATACACTCAAGGCATCGATAATATTCTATAATACACAAGGGTCCTATCGATATTTTCCGATTAAGGAAAAACTGGTTGTTCCATGTATAAATCAATAACAAGACTAACACTGTAAGTGTTCCATATTATCGGTTTAAGGAAGAACAGTGTTCAATATACGAATTCGTAAGTTAATACCAACACCGTTACTGCTCCGCATCTATTTGATTTCCACCTGGTCATTCTAATAAATATATGATTCCGTTTATATATGCACGAGGGCTAATTTGAATATAAAATTCATTTGATATATTACAACACGAATAAAAGATGAATGTCGAATTAACGGTCATGCTTTTCTACAGACACTGGTCAAGATTCTACAGTTCTATATATTGTGATGATTTTCATGGTTTCATGCTGACTGCGATGATCTAAGCAATAATTCCATGTACAAGTTTACCATTTTTATATAAATTCAAATGATAAGCATTTTGACTAATGAGGGCATATTTAGCAAACAGTCATTTTCAGGATAACCATGACTCACAGTTTAGACTGCAAAGTGTTCAAATCGCTTTAAAATTTCTGCCATTATTTTTTGGATACATAAACTGGAGGTTATACAGCCTCCTTTGATCAAGCTAATTTTCTAAATTAATTATTTTTTTGCAGAATGATCTCATCCTTAATCCACATAGTTGAGGCGCTGGAATTATAGGAGGATATCAAGAAACAAATATGGTCATATGCATAAATTTCGAAACGAATTGTGAAAGCTATCAGCAAATTTCAAATTGTATACTTTTAGCCCGACTTCAGTTCCTGATAAAGAAAGGTTTTTACTTTCAAAATTGATGTGTAAACTTCACCGGTCGCTCAAGTTTGATTCATGCAATTTGGGAGATACATTGGGACCTGTTTATACCGTCATGAAGACCACTGTTCACTTCGGCGTCTTCCTGCAAATGTGATATCCGTAACAGTGCAAGCCACTCGTGTGTAACCGAAGGAAAATTACTGAGCTTAACTTAAGATTCCCATGTCTGTATACCTACCTAGCCTACAAAATAGGGAGTTGTTGACATGATAGCAGATCGGTTGTTCAGCGCGACAGACACCAAATGGATCATCCAGTATCTCTACTGTATGTGGTACAGCTTGGTCCTCGTCTAGATCAATCACCACTCCGCTGATTATCTGCAAAGAAAACAGTATTAGTTTGTAATTGTTAAGAATAAAAACAATACTTTTTTTTTCTATTTCCGAAAATCCCATTTCAATGGAGATAAAGCACGGGATAAGGAGAAGACCTAAAATAAGTGAATGATGATGATGATGATGATGATGAAATTAATAACAACCACAGGCTGGCAAGAATACAAGCTAAATCAACAAGAATGACGCGGCAAAAATAATTGGGCTTCTTTCTTTCATGAACTGACTGCCCTGAACTTATATAAAAAAAAGAAATATCTAAACAAAAGAAGTTTTCGAAATAATCATATGATAGCTCTTAATGTACATAGGGTGTATTATCAACCAAGATCACTGCTAGAATAAAGTCACTGAGGCTTGTCTCCTCTGCGCATGCTTGAGATCAGCTATCCACTAAACTCACCCTGCACATGGTTCCCGTTACGTTGCAATTAACCTCTAGATAGCGGTTGCTCGTTTTTTCGAAGTATGGCAAATTGTCATTAACATCCAGTATTTTAATGTGAAAGGTCTCAGTGACAGAAGTAGCAACGGGTAACGTCGAATTACAGATGACATTGAGCTGTACTGATTTAACGGTTTCCCTGTCTAAAGGCTTCACTACCCGCAGCTCGCTTGTGTTAGGATCCAGCAGAAAATGTTGGCTGAAGTTTCCTGGTATGTGAGATGAAAAATAATTAATAAAAGATACTTCCTAAGGATCAAGTTCTGGGAATCGATCAATTCAAGTGTTAGCCAATAATGACTGATAATTAGTAAAATCTACACATTGTGTCATGATAAGGCATTTCATGCTAGTGATTACAGTTTTTACACTTAATACGATGTTTAGGTTCCTCTAATACATATCTCATCATAGAATGAAGTAGATTAGTCCCTTATTACGCAGTCCTATACGCCATACATATACATAAATAGAATGTTTGTAAACATTTGATGTCATATAATATTAATTTCAATACAACTCTAGGGAACGTGTCATTGTTTTTACTTTTAACTGTATATGAACAATACATTAATTAAAGATACTTCCCTAAAGAATAGACATGGAATTTTTTGTCAGTGACATGTGTAACGATTGATTTTTCTCCATGGTAGCCTTGAAATATTTGTAAGGAAATGAAAACAAATTGATGCGGATCCTAACATTTTGTGTAAATCATAGTCTGCCAAAAAAAAAAAACAGACCATCTTTGGCCTCTTGGGGTAATGTTTTAGTAGTATACTTTCGAACCAGTATGGCTTTAATTCACTGCAAGCACCTGATACCAAATGAAAAAGTAAATATGCTGGCTTCATCTTCCCCAACATGATATCTAAAATGTCAAGTGCATCTAAAAATAACGTGCAGTATCAAATGAATGTAGGATCTATATATTAGATATTACAAATATTCAAAACGAAATAAAACAGACATTCATGGTGCAATTGTAAGGGTGCAAATTTATGTCGATGGGTAAAGAGCATTTTAATTATGGGAAGGGAACAATTAATTAGATTTATGAGGACAGGTGCGCGTTAAATCGCTATGCTGCAATGATTTTTAATGTCTGTGTCGTGAGAGGATGTGATTCTTAATTAAACATTCGTTTATTTAACATTCAAACAGACTGGGAAAAAGGTTAACTTCGATCTATGTATCAAAAATTTCATATGAGATTGTCCATAATCAGTTATTTGGAAATCTAGAAGTCAGACTGACCTCAGTTTTGGCGTCTGTTAATAAAAGGCGGTATATATATTTAATCCTGATGGTTTACGCTACATTTCTTGGTTTTACTATGCCCCATTGCAAACTTTAATCAGTCTGAGTTTTCCTGCAAGAGGAAAAATATAGGAGACCCCAAGATTGAATTCAGAAAAAATTCTCTCGCAAAACATTTATCCGAGGGACCTGATGTCTGGAAAGTCGACGGATACAATCCTGGCGGTAGAAGCGAGCAAAGCTTGAAAGCACAATATGTTTACGTCAACTTCATGTAATTCATTGCTACCAATATAACGATTTGCTTGATTTTATTTGCTTATATTTGCATAAATTTGTTTGTTTAAATCTGTAGATCAATTTTCTTGATATGAGCATAACTGTGTTTGAGTTCACCTCTCTGAATTCGTACAATGATCTTTATATAAGTTTGAAGAATTGTTTGAATTTGTAGTCTTGATTGTTATAAAAATCAGGTATTCTAAGAATTTCATGCATTACTTTAGTTGATATGAGTTACGAGAATCCGTGTGAATTCTCCGATCTTAGCTGATTTCACGTATGATAAAGACTTGAGAGCGTATTTACTGAAATTAACGTTGTTAATCCATGCAGTAAGGTTTCGTGTATGCTAAAGACTTGAATGTGTGCATTCGCTGAAAATAACGTAGTTACAGCATTTCACGAATTTCATTTATTCATTTGTATAATTTAGACGAGAACAGAACTGTTATGCCTCGCGTGATGTTAATATAAGCCAGTGATGAAATAGCCGTTAAGAAGTACATTAATTTTATGAAACTAAGTTTGTTTATGGTCTGCCATGTTTGGCTTGACCAGATAGTCTTTGGTATCAGTTTGAATTCCAATAGGACGATATCTGACATAACGAGAGGGGAGTAATGATCTATTCCCAGTAGGACATCTGACTGAAGGTTTAGGTTGCTTCTCTGTTTATTTTAAAATGACAAATAGCTCCACTGACGTATCCACGTACCCACACAAAGTTTGAGGGCCGAAAGAGGCGAGACAAAAGAGAGTTTGGAGAAGAAAAAAGCGAAAGGACCAAGAAGAACAGCCACAGTGAAGTTGGAGTGAACCGGAAATAAACAGGTTATGAAGTTGTACAAAGCAATGACTTCGACTGTTCACTCGATTCTATGATGAACAAGTTCTATCATTTAAAACAGATAAGCTATTTATATAAGTATATATTTCTTTGAAATTCCGTGAATTATTTATTTCAAAAGAAAAGTGTATCTTCCTAATGTAACGTATTATCATAATTGTTTATATAATTGATTAAATTGTTGTATTCCATGTACAAGGGCTCATTTCATTCTGTTCTATATATCTGCTCAGATATCTATTTATTACATCTATACGCTTCACACTTTATATTAATATTTACTCGATCCGGGCAACAACACCAAGGGCGATCACCCTCTCGATATCGATAACCTAATAAAGCAGGGCACCTTGTAAGAAGGTACAATCAGCCAATCAACCCCTCCAGCCCCACTTTAATCTATATCCAACCTGTTTTATCTAGGTAATTATTTTTTGACTCCTTTCGAGGTAAGACATTTTATTAGAAATCTGCTTGAAGACTACCAGACCAGTCATGGTAAATACTTAAGATTATGGCGATATACTGGAGATTATGATGCGTGTTTAGATACATATTTAGTTTTTAAACCTCTAATGATTGTGATGAAATTATATGAAAGTTTGGGTTCAAGTCTACTAGTACGGATAAGGTTAAAACTGGCGATGTCACTTTTGTTTAACAAGTCAACAGTTGTAATACAAGTTAGAAAAACGCCAGTATTGTTTCGCTGTATCTAACTATCTGAAGTAGACAAAAATTGTTTAAAATAAGTTTTCCCAAGATGCTCTTCTGCCAATTGCGAAATATCATATCACTGATACGTATGACTGCTTTGTAGTTTATAACTTTCACATCTTTTTCTGACTTTTGTATTATAATATTTGAAACAGTCATTGTATTTAAACATACTGGGACATCTCAAGAACACGTTCGGTATATATTCTCTGTGTAAATGGGAGCCCCGGGTGGCCGAGTGGTCAAGACTCGCCTTTACAGATCATCGCCATCTAAGCTCTGTCTGCGTGGGGTTGAGTCTCGAGCTCGATCAGAGTCGGTATGTGAAAAGCTTGCCAGTAGCTTGCACTGTCCGGTAAGTCTTCCCGGAGTTTGTCATTTCTCCACCAGATATATTGACCACCCTTTATCGCATATCATGTGCTGAAATTAGAGTCAAACCCAGAAACTACAACTCTGCGTAAATATATATATACAAACTGCAGATAAGCATAAAAATAAATTAATTTTCCAAAAGATTAAAAAGTTTACATTGTCAGCGGATATTCATCACATTTGCCTTTTATCCAGTTCCGTTTCAAGTCCAGGTGATGATACTCTCTCAGTCTTGCAACTCTGGATTTCAAAGCAGCGATGATGTCATTATGGCGCTTGCAATTTCCTCTTATAACATATCTCGTCATTAATTAGTCAATCTTGAATTTCAGTTCTTTACAAAATTATCAGTACGTGTTTGTTTCAAAATATAAGTGCAGTTGTATCCTGGTTTCCAACACTCTCCTACACTTTGATTAACCAAGCATAAGCGATCGTTTGTGATTTTCTTTTAAAAACAAAACAAAAGAAGAGCTCCGCATCTCAAACAATCTTATCGGAGAACCAATGCGATACAAAATCCACATTGATAGTGTTATAGTGAAAAAAAGTCGTCTGTACAAAATATCTCTTAGAAATGATGTTTAACCAAATCAGATTCAACGAAAAATGATTCTCTTATGAGGCCAATAAATATTTGTTTCAAATGTGTTATATGGCATCTGGAGGAAATGCGTTATATTTTGCGAGAATTATTGGCCTGTCTCTCGCTCCGTAAGAGGTATTTTAGGGTGTATGAAGGTAAGCCGTTGTTTCTATAGCTATATAACCTTTATATCTTTAAAATCTATTCCAGAATCTTCGATTTTTATTTCGGATGACTAAATATTTACGTTTATTTAGATGGGTTTATATTACTAAAGTTTTTTCGCAGATTTCGCTTTAAAGCTTCAAAAAATGACTTTTAGTTCTCACTACATAGTTAGCACTGTGCTGATATGCCGTTAACCTCAATACAATGTGTTGCTAGTTTGTTCTACATTATATAATTTATATTTTATAGGTATATACGCTCTCTTCATGTATTCCGTTGTGTTGTGCTAGTCTGTTTCTTAGCAACTTAAGGGACCGTTCACACTACTCATGGGAAGACAGATTTTTTTCCCCACATTGAATGTTACAGGACAGACTTCTCACATGTACTTTAATTTCACTTAAAGCCTACTTGAACTCATGTTGAATTGTTGTTTTAAATCATGCCGACGTTAAATAAATCTTATTTGAAGATGATGGATTTTAATATTCAGGTACCATATGTTCTTTTGTTATGGTTTGACAGTTTTTTTTGATCTTGTTCAACCCGAATCGTAAGAGGCTTAACAAACACTCAGCCAAACGTTTTGGAACCGTGTTAAAGTCTGGTCGCTGGAGACTACGTTTCCTTGTATTTATTTCCTTCTTTGTAATCCGAGACAAGTATCAAAGAAGATCCGTCGTTCAAAGAAAATAACAAAAAGCTACAAATGATAGGACGTACTGGGTCTTTATGTAATCTTACTGATAACGGATGAAATTTAAAACTTGTACTCTTTTGTAACATGTGTAAGAAAAAATATCACCAAAAGCAAATACATGTGCCTTCTTCTTGAAAAGGTATTTCAATTCGTGACTTTTATTTCAGTTGCATTACAGGGGAAACAGAAGGAGTTGTCATCAGATAAACATCAGACAGAAAAGTGCCAGTTTCATATCTTATGAATAAATGCAAAGGGACTACAACAATGGAAATTGCAACAGGTTACGAGCTGTTCTTATCATTTAATCAACAAGAAACTATGAACTTCCGCAATGAATTATATCATGTCTCACCAGTATCGTGCTGTATCTATGATACAGCATAAATGGATCAACAAAACACATTTTACAGCTTCAATTAAAGATCTGTCGTAATCTATAGTGCTGATTTCTCAATTTTCATCGAAGTAATTAAAGACCCATAAAAGTTGAACATTCAAGCACTCAGACATAATATACAGTAGAAAGATAAACTTAACAGCTTTCACGTACAATTTAAAAAGGGGAAAAAATGGTCCATTGAAATTTGCGTAAAGATGAAGAACGTCTGAGTGACACATACGATGAACGCTTATTTCAGTGCCTGTATGCTGACTGACTGATTTGATTTATAGGCTTATGTAGGTCATTCGGCCATGCACGTTTCTACCTCGAATGCGTGTAAAGGACGCTATTCTGGGATTAGGTGTGTGCACCACGCACTGTGTAATAACTCATCAAATGGGTAGCAAGCATGTATGTTAGTATGTGTACCCTGCAATTCTACACCACCTATTTTTCATATTGTCTGTAAACTTTCGGTTTCGTAGATATGTGCGTATGTATGTGTTTGGTTGGTTAGTCATTCTCAAATAACTGGGTACACTCAATGGGTGCAAAAAGTGCGTTTTTTATTTAAAAAAATGAATATTCTCATCAAAATGTTTTATCGTATAAACATGAATTGTTGTTCTTCAAAATTTTAAAGTCTGAAAGGATATTATCGCCAAATGCAAGCTTAATCAGTGTGAAATGCACGTTACTGGCTGGATATCCTTTGTTCGAACCGCGGTTTATTCATACCAAAGACATAAATAATGGTATTAGCAGCTGCCTCGCTTGGCGATCAGCATTAAGAAGTTCGTGTTAGGACTGGTCAGCCAGGTGTCAGGATAATCTGTCTGGGTGGAACTTGATGCTACATGTCTGGCATGATGCCCCAGTGCTAGACATTACTATAAACTGCTACACTGCATACATCGTAGCGATATGACTGAAAAACTGTTAAAGCTACGTTAAAAATCCAAATCACACACACACACACACACACCCAACACACACACACACACCCAACACACACACACACACACCTTTGTCATTCCATAACTTTATTTGACCAGTTCAGAATATCTACAACCCACCTGTTAACTCTCTAATGCCGGACTGCTGCTAAAGAAAACATATTGGTTTCGATTCATTTTGTGTATTATAGTTTGAATTTTTTTGTCACGTATCGAAATATACTCATTTGAGATACTTATAAAAATGAAACAATCCATGCGTATACTTTCTGCTTGCAAAGTCTGCATGACCCAATTCACACAAAGAATAGCAAAAACATCTACAATTAATTGAAACGCTAATATTTAAACACGTTAACAATAGACTTCTTAGCAAAACACGACTGTTTATCTAACACGCATGCGTTTTTCTTGTTTGTATTTGTTTTACAGAATAAAGATGCAAAGAAAATACGACTTTAATTGAAACATAAATAGTGCAGAACAAAACAGATTTTCGCTGTTGTTAAATATTTTTTCAACACTGTATTAACGTCATATCGTCTTTCCGCCAGGCAAACACTAGTTTCATGTTTAAATCAAGGAATTCAAAGAGAAGAACTAACTCTCTTGCATAATACCTGTAATAGCTCCTACGACGAGTCTGACTGCAAACTGCACAGACACGTATCTGTCGTCTCATAATGCGCCGGCATGTCTGGGTCTGTGCATTTTTTTATAGAAATAATCAGTAGAGCAAAGTAAATATACCCTGACATGCGGGCGCATTATGCTCTGGCAAATCAGTATCTTTGTTGGTATTTTTTGCAGTTTGATTTTGACGTATAAGCAAGTACAGACGGTGAATAAACATCTTTATTGAACTTACGTTTATGTGACCCAATTCAAACTTACAAAGTCATGTACACATTGATCTTCTATGAACATTTGTGGTCCGTTATTGAATCATTTTGCTGTGAACTCTATAATTAACAAATTTAGATAAACGATAACACACGGTTAGGTTAACATGAAATATCCTTTAGTACACACATCTGAAATAGGAAATATACCTTACTTCGAAATAGGAACAAATAAGTCAAATGTTGCGTTCTCTGTGCCTCTTTCGTTTATAAGAAATCGCTTTTAAGGAACAAAAAATTAATGATGAAAATAAAAGACTTGAATGTAATTTTATTTCACTATAAAATCGCAGTTTTCGCATGTTAAGAAACGTCGTTTAGTCTGAATAAATAAATCCTGTTGACTCACTAGGATGTCGATCTACCTAATTTCTCTTTCTATAAACAGCATATTAAATAATTTATTTTTGTCAAATGTTTGAAAGCTTCTCAGAAGTTTGTGAAATTTACACCTGCATACTGTTGTGGTCTTGCTGGGGAAGATAATAGTATAAGAAAGTGAAAAACGCGTAAATTTTGAGTAATATTACAGCGCTAATTAATGCACCGGGTTAATGAGAATGAGTCTGGTATGTAAGTAGGAAGGTAGATGAGTAAGAACGAAGATTGGTAATTGTATTAAATGCATATAGAAGTACACTTATGTAGGTATATCTGCGTACAAGAATACGTGCAGGTTGAAACAAGGCACGAAGTATGTTGCAAGTCTTATGTTAAGCACTATAGTACGTAACACGGGCCATGTAATAGCATTTTCTGATAGAAGCATACAAAATAAGTTTATTTTTTAAAATGTAATCGCTGTATATTATAACAAAGATTATTCAATCGTGATTTTTGAGTGATTTGCATATTAATTGTCATAAAAAAATTTCCAGACTTTTACAATGGACGTTCGGCATTACACTGGGTCAAGAAAGTCGATATTGGATTGAACTATTATTACACTTGCAGGGGGAATCAAGGTACAATCGCGTGAACAAGAAGTCGCGCGCATCTTCATCTCCAGTATGGGTGTTAAACTATGAACGAGACAGAGGAGTAACATACAAAAGTTGTATTCTTAGCATGTGCATATGACATTTCTTCAAAATGACACTTGAGCATGATGTAAAATTTAACTAAACTAAATCTGAATTGACAGCCAAGTTTCAAGTCTTTTACGTGTATGAAAGCACATTTTGTATGAGGCAACGAATTCAAATAAAAGACGTGATATACCATAGTACAGAAGCAGAAACGACCCTAGGATGTGCGGCGCCCAAGACAGCAAGCGATGAGCACGGTTCCAAGCAGAAAAAGTTGCATTGCGGAGTTGATTTCCGTCAGCAGTCCAGGGCCACTGAAAGCGCGAGCCCAAGGCCGTTGCCTCGTTCGCCTTGTCCTATGGCCGGGCTTATACATAAAACATATACAAAGTTTCATAAATGCCTCCAATTTATTGGACTTCTGTGCCGATTTTTTTTTCCTGCCGGTGTTTTCCCAGGATTTGTTTATACTTTAATGACGACATTGTCGCGTCTCTGTTTTTAGTACAACTTTTTCCTAGCCGCATGCGCGTTCCCTCTTCCATCATTATGAGGCGCCGTAGCAGACAAAAGCTGGTCGAATCAGAACAATGCCGTTGAAAATTTAATGTTATATTTCCAGAATTCCAATTTCACGTGTTGTATCAAATATTCTTGTCCATAAAGTTCCATTTTCTAGGTCGAGATTTTGATTGTGTCTGTTGAATTAAACAGTAGTAGTTGAAAGTTATATTTTCTATGTCGATGTTTTAGATTGTGTCGTTTAAATTACACGGCGGTGGTAGAAAGTTCAATGTCAGACGTCAAGAATTCATAGTTTACGTATTGGTTCAAAGAGTTTCTGTTGAAAATTCCACTTCATATGTTGAGATTTAGATTTCGTCTGTTGAATTACACAGCGCTGATTGAAAATTCGATGTCCAATGTCGAGTTTTTAGATTGTATCTTCTGAACTACACGGCGGTTCTTCAAATTGTAATGTTATATTCGAGAGTTTCAATTTAAGATGTTGAATCACATTGATTGTGCTGAAAGTTCCATTTCGTATGTTGAGTTTTGAGATTGTGTCTGGTGAGTTACACAGCGGTGGTTGGACATTTTATTCTGCTTGTCAGAATTTTTATTTTTTATGTGGTGAAATGATGTGTTGGTGTTAAAAGTCACATTACACAATGTCCACATTAACAATTCAAACCAATTTCGAGTAGTAAGATACATCATTCTTTTATTTAATTATGAGACGCCATTACATTTCAGACATTTACAGTCTGAAAGTTACCATTCACAGGTGGAGAATTACTATGTATTTCTTCGCTAGATGTCGCTCTCTTGAACGGACCGCGTTAATTTTAAACAAGCAGGCTGCTTCTCGTTGCTGTGAAATTCAATAGATGGAATCCAAATACTCGCCATATGAAATGGAACTTTAAGCACAACAGTTGCATGCAACGTGTGAATTGAGGATTCTCGACATATGATATTAAAATTTCAATCAACGCTGTGTAATTTAAAATATACACTGTAAAACGTCGACATAGGAACTATAACTTTAAACCAGCACTGTATAGTTCAACATATAAAATCTTAAATCTCGCTCTTGAGAATGGAACGTTAAGGACGTGCAATTTGATCCAACATCTGATATTGGATTTCTCGACATAAGACATCGAAATTTCAACTGCAACTTTCTCATTGGACCAGCCTTTGTCAGCTAGGGTGCCTCAGACATCATAGCGCGCGACATAACCGGTTTAAACGAGATACCCAGCTTGCTTGACTGGACCTAAAAATGTCGAAGTACGTTATCACTGAATTTGCAGTTAATTGGTTGATTGATTATTTAAATTTACGTGACTTTCGCACATGTATGCATGCATCACGCTTTCTGCCAGCACCGCTGGCTGTTTAATTAATCATTGGGTTAGGAACTAGTGCCTCATCCCCCAGGCATTTATGTGTTCACAGAACACTATTTGATCGAGCCGTCAGATCGGAGGACTATTAGTCCCTAACGACCTGAATGAAGGGATATCATGAGTGGGAATGAATCCAACACGCACTCAGATAGAAAGATGAATTTCAGTCTGCCACAACTGAGCAAGGGTGTCAACCGAAGCAGTATGTGACACCAGATGCGATTGATCGCCACTATGACTTCACATCGGAACATCAAGCTTTGGACAGGTGGAAATTGTTCCACATATCCTTCAATGTACAAATGTCCAGAGAGTCAGAAGAGGCAAGGAACTCGGCAAGCCGGCTATGGATGTTGTGTACTCCCAGAAAAGCCAGCCCGTACTTACTTCAAATCTAGTCCAGTTGTTACTTATGGACGATAAAAATCCCAATAATGTGTAAGCCACCCGGACAATTAGATCAAATCCAACAAGTCTATAAAAAAATCCTACTTCTTAACAAATCTATATAATTCTAGTACATAGCGTACATAATAAAAGCCCCAATTTTTCCTATTTAACTAATATGCCTAAGCGACATATGAAAAGTTTGGTCACTATCAGGTCATAACAAATTTTAGGTTTTATATGTGGCGGTCCAAAGGATCAAGTTTGTGTAGATAATTATTTTATCAAAATGGGATACCAAGCCTAAATGGTTCTCTTAAAATAAGAGGCAATTTATATCCCTGAGAAGGGCTTTTTTTATGTCCGCAGGTTGAAAGTGTCCCTGTGGTTCTCGTAGGCCCAGATGACAGCCGGAGTGTGTTTGTCTTCGTTTTCTTCTTTGGGAAATGCCTCATACCCACAGATGATTGACAACTAAGTGGCAAGTTTCACAAAGGTGGTAAGCGGACATTTCTCATAGGCTTTTGGATAGTGTTTAAGTGTACGTTGAGCGAATAGCTGATAGAGCTGATGACGTTTTTGGCCATTTTGGTGTCATTTAGAGTATCTTGACAACCCAACCTCGTAGCGCATTGCTCGACCGGAACTCTTTCTCCATCCTTGTCCTTCCCACCTTCCGCTCCTACCAATGTTTTACTGAGTGGTTATCTTTTTAAAGTTTGTATCAGTTTCTCAGTCATAGTGGCAGCTTCCCTTGCAGATTTGTCCATCTGCATTTCAACATCCTTCCTTTTTTTTTTGGGGGGGGGGGGGGCTACTGAACTCTAGTCTGGGTGGAAGTAGATGAAGTTCTAATCATTTGGTTTGGGGCTCCTTTACCTGGTGTTGGTGGCCTTGTATGCTGCATAGGTTTGTAGCCGGAGTAACAGAGTGGCTAGCCGCCTCGTTGTGGGCAGGTTACCTTCTCTGGTTACTTTTCCTGTTGCTTTTCTTCCTTTTGGCAATGCAGTAGTCTCCCTCTCCGATATTAAGGTCTGCACCCTCAGTGATAGAGTCCCATACTAGTAATAATGTTGTTCCTTTTGCTCATGCTCTTTAAACTCCAATTTGAAGCTTGTTTTTTTACCAAGAGCCTTAATGACCCTTAGTGCTGGAGCGGGTATTACTGCGATAGCAAGAGGCCATCTTGGAACCACGCCTTGCACGTCTGGTGTCGCAGTATTGGTTTCCATCACTGGTGAAGCTGTCTAGCTCGGTCAAACGTGACTACTGACAGTTAAGCACTTTTCGAAGAATTTATACAATATTCCTCAGTGAAGGTTTGATGGACAAGGAGCGAAATAAAGTGAATAAAGGCCATTTAAATGTATGTGTAATCAAATTATCCAAATATCACCAGTAGCGGCAAAAAGTGACTTCGCCCGTGTACATGACCAATGTTACTTGTACTATGGCTTCAGTCCATCAAATTGACATAACACATGACATGTCCATATTGTGAAATAATAGCCAATACAAGTTTTGTGTAAAACTTGTGTAATTATATGTTCTTTTCAACGCAATAAAAGCTTTGTTTGAATTCACGTTCCAGTTTGGGTATAGTCTCGTACCCATTACGTATTTTTATTTCTTAATTCACATGAAGTATCAGTCAACTAAATATATGGGTTTCAGATAATCGCCGGAACCATACATCAATGTTATATAAGAAAATAAACATTGCAAATGTAGCTATCAAAGTATAAATCACGACGATATAATATCTATAATTCATAATGCTATTATTGACATTTTTGTTTCAGACGATTTTGTTCCTTTGCTTTTTTCTTTTTGATTATTCTCCACCCTTGTACCTTGTATGTATTATTATATCTATATATAACCTAGGGTATGTGCTATTTGTAACTAAGCCTTCATTTTTAGCTTTCTTAAATAATGCTGATTTGTGTATTTGTTTATTTTGGAGTCAGTATTGAGAATATATTTTTCAAGCCGAATAATTCGCCAATTACTAGGAGCAGAGATCATCATGTACATAATTCACGAACCTTTATTTATTCGTTTCGTAAAATGGACTATCTTTAATAACTTAATATTAGGAATTCTCATAATATTCCAATGTAGAAGTGTAGGGACATTTGAGACAGTGATAATTATATTAATTGGGTGTTTTGGTAATATGTTGTAGAACGTGGAATCAAATAATGGTCTGTCGCTTGGAAAGGCGTACTAATAAATCATGCCAATGAGAAGCAACAAAAACTAGGCAAGTGTGAAATTAGAGTTTCGTGAATAGCTGGCTGTCAGTTGATTCGAGGCAAATGATTTATGGTACTAGCACGTTTAAGAATCCTTTAGTTGAAAACGATCGTTGTCTTGAGGTCTTTGAACATATAGGAAACATAGTTCTTAAACCTGGCTCAAGGAAGTGATTGACATTGTGTTCTGTATATTTGATTAAATTTATATTTGATTTAATTTAATTGCTTGTAAGTTTGAAAAGAAATTATTTTTATTTCATCACATTCAAAGTAATGTAGTTTTGTTTACTAGGAACTGATATGTTTTCAGAGAATAGCTTGACCATGACTTTTCATTAGCAAACACTTAAAGCTGACCTAGTTCCCGATCAGTGAGAGAAGTTAACAACTTTTTATTTGTATCCTATTTTTAGAGAAAATGTATTGGTTTTTGTTAAGGTCATACTGGGATTATGTGCTTTTATACGTAAATACTTCTCGAAGGTTCTGGAAAGTTGACCCTCATCCGGGAATTCGTTTTGCGTTTCGAGTTACCGGATAATCATTGTTTATACAGATTTTTCTCAGTTGGGCTTCTAACACTGGGACCTAAAGGTTTTTCTTTTGTTGTGTTATTTTGGAAATCACATTGTAAATTTTCATTCAGATTATTTGGATTTTAAATGATAATTCTTTTTACTATAAATATATGATTGCTCATACAGAAATCTAGGACAAAGACATTTAATTAATTCTAACACCGGATTATTGTTTTGTGAGTAACACGAACTGTAGACCTTACAACATCAAAACGAATACAGTACACGTCATCGACTTCCATCTTGGATTCTTCGTCGATAATCAAATTTGGGTTCATTAGAACATTTCATTAGTAGGACTTCTAAAATTTAATTCGTGGATTATTCTTGGATTATTTTTGGATTTGATTCTTAAAACCGTTAGTTCTTAATTTTTCATTTTTACAGATTTTTTTCCAGGGAAATTAATTATTTGTTAAATTCTGCAAAGGTTGTTTTCACTCTTTCTCTTGTTACTGTTTATTCCAGCCTAGACACGTAACAAAATAATTGTTTGTTCCGCTTGGTAACGAATTAATGCTGCAAGGCCCTTATATATATATATATATATATATATATATATATATATATATATATATATATATATATATATATATATATATTCTATCGTGTACTATCCTATGTAATAAATTATTGGATAAAATAATCATTAATTTGCCAGCTCAATCTTGTTGACACTGGATGGTTTAAGATTTTATCAACGGACTTTGTAGACCTTGAAAGATAAACTGATAAGCGTGTTATCAAATTATGTCTGATCATCGTCCTTCGGACATGTAATAGTATTCCAAGCTCAGTCTTTTCGCCAGTTGACAATGTGACGATATTTATGTCAGACATCAAAGCAAAATCTTTATAGAAACAAGCACCTAGGAAATGCACTTACAGTTGCAAAAAAAACCACATTTATATTGTTAGCATACCAAACGAAGGATATTAAACCGCGTCGAAGTGTTTTATTAGAATTAAATTTTATCGTGCACTAAGGAATGTCATTTTGATGGCAATCATTGTTCAAAAAATTATTCGAGTGGAACATAATGCGATAAAACTGGAAAGTCTGTGGAGAAATGTCATTTTAATTTTGCAAGCTCTGTACCTAATACGTTATACATGATGTATGCAATTTTTGACTTTGATATTTACTTTCTAAAAAAAAGAAACGAACACAATGATCAAATGAAAGCAGACATTGAAGGTATATTTTATCTGTTGATCTCGTAGTCCCACTTCATGTGTCATTCAAATAACCATCAACCGTTGACACATTTATGTTCAAATATTAAATTTCTGAAGTTCCTCTTACCGGATCAGCAGAGAATCTACATAATAATTTGAATATAAAAATAAAATTACTCCAAAATATTAAAAAAGTTAATAAATGTAGGGTGATATAAGCTTTTCTTTAAAAATGCATGCACAGTAATAATATTACAAGTACAATAATAATACTACAAGTACAGAACTAATATTACCAGTGCAGCTCTAATATTACATGAACCCTACTGTTATAACATTACAATAATATGCTAATATTGCATGTACTGTACTATATTGCAAGCACTGAATTAATGTTACAAATACAGTGCTAAAATTACAAGGACGGTACAAATATTGCAACTATGGTAGTAATATTGTTATGTATATTTGATTTAATTTATAATTGATTTAATTTGTCTGTTTGTAAGTTCTATTTTTTTTTGTTTTTAATTTCATTATATAAAAATGTAACGTATTTTTTAAAACTAGAAATTCGATATTTTCCAGAAAATTCACTTTGACCCGAATCTTTTCATAAATACCTAATATCAGAAACACTTTCTATTTTGGACTTAGTTCCCGACCTTGATTCAGAAATCACCGAGACAAATAAACAACTTTCTATTTTTATTTTATTTTCGAGGAAAATGAATGTTTTTTATCAAGGTCATAATGGGGGTATGTAATTTTAGATTGTAACACCCCGTTTTCGCAATTCTTGGTTTTTCGAAATTGCGAAGTAGTTAGAATTATTAGTGATGTTTAGAGAGATATTTCTCAGTTAAGGCTTAAAAACACTTGATGTTAAGGTGTTTGTTTTGTTGTGACCAGTTTGGAGTTACATTTTAATTTTTATTCAAATTATTTGGATTCTAAAAGATTAATTCCTTTTCATGGACATTTTGAGTGCTCATAAAGAATTCTTGGACAAAGACATTTATTTTTTTTTAAAAAATGAAATTCAAACACCGAACTACTGTTTGTGAATCAACAAAGAACTGTAGACACAACAGACAATACTAGCTACAGTATACGTCATCGCCTTCCATTTTGGAATTTTCATCGGGACTCGAATTTGATTCGTTGATTATTCTTGGATAATTTTTGGATTTGATTCTTAAAACTGTAAGTTCTTAATTTTTCATTTTTACAGTGTTTTTCCAGGGAAATAAATTATTTGTTAAATTTTTCAAAGCTTGTTGTTTTCACTTTTTCTTTTGTTGCTGTTTATTGGAGCCTAAGCACGTAACAATAAATTGAATCAAATATACATAACACTATTACAAGTACGGTAATAATATTAAAAGTACGGTAATAATTTCATAAGCACGGTACTAATATCACAAGTACGGTACTATTATTACAATACGGTACAAATATTAAAAGTACGGTACTAATATTACAAAGTTCGGTACTAATATTACGGGTACGATATTAATGTCACAAGTACGGTACTAGTATTGCAGGTATGGTACTTATATTACAAGCACGGTACTAGTATTACAATTACGGTACTAATAGTACATGTACTGTACTAATGTTACGTGTACGGTAATAATATTACACGGACAGTTCTAAAATCACAATCACGGTACTAATATTTCAAGTTTTGCTCAGTCTATTCATCATGCCGTTTTTTATTTTGAATATTTGAATGGATGAACTCATTAGCTCAATAGCAGTACAGAACTAAACCAACAGCAAAATACTCAGTCGTTTGGTATAAATATGGCGATGGACCACCAGCAGATTCATTTTTTATTTTAGAGAGAAAGCGAATAATTTACAAAGTCATCAATACTTAAGTCGTATATATGTATGCATTTGTGTGTGTACGTATGCTTAACAATATATAAGATAAAGCTTTACTATATAAATATTTATATTTCTTTTGGAGGGAATATGTTATACATGTTTAATTTCTGATGTGTGTTTGGCCTTTCTCCGAAATTGAGGGTATGAGTTTGAGCCTACCTGACTAATGTCATTACGTCAAAGAGGAAAGATGATATAGTGATTTAATAAATTTATGTTTTTCAGTCTTCAGAAAATTTATTTGTATGTCACAATATTACATTAAAAAATCCCATATCCTTAGCCAGGTGGAATATTGGATAGATGCAAATCCCTGGTAAACTATTGATCAAATCAGTAACACTCCTACTCGATGTTTCATTAAACGACTTTATCAACCGAAACAGCCTATTATTCATTAATGTCAACGGTATCAAAGATCAAGACATGCTCTCCGTAATACACAACTATACGTTTAGATCAATCATTCTGCAGTCGATATTAAATGATAAAGACGAACCAATGCACGAGTCGTATTATCGCGGTACAAATAAGAAAGTGTGTTCATACTAATAAAGTTTAAACAATACGGTGACAATTTCTTTGTCAAAACTATTTTGTATTTGGAGATACTTTCTAATGAGCAGAACGCATTTAATATAATTTTTTTCTGATTTGAAAAATAAATAAATGAAAAGTCAATAAAAAACATGTTTATAGGGACAACATGTTCTAAAATATCCTGAAAGGTCTCACGACACCAGAAGGAAAATCATGTGTGGTTCGTTTCAAAGATAGCAAAAATTGCCTCAGAATGGGGAATTTAATTTATAATAATTGCAGTTATTACTGAAAGAATACGCTGGCTGAAAAGAAGCAGTGAAATATAATAAAAGCTGCCAAAAGAAACCTATCATTTTAATTTCCGTTTTAAGAGAAAACAGGTTTGCAGTGGTGGTTTAGAATAACACAGTATGGCCAACTATCTGTGACTTAACGAGTACATCCGAAATCATTAAATTTAAGATTTGGATGTGATTGGTCGCAATTGACATAACTCCCTCTTAACTAACGGCAAATTTGGCTAGCGAAAATATCATCTTTTCTATGTTCCTTTCGTTTGCAATATAGGATAAGGTACACACTAGCGTGATTGATTACATTTATCTCATGAAAATCCTATGACTTCAATTCTTTCATACGTCTACAGGATTATATAAACATTTTAACGTCTCTTTATTTGCATTTTAAAGACGAAACTTACAAAATAAAGTCTCAACATTTCTAGGTCTTATAACTAAACGATATTTTGTGTTTCTTCATGCAGTACTTCCGGACATAATTCACCCTCTAATTGTAGTGGGGGTGGAAGGAAAGGATGGCAAAATCAGGAGCTAAACGACATCACTGCTTTCACAAGATGTAGTGTGTCGGTTATTACCGTATAAATAATATTTTCCTTCAGTTTTGTCTTGTGTCTGAATCAAAGATAATAAATAAAAAGTTAATCATGGAACTCCAGCCTCCAAGAATAAGTCCACTTCAGCATTTATTATGGTCATAACTATCATACTAGAAACAGAAGCGACTTAATAACACTTAACACTTGGATGATCAAAGCTGTCTCGTTACAACTCACTTTAACATATTATTCAAAATATTTTACCGTTTCCGACCAGAGCAGCAAGTCTATTTGAGCAAAAAAGGTTTTAGTATTTTCGATGAGGCATGTAAATGTGCAGAAAAGCGAAACAGCGGCATGTCAGCTATGTTGAGTGCGAACATTTATAGCTAATAATTCTCGTATCTAAAGAAACACAGTTTCAACTTATTGCTCTAACTCTTTTTTGCTGCTGCCAGTAGAGCTCAGTAAGGAACGCATGAGCATGCGTTGAATTGTGTTACGTTTTAGGCTATTTATAACAGCAACAAGAAAAGAGTGTAGACAATAAGGTTTTTAAAATTTAACAAATAATTTATTTTCCTAGCAAAAAGAAGGTAAAAAGATTGGGAAAAAACTTACGATTCTACAAATAAAATAAAAATTTTTTCCAAAAATTGAAAAATAGAAGTCATAGAAATAAAAAGTCGTAAATGAATCTGATTTGGAGTCCTGATAAAAAATCAAAGATGGAGGACGATGTCCTAATGTGTCAACAGTTTCTTGTTGAACCACAAGAAATAATATTCCAGTTTTGAATTCCAAATAAATTTCAATAAATGTCTTTGTCCAGGAATTATGTAATTGCACTTAAATACTTCCGGGAAAAAGAATTAATAATTCCATAAAATAGAATTTCAATTCAAACTGGTCACAACCAAAACACCTTAAAGTATCAATGGTTTTAGCCCAACTGACTAAATTCTTTATCGAAAAAAGTTTTACGCAGATTCCTGTATGAGGGTAACATGATCATGTTTCTAGAACCACACAGAAGCTTTACATGCCTAACATCACCTACTCTCAGTATGGCCTAGATTTCATTCTACGAATCTTCCATTAAGAAAGAATGATGCAAAACAAAAAAAAAGGTGTTCAATTCAACTCACTGATTTCTGAATCAAGATCCAGAACTAGGTCAGAAGTTAGATACAAAGTTTATATGATTAGGTGTTTATATTTAAAAAAAAACAGTCGGGTCAAACTAATTTCTGGAAAATGTCAAATCCAGTAAATAAAGTTACATTAAAAGAGCATGCAATGGAAGAAAAAAATTAAACTAACAAACAAATAATTAAATTAAATCAAATATAAATTAAATCAAATATATGTAATAATGGTATGATGAGAAATCTTTCAGGATTCTTGTTAACATATAATGATATGTTTTTTAACATGTAATAAATATTGATATGGAAAATAAATGAGAGAAAATTATATATATATGTGTGTGTGTGTGTGTGTGTATAAATATATATATATATATATATATATATATATATATATACACACAAGATGAGAAGTGGAAACGTCGTAATATCACGAGTGACAAAGCCAAGACTAACCCATAAAATGTGTTTATTTCTTATATTTACTCAGAAAAATTATATTTTATTTGTATTATGTATCTGAAGGAGGTAAATTAGTGATTTTGTTTTACACTCTGAACCAAAGAAGTTTACACTAGTTATCAGCTAGTCGTATTACTGCTACAGCAATAACAAAGCTTCGAAAGTTTCTAGTACATTAGGTCAATAAGATTTTACATATTTCTCTCTGGCTTCAGATAGTATCCTTTAAACGGAAAGAATAGAGCGATTAAATTTCAGTAAAGCATTTGCACATTAATACGTTGACCTGAATGGTTGTGGCACAGCGACGTCCAATCCGACACCGTACAATGCGTAACAACCACTAACTAGGTCAATGATGGCGGGTGTACCTGTATGGGTTAGCGTATTCATTTTTTGCCGTTTTTCAATCAAACGTGAATCACGTAGTCATAACAAGCTTTCGCTTCACCCTAATTTATGTTTTCAATCAGCCTTCATCGATGCCTGTGTTATTTGGTTTTGTCAAAAACAGGTGCGAGTATAACGAGGTAAAATCGTGAAATAACCAAGTTTTTAATATTATATTTCATCTAAATTTTCGTACAAAACGGATCTTTTCTCTTCGATTCCGCGTACGATTTAACGGACAGTGAATTTTGAATGGAAACAGGTGATGTTTTGATTAATAGTGCCGATTTGCACAATTCGCTTAGATTTTTTTTATTAACTTATTAGGGCTTTCAGGGAGTCTGCTGATTGAATGACATCTCCGCATTGCCTGACCGTATACTCGTAAAATGTCGGCTCACTTATAGATTGTTATAAGAGAGAGAGAGAGAGAGAGAGAGAGAGAGAGAGAGAGAGAGAGAGAGAGAGGATGATAATAACATATTCTAACATATCGGTCTGAGTAAAACTAGTACCGCGAAAAAAAGTGGTATCACCACTGTGACGATGTCACTTTTATTTCTACTTTTATTTGCTCATTTAAGAAACATATCTGCAACGAGATAAGCTGTTCCTCCACATTAATTAAGTTTTGCAGCTTTCTATCTATCTACCTCTTTGAACAATATGAATACATCACAAATGTGTCTACGTTGTGCAGTTATGTGTATTGTGAACCAACAAGACGTCAATCAAATCGTATCTAAAAAGAAACAAAAAGAACCCACAATAAACAGATTTCAAATATTAACATGCATTATTATCAATAAAATTTAGAAATATTTAATTAGTCTATTTTTAGAAAATCCACAAGAATCATGTGACCATGCAAACTGAACATACCAAGACCTGATTCTTAGTGTCACCTATAGTCACAATATCTCATTAACACTATTGTAAACCACTACATTTTAAAGGCAAAACCCTCGATGGAATATAATAAGAAATATTTAGTTAACTAGCTATCATCCCTCTCGTCGTCCATATGTATGTCGACAATGAATCGTTCGAGTATGGATGGTTTTTTTTTTGGTGCGAATTTTGTTTTAAAATTTAAAGCAAGCGACTATCAAAATTTTGTCTATGTGTCTGTAGCTGAACAATATTGATCGCGTCTCCATGAAACATGGTTCACATTAAAATGGAAACAGTATAAAAAAAACATATATACATAAATAAGTATTCAAACCAAAACATGTAAACTCACAATCGTTCAAATCTTTCGTACTCTAAAGGCTGCTTTCGGTCAGTGATGGGAGGTCTTCACCCACCCAAACGGTGTTCACTCTTAATCCAGTCTCGTGAAATATGTTAATAACAACTAATTACTACAGTTTTCGTATAAAGGACAGTCATTAATCAATGATAAACACAACTAAAAGTATTAGATGTAGGAAATTATCTCTACAAACACTTACTGTTTTAAATTTGTTAAATATGTGTGTGAGTGTGTGTGTGTGTGCATATGTATGCATGTATGTATGTATGTATGCATGCATGCATGCTTGTATGTATGTATGTATGTATGTATGTATGTATGTATGTATGTATGCATGTATGTATGTATGTATTTATGTATGTATGTATGTATGTATGTATATATGTCAACAGTGCGAAAGCAATTGCTAAGATAGTAGGCTATTTATCAGGATAGAATGAGGGCATGTATTTAAAAGTACTTGAAACAGAAAAGCGCATGTTGTGTTTAAGACTTTGTCTTCAGACATATCAGTTGACAGAATTGGATTGTGTCTAAATAGATTGGTTTCTTGATAGCAACTAATATTTTAGCTATGCTCGCCAACTCCAGTTTTCTGTGAACTGCAGAAATGGGTTCAAATATCTTTTGTTTTATGCACTGCCTATCACTAACAATTTATATCCCATTATTGTGCAGCGCCATATTTTGGAAACTGACAAAAGTCAACAGTGTCGGAAAATCATTTGAATAAATGCATAAAGACTCCTTCCTGGCGGATATTTCCACTTTTATAGCTGAAATGTCGTAGTTTACAACCTGTGTGATTAATTAAGACACAAATTACCACGCCCAGAAGAATCATCTTAGATGTCCTAACTTGCTTCTTGCCACGACTAAAAGACGATAATAACAAAGGTACTAAAAATCCAACCTTGCTTTTAAGTTCATATCACCTTTCAATCAAGCTGTTTGAATCTTCTTTTTTTGTATTCCAGTAGCAGTTAAACGGTCATAAAGTAGAAGCACCGTTGCCAAGATAATTATAAAGCAAAGTCACTACTCTGGAGTCCAACCTTTGCCATTTATAGAGCGTGTTATAATTATCTTACGAAATTGAATGTCGGGGTCTCACAATCAATTAAAGAAAAGCACAAAAAGAAGACAAAGGCGATTATGTCTTATCAGTACGGCATATATTTGCAAGTAGAGATGAAACAATGTCTTGATAATGATAGGAATATCACAGGTTTACTTATAAATATTAACGAGAATCCACCTACATCGAATGAAGAATATTGCACATAACACACTTTACTGATTCAGACATTATGAGTTGCCTATGTGAAACCATTACAAACGTATGTTCTGGGAAATAAACGCAGTTACATGTTTTGTCCCCACCATTCTCGATTACAAAGCTGTGTTCATTTGAGATTTAATCGGATTTCATTAGATGATGACCTGTTCGTCCCGGTTGAAACTACTAATAATAGTAAGTGTATCCAAAACTGATTTGGCATAAGAAATCGTAGAAAATCGTAGTATTTAAGACCATGAAAAGATTTATTACGATAAACTGTTTTATATTATGGTCATAACACATTGTTTAGATACTAGTTTTCTGTGTTGTTTTTATTGGTTTGCTGATGATAGGTTGGGTGTACCTGGCAAATTTAACTTAGCACCAAACTCGCTCATATAAATTAGGGCATTCAGGATAGCAGAACGTAAAACATAAATTGGATAAATACTACTATCTTCCTTTAATAGATAAAATTTGTAGTTGTCATTTCAATAGTCTTTTAAAGTATATTCATTTGCACATTCATTTATTATGTTTTAGAATGTGTCAACATATATTTGAGAAGAATAGGGAATATATATTGTGCACATTCATGTGGATAAATGTTCCAGACAAATTATGTAAAATAACAGTATTTCATACTTTAGAGAACGTGGAACAAGAAAGCTGAACATTTGATACATTTTAATATGAGTGGCTCAAAGTTAAATTTTATAAAATATTTAAAAATGGATCAAATAGTTTTGACTAATTTAAGTATAGGTAATGTCACTTCTATAAATTGTTCTATAATTTTTCAATTATCTGCATTTCTGTTTTGAAAATATATTAGACTTGCGGAAACGTCTTCATTCATTACTCTTTCCATGCATAGACACATTCTCTGGTCAATTGACTGAGACAAGCTTCACGAATACTTTGAAAAAATGATAAGGGTATAAGGAGCAGACTACTTTTGATGTAATGTAAAAAAAAAAAAAAGAGAAACAAAATAAACCAAAGCGCCAAGAACAACAACGGCAAAAATGCGAGAACCTGGTTGCTGAAAGTTACTAAGTCTGCGAGAGTTATTAGACAAAGAACCTTTTTATTGTTTTTATTTAAGTTCTAAATTATTTTAACAATGATTTTGTTCAGTTCAGTTTCAGCTAGTATAAACTAATAATTCTATTAATTCAACTTAAAATGACAACTATTTTTTATTTGTCCCTCATGTATTTGGTCTTTTACTTATCCTTTCTGTTTCAAATGATACATTTCTCTTTATTTAATTTTTGCAAAATACAAACATAACCTTTTAACTTGCTAGTAATTTTAAGATGTTTGAGTGAATTCTTTATTATGTACATATCATTTTATTACGGTTTATTTGCATACTCAGCCATTACAAAAAAGTTGCATAAATCCAACAACGTAACGCAATACATATAGTGAAAACCGTCACATCAATAAATCTAGTTTAATTTTTATTTTATTTTATTACTTTAATGATCAGCATTAGATGAGAAAGTCTGTAGCGGCTGAGATAACACAGATGTAAATGCTAGCATTACATGTATTGAACCAGAAAAGAACTAAATGCTGATCCAGGAAGTCGGCGGTGCAGGCTCACGCATTTACCGCATCCTTCCCAACGACAAAAAAAAAAAAAAATGAACGCAAAAGCGAACGTTTCCTAGAGAAAGTTTTCATTACATTTAGATGGTTAAAAGTATGCTCTGTGAACACTTTAAATCCCGGAGCTTCCTGGCAGTCCGCCCCCTTGGAGCCCCACCAGGGATTCTATCTTACAGACCCCTTGTCTACCACTTTAGCCCCCCTCCACACACATATACCACCACTGTTCCAAAACGATATTTCTGGATTCGTCCCTAAGAACAACAACAACAACAAAAAACGCTATGATTAACACGTCTTTTAAAACAGACACTAGATTAAGTAACTAAACAACACTATTAGTAGCAGTGGTATAGTGAGACTAACCATCATGGTCGGAGAAAAACAACACATATAGTCCCATAATTATGTATACATATTATAAAGGTGGCAAACCCCCGCCATCTGGCCCAGTACACACGACACCAAGAGTGGTAAGATATAAAAAAACACAAAAAATTCTTAAGCTCCAACCATCTTAAGACTATAAGGTGACCTATGCCCAGTCATCAGGCCCCTCACACAATGCGGAACTAAATAAACAACAACAACACAATCCCCAATTATTAACTCGACATGCAAATCCAACACTGATACTCAGACCAAACATACTAATTTATTCAACAAATGGGGCACAATATACCTTCCAAATTCAATATAGCTATTAAGCAAAGAATCGTGGCGAAAAAAGGCCAGTCGCAAACATCAAGATCTAAGGTAATGGAAGTCGAGTTGAAGTAGAACAGCAAACTCTAGCAAAACAACCAAACACTACAACAGCACGAGAAAGAAATAAAGAGGGCATCACAGAATGAAGAAGGAGTAAAGAAGAAAACGGAAATCTACTTTCAAATTGCCAATTTATATGAGGTTCTTCATTTGGCTATTTTGGCTATTGAATACCTCTTTCGATAAAAGCTCTATCCCCACAACCCTAACTCGATCCTTTGTATACCACCATCAAAAGTGAAAACCGAAAGTAAACACAGCGTGACCCAAACATGAATAGGGTGGCTGATACCCAGCTGATCGACAACATTTCGGAAAATCAAAAGTACACCATGTACACCAAATTCCAACTTTAATTAAAAATAGTATTGAAATTACACAACTCAAAGGATTAGGAAAATTACACGAGTGGCTTACACACCATTGGAAGAGATTTCTGTCCACTAGTACAACTGGACTTGATTTGATCTTACGCGCTTTGCCGTTTCTGGGAGTACAGCTTTCTTGTGGCGTTTCGCATCCCGCTGGCCCCTTGCCTCCTTTTCTCGGCCGGATATGTTCATGAATTAAAAAGTGCGACATTCGCACATAAAATTTAAACTGTAGTGGCTCCATTCCTACAGTCCCGATCAATCGAAAATCTCGACCTTCGAGACTTAACCAGTCACGAAAGCACTAGTTGCGTAGGCGACTTAAATCCTTTCATTGACTTGTTGTGATAAAGGTAGGAAGAAGAAATGAGACATTTCTAATTAACATTTAAATATAAATGGAATTAAAAGTTAATACATAAATAGATTGATTTTACATGGAAATATAATAACTTATCTATCGGTATCAAATAAGTATGTGATATTTAACAAGTTACTAACTTTGTATGTATTAACATTTTTCAGATATTATATATATTCCAATTTCAATGAAATATTATACTGAATAAATGGTCAAATTTACCACCAAATCTTGTGGGGATCACAATCCACTATTTCTTTCAGATATATCTGAATTTTGCTATCTTTCAATTTTAAATGGGTATTTATGATTCGTTACACGGAACTTTATTAAAGTTTCTATCTTGTTTGGTATACTTGTTAATAATGTTTCAAAACTTAAAAGATTGTGTTTTGAAAATATCCAACAAGATTTGGTTTAAGATGAATGAAATACACTACTATGTCAAGTTTGTATATATCATATTTCCGTCTCATTGTAGCTGTTTACTTTAACCAATCAACCGACGGAGTGATTGAAATAACCATAAATTATTCAGACCAAATCACACAGAATGTGTTTGATAAAAGGGAAATCATGTAAAGTTGTATATACCAGCAGTAGGATTGTGCAATATAATGTCTTACGCTGTATGCTAATTTTTAAATTGTACTGATTTTGTCTAGTAAGAAGCCCTACTCAAAATATAACATCTCTAATTTTGATTTTAAAAATAGTATTAAGAAACCTTCCAGTCTCTCTGTATAACACGTATAATGGAGTACTTTGTTGTTGAAATCAGCGTGTACTTGTTCAATAGCAGAACCGTCGCTAAATTACAGATCGAATAGCGGTAAAACAGCATCATCAAGAGTTTCATCTGTAAATGTAGCTGTACAGACACATTTCTTATTCATTTGCATTGGACAAACAATGCATTCGGTTATGTTGTTCAGTGATTATATTTTTGTCCAATACAATGAAAACCATTTAAAGAGCAAGTAAGTATACATATAAACACAGATCATCTATTTCCAGTGGTGTGTTTCCAAATAAAAAAGAGGAATTATTTGAATGCCTAAAACCAAAAATTAAAATATATCTTTCTTATCAACTTTGACTATTAATGTATATCCTCTGCTTTATGCACGATAGAATTAGTTCTTAAATGTCTTAAAATATGTTTTGATATCTGCAAGAATAACAGTATAGTCAGCATAGAGGGCAGAAGGACTTTGAAAAATAAATTCTGTTCCAGGAGATTAAAAAACTTCACTGTAATAACATTTCGCTTGTAAAAACTCTAAATCATTAATATACATTTTCAGCAGGTAATGTTGAAATAAGATTGTCATTTCTATTTGAATCCAAAGCCTGGTTAAGTTCTTTGGAGTATTTATAAAACACATTATTGTCTATGTCCGGAATTCTTTTATTTTCTCTAATACCTTAAATTAATTTACAATATTGTTTTGGTCTGACTTACATAGCTGTTTTCTTGAATACTAATTTTAGCCTTACGTTTGCCATACAACTTTTACATTTTTTAAATTTAGGTATTCATTTAAACGGTCAACTTACCAGCTTAATTAAGTTTCTGGCTCAAATGCTTTGTATCGCTGTAATCTTCGTACTAAGAGGTATTTACTCATGTCACACACATGCATTCAGTTTTACCAAACAATTTATACTACATGTCCTTTATATCACTAGATATTTCCCTACAACCAACTTTTCTCAGACCCAATTTTAGATATATCGGAATCAAACCTCACAATTCTATCAAACATCGTCTGGTCTTGATAAAAACATTTAGTAAATCGTTTATTAAATCTTATTAAAATTACTGTTTTATGAAAAAGAGAAATTCCGTTTGGAAAATGTACACCAGAAAATAATGGTTCAAATTCACAAACTTTAAGTTCACAGACGTACTCAAGGCCTTTAATTGACGACACAACATGATCAAGAAATGATGCATTTTTTACACATGAACCGACCTACATTGTTATTAATTCCCATTATGTCGGTTTACTATGAGTAGATGTATGGATATCTACAGTTTAAGTAATTATGACCATATCAGTAGTCTCTGCATCCTTTGATTTTCGACGGCGAGAAATACACAATATATATACCCCCCCCAAAAAAAAAAAAAAAAATGGAATTTCGACGTAAATCTCCAGACTTGTCATGGCTGTTTTAAAAGCATTATGCACACTAGCAGCAGGGAGGGCGAACAGACCGAAACTAAAAGTAGAATAAATAGATAAAAACAGTTTCACAAATACAGAAGGGCCAAACACACAAAAAACAGTTCCCTGGCGATGCTAGCATCGCTCGCGGGGTCCGTCATTGAAAAATCCATGATCGGCCCCCGCTGTGAGAAATGCTTCGACGCCAAGGAAAAACATTTTTATGTTAACCATACAATGTATCAAGTCCGATACGGTATCGTGTCCGCGGGTCGTGTAAATTTATTGTCACAAATCCATGCGGGTTTCTTTGAGCGCGACTAAAGAAATTTTTGAATTTATTTATGTCCATATCACCGCTACACCATGTCTGATGAATGTTTCTCAGCGTGTGAACATCAACTCCATTAAACACCGCAAGAAGATTACAGTTATCCCTGATTACTTTTGGTATTTGTGTATAACGCTGAGTAACATAAATCACATCAGTGTTTTTATGACGACCTCGTGAAAATATTCTTGCAGGATTTTTTTGCTTGTCCAGCATCACATCATCATACACTACTAGGTTATTTATTTTCCCGTTAAGGTCTTCCACGGACGGAGCTTCTTCAATGTCAGTTATAAATTCAACAACATCCTCGTCGCCGTCTTCACTCAGCGCTTTTGCACTCTCATTAAAATCTTTTATAACATCATAGCATCGCTGATCATCTACAGATGGTGCTACCAAATACAGCTTATCCCATTTCATCCACTTCATTATCATGTTCAGCAGCAGTTGCGTTTTACCCGATCCTGACGGTCCTATGATGATCATTCTGATAGAGTTTGGTAACACTGAATTATGCTTGACTGGTTCTTTCCTTCGCGTCGCAGAAAAATCAGTGATCTCCATTTGTATATAAGGAATAATAATTATGGATTTATATTGTGTAAAGTGCAAGGCACGAACCCCTACAAGCGACATAACAACCATTACAACAAAAAATAACAGACAAGCACTCTCTGGTAGGTGCGCGCGATGTGGCACAAAAAAATTTAGATTTCAAAAAAAAAGCCTGACAAAGTCAGCGGAGGTGACATCGCAGCCACCCTCGGACGACTTCCAGGTACCCCTTGGGCTAAATATCCCGGAGAAAAACATCTCCCAGGATACAATTACTGCGGTCCAGGGACCCGACTAGATATCAGACTTGATGAACAATCTAAACCAAAACCGGGAGAGTATCCGATAAACGCTATCGACGCAGCGTGTCACATACATGATGTTGCTTATCGAAGTAAAGATCTACAAGACAGGCATATCGCGGATGTGAAATTAATTCATGCACTAAGCGCCATAAAAAATAAATCATTTAAGGAGTCACTCGCTAATTGGTTAATAAGATCAGCGATGAAATCTAAATTAGTATTAGGCGCTGGATAATTAAATAAAAATGCAAGCGATTTATTATTCCCCGGCCGGATACTGGAGAGGTAACTCAGCAATTAATAAACTCGCCAGCGCAGCAAAAGTAACACGCAAGGTTGCCAAAAAATGGCTGTCAAAACAAGCAATATGGCAAATCTACCTACCACCACCTCGACAAATCAATTTTGCACATTTTGATGTTAGTACCCCCAATGAAGTTCATCAGGCTGACATACTATTTCTGCCTCATGATACTGTCCGTAGAAAAACATACAAATACGCGCTAACAGTAGTTGATGTTGCTAGTAGATACAAAGAAGCAGAACCGTTAGCGACTAAAACAGCCGCTGAAGTTGCCTCTGCGTTTAAACGAATTTATCAACGAGGACCTCTAAACTGGCCACGATTATTACAAGTTGATCCTGGCTAGGAATTTCAGGGCGCGGTGTCATCACTGACAAAGCAGCATAACGTTGTTATACGACGAGGGCATACTGAAATTCATCGGGATCAGGCAATTGTTGAGCGATTTAATAGAACACTCGCTGAGAGATTATTCGGATACCAGTACGCGAGGGAATTCATTTACGATACGAGATCTCGTGAATGGGTTGCAAGACTGCCAAACGTGATAGCCGCGCTGAATAATGAAATTACCAGAACAACAAACATGAGACCTGTAAATGCAATCACAAAAAAATATATACCCGGCGTCGAACGTGGACATATTTCAACGCAGCCAGGGACGCTAGCGTTCCCGTTGCTGGGTAATGTCACCGTTAGGTATTTATACGAACCAGGCGAACTAGAAGGAGGAAAAAAAAGAGCAACCGATCCCACATGGAGTGTTACTACACATAAGATATCCAGCATAACAAGATCAACTGGGAGAAACGCAATCTACAGATTAGATTCGACTGCTCCTCAACGCGGATTCACACGCGAGCAACTTCAGGTGATTCCCACGGATACACAATTACCACCCCGATCACTTAAATAACTGCAGCAACACCTCTGCGTCGATTACACTCAAGACAGGTCAACATCACATTTTCACGCGTATGACCGCGATTACTATCTATTCTATCTACGGTAAATTGCCTTGGATTATTTTTCGAATACTGCCACAGCAATATACAATTACAACTCGCGCAGTGATTATTCTGCTGTTGTTGTAATTGTATAATAAATGCTTCGTCGAGATCAAACTCTCTGCCATTTTTTTTGTCGCTCTGTTTGTAACCGGCTAATTTCTTTCTTATTGTGTCATCAGCGATTGATCTGTTGATGCTGTCGTTGACAACATCATCTAATACAATTCTTCGTAACTGACCTATCCTTCTTACTCTTGACACGGCTAAATAAACTAAATTTGACCACTCGATGCGATCATCAACAATCCAAACTGTTGTATCTGAAATAGTTAGTCCCTGCGAACTGTGGATGGTCATAGCGTATCCTAGCGTCCACGGGGATTTGCTCATTTTCAGTGCCTGTTCAACAGCATCAACATCAACTGTGACAATATCATTTAATACTAAATTCTGTTTCTCCGCCCCCGACGCAGTCAGGCGCCCTGGAATATCAACATCAATATTCTGCAATCGCGTATCAGCTGGTCTATAACACAACGGCACTACCAGCATGGGAAATTTCTTCTGATGTAACTGAAATAACCGCTGCTGAAGTGTGTCCCTGACTATCTTTCTACTTGCCACTATGAGATCACCTGGTTTCCACGTTTCCCAAAAGTCGCTCAGCGAAGTCTCTGGAATTATTTCACGCATTATCTCACACTGGACTTTATTGGTTTGTAGCCTGATCAACGCCTTAAACTCTTTCAGCGTTTCATCGAGTGATCTGTGATCGTTAGTTATTTCCTCATAATAATCTACAAAAGTTTTCAGCCACGTGTGTGGAGATTCACCTGTAAATGGCGGTGGTTGACCATGATCGCCGCACATCACCACTGCGGTATTTTTTTTTAGCAGCCAATCCAGAAACTGTTTTAATATATCTAACGGCACAGTGTCTATCTCATCCCAGATTATTTTCTCGGGAATATATTTCGTCCCCATTCGTTCAGGTGTCCACGTGCCGCCGCTGTATTTGAAAAAACTGTGATACGTGCACGCGTTAACATCCCGTTGTCTCATCTCCCTGGCAAGTCTGTGTGTGGGAGTCAGCACGACCAAGTCAGAACCGCGAAATAATTCAATCGCCCGAGTTGTCTTACCAGAACCACCAGGGCCGTTCAGATAAACTGTTTTGTGTCTTGTAACAGGATCGTGCACCGGCGGCAACAACGAAGTTGCCCCCGACGAAACCGTTGAAGACATTTCTGCGCTGCGATACTCATCCTTGATTTCAACGTCAGCTGATTCACAATATCCTTGTAACATTTCATTCTTTATTCTCCACGAGCCCCACGATGGATCATCCGATATAACATTATCCAACAGCGCTGAGTGTTTTTTATCAATATAAAATGAATCCGTTGCAACTCTCACTGCGACAACAGGGAATCTATTAATCATCGACAACAAATTTATGGATACATAAGCTAGCATCGAAGATCTCAAATGTGTGTACTGAGATGATTCTCCGTCGATATAACTAAAAACAGTTCCTAGTTTTTCCCCGTTTGACAGAAACACATCTTCGCGGTTACAGAACATGTTGTTCGTGGCTGCATCAGCGACAACAAGATCCAATTCAGCCTTGTCCATGATTAATCGACTGTGATGTTGTTTATGATCATACGCTCCACCTTGAGTGAATTTCCCTATTATTCTTCGTCCTAGATCTTTTGCTGTGCTTTCGTCATTTCTAAGTTTGTTTTTAAGTACTTCAGGAGCTTTCTTGATGATAGCGTCGATAGAAGTTTCTGGATGTTCTCGTGACCAATCTTCGATGACTTCTTCTAACGTAACCCGCGTTGGAGTTGGCAACCAAACTTCGGTTTGACGACAATAACATATAATCGCTTCGCTGACCGTCAGCGACAACAGTATTCGACTGTCAAGCATGTATCGCAATAACACTATCGGTGCCCATCGCTTCTCAACGAAATGTCTGCCAAACCAAACATAACACACAGGATGTAAATCCTTAGCGAATTTAAACGACGACACACAAGCAAATCCTGTCAGGTCAAAATCAGGCAATGGTCCGTTTACAGCAACTCTTGTCATCGAGTTTGTAACGTGGCCAAACCGTTTAAAATATTCGCTGCATTCTCCACGCCCAAGGAAACTTCCTGGATAACACGCCGTCATGTCCACGGATATCATACCGCGGTGATCATATCGAGTATTCCACAAACCGCCGTGTCCGTATTCGACACAGCTCTGTTGGATATCCGCAAGAAAACTTTTCGGAGTTGGTCCCCATGAATTTCGTTCCCGGGCTACATGTGCGGCAACACCCGGGACAGTAAAACAGTGTGTCAGTAATGTATCAGTGTTGCCCGCATGATATTTTTCTGCGAGTTTTTTCATTTCCTGCTGTAACGCCGTTGTTCTATATATTTCCCCGTCGGGTCTCACAAACTGATCATATTCTCCATCTTCGGTACTTCTGAATAACCACACAGACACTGGATCGGTTTTACTTATCTGATAAATAAAATCAAACATGGAGTGCCTCGCACTCTCCCCGTTAGCGGTTCCGCTCGGCAATTCCGGATAATACTTCACAACACGGTCTCGCGGGAATATCCTAACCGAGTCAGTCCAGGCGTGACTGTTATGATCGATAATAGTTATTGGTGCTCCACGGGAATCATATTTACACGCATACAATACCTCACCGGTTAACGATGAAACCGTTATAGGAAATTTTAGTAATCGCTCTAGCTCAGCAACATCATTTATTGACGCTCCTTTATCCGCTACTCGTGTCGCCCACGCTGTTATTTTAGTTTGTCTTAGCGGTGTTAGGCCGTTTCCTCGCATTGCATTTTTAAAATGTTCCATTACTCGCTCAGCTACACAATTCATCCTTGACTCTGTCAACGGCGACACCCTCATCGGGGCGAGTTTATCGACACTTGGTTTCTTTATCGGATAAATTCCATAAACGACCGCGGTCACAGGATACGCTCTGGCATAATACGGTTTATCAATCCCAACAAGTACTCCCGGGTTTGAGTCTTTGCTCAACAAAATGGTTTTTCCGCGCGGATCAAGAACAGGGTCTAGTTTGTCTCTGATAATCCACTTTCGGGTTCCCTCGTCGTCGACTCCAACAATAAATTTTATCTGCACGAAATATCTTCTATCGTCGAGATACTCAATTATATTACGCGCGATTGTATCGTTGATGGTACCATCAATGATGAAACTCAAGGAGTTTTCACGGGAAACTCTTCGATGAGCGATGCTAGCATCGCCGGGGATAATTTTATACGAAGACCACGTGTGTGCGGCACCATCACGACGAAACTCTTCTTTGGCATCCTTGATAACACCAATTACCGTTGCCAACTCTCTTCGTCGACGATCAGTGGTTAACCGGTCAAGATCGAATCGACCGCCTGCGGGTTTTATTCTGGATAGTCTTTCAAAACTCATTATTATAATTAAGACAAGTATTTAAATAGACAAATATATTATATGCACCAATGCAAGTGGATTAAACTAAATTCATCAGCGCCGTGTAGCAAACCATGCAGACACGAATACTGTGGACAACATGCTCAACAGGTCCGCGGCGGGAGTCTAGGACCGATACCGTGTATCAGATGCGGCATTGGAGTACGAGGAAAAACGCAATTATGTTCAGCGTGTGGGGGAAAACGCTATCGAGAACTAAAACGGTATTATGATAAAAAATATCCAGACTGTGATAACACTCTCTCGGAGCGTGATTACATAAATAAGTTTTCAGACAAATTATGAATTAGACAAATGATTTGCTTATAGTATAATGAATCAAGAATTCGTCCCCGAACAAGAATTTGTTCCACATCCAACTATTCCAAATTATGAGGCAAACCGAGATGGCATAGTACGACACTGCACGCGAAGACGACCAGTTGGTGGAGTTGATAATGGTGGTTATTCAAGATTTACTGCCACGTGCGGAAAGAGGTATTTATGTCATCGTTTTATTTACGAATGTTTCTTTGGAGTGATCCCTAAGGGTTTTGTCATTGATCACATTAACGGTAACATACTTGATAACTCTATAAACAATCTTCGCGTGGTCACTCAGAGCAAGAACTGCCTACTGGGTAACACAGGGCGTTGTAAAACAGTTGCAAGAAGAGCTATTAAATCTATAAACGCAATTACAGGTGAAGAAATTGTATTCCAGTCAATAAACGCCGCCGGTAGGTATTTCGGTATTTGTCCACCTTCTGTACAGCATGTCGCAACCGGGATCTACAAAACAGCATTTTCAAAGAAGCTCAAACAGAAGATTTCATGCTGTTATGTAACTCTTATCGTTGACACAAACGACGATAACTCCTCCGAGAGTGTGTAACGCTTTGCAGAGTTGTCGTTGGGTCAGAGGATTTGCTCCCCCTAAGAAAGCCACCTTGATAAAATATTTTATCGAGTTCATAACATGTAATCATTTATTTACCGTAGAATATATATTTTTTTACAAACAATATCCTCGTTTTACTGAATATATCCGACTGTTTTGCTCTTCTGTGCTTGTTATATGACCGCGCTTAAGAAAACATACAATTAAAATATTTTAAACAAGTCCCGCCCACTGCTAGAGCGAATTTCCAACTCGCAAGTAACAGTTGGGTTATATACGAAATCGCTCCCTAAGACCTTTGGGTCGATCGAAAGTCAGCACGCGCAAGCAAAACCATAAATTTAATCCGCCAATGGCGGGTGTCTTTTGTGCACCATCCAATGGTCGATTCAATGGATGGTTTTGCTCTGCTGCTGACCGTAGAAAATGACCCACCTGTGTATGTTTGTGTCGTCATAGGATAAGGTCTTAGGATAAGTTAGGATAAGATTACATGTTCATTGTGCCTTTACTTGCTGTCATACTCGAATCAGAGGTAAAGGTTGTTTGTGTTGTCAAATAAATGTTTGCCGGGCCTGCTAGAGAACTCGATCCTAGAAGCCAGGGCTGTCTCGTTTTGTTTTTGGCGATGCTAGCATCGCTCACGCTAGCGTTTCTCATGCAAAGTGTTTCTATTAAAAATATAAAAATATATAATAATATGAATCACGAAAATATAAATACCATACTTGTTGAAATTAAAGAATTACAACAGCGAGGTTTTAATATTTTACTAGACACTGAAACAATTATGTCAGATTTTGAATCCTTGAATGAGCTATCACGGTTGGGGAAGAACAATCTCCCTGCCAGATATAGGTTCATTAAGGGTTTGCAAGATCGCATTTACAGATCACTTGCCGGGATAACTGAAAATCAGGTATCTGAATTTATTCCACTGTGCCGTGCAGTTGAGAAGATTCGTCTTGGATTGTCACAAGAGTATGAGACTCGAAAATTAATTAGCACCAGGGTGAGACGGTTAAAAGGTTATATAAAGAATCTAGACACGGAAATGCCTTGCATTTCTGACGAAAATACTAGTGTTTCTGACTACGAGGCCGACAAGGAAGTATAAACCGCATAGCGTGTGACTCACAGCACAAAGTGAAAGTAGAACCTGAGAAACGCTAGCGCCCCGCTTGGAGTGTAAAGCACATTTCCACGGTAAAAAAAAAAGTGTATTATTTTTTTTGCCCTTGGAAACTCAAAGCATTTCTCTGGAAGTCCAAAGGACTTCTCAAGGGCGTTTTCAGATTTTGGAAATGTTTTACATTTTCAGGATTTGCTTAAGCGTTTCAACATCAATACAACAATGAGAATAGTTCATAATCTGTTCTCGTTGACACCAAGCTGTGATCATATGATTTTGCTGTAACTGCGTCAATTGTGACGGAGTTAACAAGAAGTCTTCGTTGCCATACACGTCAACGATTATTTTAACGGGGAAATACTGTTCTGGGGGCTGATTCTTTGAGTTTCCAAATGCGGTTTTTATTGCCGTGTGAAGAATTTGCTTATCATGAATATGAACTCGTGCGTGGATGTATTCGTGTTCCATTATACACAACTGTTTTTTTTTAATTGTGAAACGCTATGCGTTTCTAGGATTTCACCAGTAAGTTCACGGAGACAGTCTCGCCACGCAGGTCCAACAAATTTCCCCGTTGGTCGGTGAGTTTGAAATTTATCGTTGACAACCACGGATTATTACACCGCAGATAGACCACATTGATTGGTTCTTGCACAATCAGAAAACCAGGGGGGTCTTTTGGTGTGAACGTATACAGGATAAACCCCTGTTGTGCCGTCGTTGTGTCAGCGCTAGCGCTGCCTGCGCTGTAACTGCCATCGATGACGTCACATACAAGATTGACCGCAATAACATCTGTGATATTTACGATCCCGGGTGAGATGTGTCTGCCATCGGATGCTGTACTGTTGTCGTGTCTTAAAATAACAGGTTGTGGTTTTGTTCGCGTGTACGTGGCAGAAATATCTTCGAAAGATTCCGCGACAAGATCAGAGACTGATTTTCTCAGCGTGTGCGCGTTATATCCCGGAAATTTAAAATCTGGAATATTCTTCACCGGAATACCAAATTGGGATGCGAACTTGGATCTTTTTTCGTTTCCGTAATCGCCCTTGAGATTCAGTAGATTCTGAATTATTTTTTGATTTATAATTTCCATCGCGGATGCGAGTTTGTTTAGTTTTTCTATGGCTGTGATAATTTTATCGCGTGAACTGCTTGTAGAAACGCTAGCGTTTCCAGTTCCCGAACTGCTTGCAGTTCCACTTGTTAAATCAGAAATATAATCTTGAAAATATACTCGCAACAGTTCTAGCTGTTGTTTATGTGCTTGTTTGATCGGATTAAAAAACTGAGCTTCTATATCTTCTGGCCGGTATTGACGGTATTCCCCGCCCGTGAAAGCTGCCTCTATTATATCTACGGGAATTCTAGGTGATGTTGAAAACCAGGCTTCTCCGGATATTAATTTATCTGCAAATAATAAATAATCCCCGACGAGGTCGTGTGGGTCTTGCTTAACGGTCTCGAAATCTGATTTTTGAGGTGGTGGTGGGCCCGGTTCAGGTTCGGGTCGTTCTCGTGGCCATCCTAATACTGTTCGAAGAGAGCTGCTATAAATATCCACGGCGTATTCCGGTGTTGAGATTTCAATGACCGCAGACAGCGTTGGTTCATGAGCTGTTATAGATATTTTGGCTTCCTTGCCGGTGATTCGTTTTATTTGGCGTTGTATCTCATTGTTGATTTCTTCGATCTGATAACTCCCAGTGGGTAGCGTAATTGTATCCCATTCAAGTTCACGTTGTTGTGGGTCCGCGCTGGGTTTCCCGAACACAAACGAATTATTCCGCTGCAAACCACCAAATGATGCCGACCTGATATTGGGCCAGCTGTGATACACACTGAGCTTCGACAACGCGATTTCGTTCACCCGAATTGGAGTTCGAAAATTAATACCGAATTCTGGTGTCGTCGAGGACACTGAGATCATTGTGGTCCTTACCGGCGTTGTGTTTGTGACTATTTGTTGAAGAAGTTCCGCTGACATTATTTATTTGTTTAGTTTTCAAATAGTCATTGTACGCATCTGACATTAGTTTGAATTCAGAATCTGATATCAACGCAGCATCGCTACTTTGCACGTCTAACGATGATGATATCAGCGATGATAATTTCTGATATGCGGTCGTGGCTGTATTTAATTTTGTCGTGTAATCGTGTAATTTTGTGTTAGCACACGAGGATATTTTTTTTGCTATGATGCTGAAAACTCCTGCCGTGGTTGTGGTCGCACAAACAGAGATCGTGGCAGCGACTACTGCTGTTACCGGAGTGACCGCTGATAGTATTACTCCCGCGGATGCAACAACGGCAGATACTGAATAAACCATAACGTCTAACACTGTTATGCGTCTGCGGTATTTTTTTACTTTTTGGGACGTCGCGTCGATGACAGTTTTTAACTCAGATTGCCACTCACGGACTTGATTGTATCTATACGCGGATGCTTCCATTATTACTTTACCCGGTGACCAATTAAGGTGTTTCGGCGACAAATTCCAGACAATACCAGTAAGGGACTGTATCTAATCCCTCCGGCTTTTTGGCTTCCAGCGTAAAAGTTTCTTCGGTTCTTTTGTTTATTACCACAGACGCAACTCGGAAAAACTCGTTAGTTAAATCATGTCTGGTAGATATCTTAAATTCTACAGCAGAGAGTACTGTCAGTCTGTATATTCCAGTAACATCTGCAGTATGTGTAATAGTCTTGTTTTGTTGTGACCATGTTTCCCTTCCTGATTTTTTCGTACACACAAGGTTTTTTGGGGTTACTCCGGCAGGAATTTTAATTAAATTAAATTTTTCCATTATCTGCGGAATTCCATTTACTACGTTATCTAATGTTTCCTTAATTTCGGTGAGTTTCATACTGACGGCATTAGGTTTCCCGAAGAACTCATCTACGGTGTTAAGAACGGTTCTGCGAAGTCTTCCAAACTGGGTCACATGAACATCATACTCAGCTCGTAACGTGGATAATTTGGTATCTATGACGCTGTCGGCTGTGTCCACATACTGTTTGTTTGCTGCATCGTCGTTCGAAGCTGGATCTCTGAGTACGGTTATTTTGTTTCCATTCATGCTGAGTTCTCCTGTCATCGTGTCACCGGCTTTTTTCACGCACTTGTCAACACCTTTATCAATACTGTCTTTGATGCTTGCGATTGATATATTCGAGTCCTTGATCCGGCCGCCATCACTAAATGCGGCGAAGTTATCCTTGGTAGCTCCAAGAACTCTGCGAATTATATCATTCCACTTAATGTTGCTCGTTCTTAGTTTTCCTTGCCTGTCTTGAAAAATAGCAACTTCATCTGGGTCAACTCCAGCTATATTCAAAAGATTATCGACTTCATCTCGGGTCGCATATTTTGAGAGATCAACATCTGTGCCAGGTTTGACTTTTCTTGTGAAAGGTCTTCCGTAAATATCCACCATTATTCTTATTGCTGTTTTTTAAATGCGAGCATGAAAATGCCTAGCATTGGAAACGCTAGCGTTTCTCGATGCGGTATATTCATGCACTACTCGATGCGGAGACGTTGCTGGATTTCTTGAGATTGCATCAAGAACATTTAAAACCTCGTTCCCACAAATGGGCGGATCAACTAATGTTTGTGTTGGTAGCGTCGACTGCCACACTGGAACATTATAAAATCTGCGGACATACCTGAGAAACTCAACTGGCGGTGCTAAACCGTACGAATCAAAATAGATAATTCCACGTGGATCGATCGCGTAAGCAACCCAGTGAGTTCCAGGACCGTCTTTGTTATCGAGATTGATAATGCCAGTTTCTGGATTATTTGGTCGTTGAGGTAATTGATCTCGCATGAATACACCTCTGAAATGTTTTATACGCAATTTTTTAACAGCATCTAATAAATCAAAATTGCTCATTGGAGACTGCGTTTCACGAAGCGTTTTTAAACCCGTTTTGGGTACCATGATGCCGGAGTTCCTGGTAGTCTTAGCCCTGATCCGCGAGCGGATCTCCCCTTTTTTTTCTTATACCCGTGTCCGGTTGCCTTCTTTAGTGCCATTCCAGCTGCGGTTCCAACTGCACCAAGTGCTGCGGCTTTTGCTACGGCTGGTGCTGCCGCGGCAATCAACGCTGGTATTGCTGCGAGAAGAGGAAATATTCCACCGGTTTTGGTCATGTCCTTGATAGCTGCAGCAGAGAAATTAAGTCGGACACCGGTTTTTGCTGTTAGTGCCTTATTAAAATGTTTAATCTGAGTATTAGTCAACGACAGCTTGTCTGGACCACCAACAAGTTGATCTCGTTTTAGTGTTATTGATGTCCCGCACGTGCTTGCGTTCTTCGATTGCAATTTCTTCGTTTGACCGGAAGTCAAGGTGACATTAACATGACTGTATGACATTATATTTCAGAAACTAATCTAATTGTTATATGTTTTTGGAAAACATCACATGTTTTCTACGGGAGCGTCAATAACTCTCATTCGTCCACCAGCACCTTCAAGTAGCATTGCCCGGTCGGAGAGTATAACCGCGACAGCTCTAAAACCAGCAATGCCTGCCATTCTAGTTGGAACAACAGGGGGACCTGCGGCCTCGTTTGCACCAATGATTTCAGGTGGAAACACAGCGACGTTAGCTCGAAAGTAAATATCAACAACAGTTTGTTTAGCCAAATCCATATGCTCGAGTGAAAAGTAGTAAATGGGATACAACGTTGTAAAATCCAACTGTGATATTTGCAGACCAGTGTCGACATTCTGATCGCGACCCATAAATGTCATTAAACGATGATATGCACGAGCAACTTGATTATTCCTAAAATTTATGGTTATGTCTTCGGATGGTTCTTGATGACCGTTTATCCGCAGCGAAACATTAGTGACTCCAAGATTATCAAATATCATGTGATTTCTTGTTTGTTCACCAACTCGGCTGTTATTTTGAAGTGCAATAAAAATGTGACGCGGCGCTGATATTCCCTGTTGTGATGATATATGCCAAGTAAACTGTCCAACGCCAGAACCTTGAGCAGAATCTGTTGTTGTTGTTAACCATGATATTAATGATTTGCCGCCTTGGTCCATAAAAGAAAGTAATCGTTGTTCTTCAGCGAGCGACGGGGACATCACTGGCATCCACAGTGCAAGTTTTGATAATACTACTTTACCGTTAAGTGCTGTCGTGTTAGCAATTGTATCAGCTACTTGATGCCAGAGAGCGTCATTGTCGTCACCTTTTCGGGTGAGTACAACTGAATGCTTGGCTCCAAAAATAACCTTTCGGACATTTCTGCAAAACCCAAAAATGTGAGACAGCGGAATTGCGCATGAAAAATCTCTGCGATTTCCTGATAGCATTAATTTACGCGTAGCAAATCCAAGATTGTGATTAGGATTTGGTGATAGTACTCCGGTTGTATCTGCTGCTCCTCCTGCTGCTCTTATAGGACCTATAATAACGTTTCTATGATCCGAGTTATCAGAATTATCCTTAGCGAACATCATTGTTGGGCCAGCTGATCTAGTGTAATCATCTGAATATCGTGCTAATCCCAAGATTGTTGTAGCAACGTCAACATTATCCTGAATCGTTTCAATCTCGCGGCCATCAATACTATATGAGGCACTTCTAAACAGCGCCATAATACCATTATTAACAAACCCAACTCGGGTATCAGGGTTGTATTCGGTATCATCAGTTTTTAAAATAATACCTTCAAATTCAAGAAATGCTTCCGCGGGCAAGAAATATCTACTTGTGTCTTGGACTTGCAACTCAATTCGGCCCCGTTGATCAGGTGTTCGTGCCTCGTAAGAATAATACTGATAATCGCGTACGGATTCGTCTTTGAGTGTTGGTGCGTCCATGTCGAACGCGGGATCAGATACACGTTTGAACATTTTATATAAAATTATTGTCGTCTAAAACGAAATCCGCTTCCTGATATCAGGCTTGTATTTATTTGTTCGGGTGTTTGGGTTACAAGCTCTGCAAGTTTTTGATTGGCAGCCTGATTTATTACTTTACTGACGTCCGCGGGCATAAGTTCAGTACTGGCCAGTTTTACCGGTGGCGGTTTTTTTGATCTACGAGTTAACTGTAACAGTCTATCCTTGATTGACGCAAATGCCTTCCCGGCGAGATCACCAACAGATCCAAGGACTTTATCCTTGACAACATCAATAGCTTTCATCGACAATTGTTTTGCAATTGGAATCGCTTTAGGGGCTATTCTTGAAAACAAACCAGTAATTGTATCACCGAGACCATCTCCGTAGGTTGCTCTGTAGACTGGTAATCGCGAGTTCACTACGCGGACTGGTAACACGCTAGCGTGTCTAGGTTGAGAATTGTGCACGATCATTTTATTTAATTATTGTTTCTCTAACTAAATTTACTAGTCGCTGTAGTAACCATCCGCGAGTTCATCAATGAGTCCCCGGTAAACGCCGATATCCATAAGACCACGCTGAAATAGTCGCTGACAAATACCTGCGGCCTCATTTATAATTTCTGGGGAGTTGTTTCCGGCACGTCTTCCTCCGATGAGAACTTCTAGTCTGGACACATCGTTGACGACGCTATCAGGACAGATATTATAACCGTGACCGGTGTAACCTTTTCCCATTTTCCTTAGTTTTTCTTTTGTTTTATCAATTTCAATAATTATAGAATTTCTACTATCGATTTTGTTTAATAAAGCATTTTTAGCACCAGAACTCTTCAGTTTTTTTATTTCTTCTATTTCCTCGTTTACATATTTTAATTTATCATTTAATTCGATTAGTTCCCTTTCTAGTATTTCCCTTTCTGACGTATCGGGTTGCGGAATGGGTGACGAAACAGAAGTGGTAAAATCATCATCGTCATCGGGAGAGCTAGCGCCCACGGGTTTACGCGATAAAAATTCAGGCACTGGATCGTGCAGTGTCATTTGCGGGGTCTGTTTTAGAGCTTGTGTTTTCTTCGCCGGTATTTTTGCCTGCTTTTTCATTTCCTTTGCCTGAATTTTTGCCTGCCTTTCCTCTTCCCTTGCCTTCATTCGTTTGTCTCTTAGTTCCTTATTAAACCCAATTACGCCAGTTTTTATAAAATTATAGGTATCATCAATGCTAGATATTCGAGAAATGCCTCGGTTTACTTTATAAACATAATCCCGCCAATCACTCTGAGTCATACCCAAGGCAGCTCCTGGTTTTAGAAAATCTTGCCGGTTAGGATAATTTAAGACAATCCAAGTAGAAAATTCCCTAAGCTCATCTATGTTAGTAAGCGGAATATTTTTTATTTCAGTAATACCATCTTCGGTAAATTTATTAATAAATGTTTCCTTAGCAACTGTCACTACTCCGGCGGCACCTGGATCAGCTACAGCACCTGCATCTGCCTGTTGCTGTTTAAGTTCTTCTATTGCTTGAAGTAACCCTTGTTTTGTTTTGGTAGGGTCGGCAGGATCAGGTTTTCCTACAATTGCAGTTTTAATTTCACCAGTAGCTGCTGTAATAGGCTTAAATAATTCCTCCGCAGATGTTGCAAACTCAACTCGCGCTTCTTGTCTTGCTTTTAATTTTTCTTTGACGGAATCACGAACCGGAAGAAATTTTTTAATCGTGGCTAGTCGTTGTCGTGCCAATCTAGTTGTGAGTGCTTCTCCGATATTTGCCATTATTTATTTATCAATGATTTAATTCCGTTAACATAAAAATGTTTTTCCTTGGCGTCGAAGCATTTCTCACAGCGGGGGCCGATCATGGATTTTTCAATGACGGACCCCGCGAGCGATGCTAGCATCGCCAGGGAACTGTTTTTTGTGTGTTTGGCCCTTCTGTATTTGTGAAACTGTTTTTATCTATTTATTCTACTTTTAGTTTCGGTCTGTTCGCCCTCCCTGCTGCTACACTAAAAAAATCTGAACTATTTGCAGTGCGTGCATTCAAGTCGCCTGTCAAATAAACAAATGAATATTTTGCCTTCATAAAAGTGATTTCCATATGCATTTCTTCATGCAAATCAAAATATAGGAATCTGGAGCTTTCATCACGAACCGTATATCATCGCGTATTAATCGGATCCAACTGCACAGTCTATAAACCCAGATCTGAGGTCGAATCATGCTCATACTGCTCATACATATCTGGGTCTATGCAGTGTATTAGGAGTAATCAGTACAACAAACAACATTGACTCTAATCTGTCGGCGCTCTATAAGATGATAGATCAGTGTCTATGTTGTTTCCAGCTGCACTAGACGTTTAGGCATGTATATGCAGTACATAAAGAGCACCAATATACGATATATTAAATAATGTTTTAGTCTAAACATATTTCATCGTCATAATATGATACAATGGGATTGGACAAGAGTTCTAACAATTTAAATTAGTGTGTGTGTGTGATTAGGATTTTTAACGTAGCTTTAACACTTTTTCAGTCATATTGTTACGATGTCTGCAGTGTGGCAGTTTATAGTGATGTCTAGCACTGGGGCATCATGCCGCAGACATGTAGTATGATGTCCCACCCAGTCACATTATCCTGACACCAGGCCGACCAGTTCTAACACTAACCTCTTAATGCTGAGCGTCTCGAGAGGCAGCTGTTAGTACCATTTTTGTAAGTCTTTGGTATGACTCGGCCGGGGTTCAAACGCACGACCTCCCGCTTCCGAGGCGAACGCTCTAACCACTAGGCCACCGGAGCGGTATTTAAATTAGTTCTCTCCTCTCTCTCTCTCTCTCTCTCTCTCTCTCTCTCTCTCCATAATACACGTATTAAAACATATTTTATCATGACAACAGCGACTAATAATTGAACATGATGTGTGTGTGTGTGTGTGAGAGAGAGAGAGAGAGGTGTGAGAGAGACAGAGATAGAGAGAGACAGAGAGCAAGAGAGACAGGGACAGACAGACATACAGATGAGCACAAAGACAGCATTCGTGATTTGAGTAATTATTGAAATCGTCCGGTTTTTTTATATTTTTGCAGACATGTTGTATAATTCTGTATTTTCATGTGCATCGCCTTCTCACAAAAGCAGTTAATCCAGCCTAGCAGCTGGAAATGGCACTGAGAGTAATGTCCTCAACTCGGATCGTTGCTGAATAGGGACAGAACATGAATAAATCCATGGTGGTTTCAATCCCATCTTATAAACTAAAAGAGGTTTTGATAAGTTGAACACGGTAAATATCGAGTTTTAATGAGATTACATTATGTCGTAATCTAGTATTGACAATATCTGGGTTCGATGACTAAAAATAAGACAGTTTACTTGATATGACATTTGGACATAAACACTTTATCAATGCACTGTACGACATGCTACACTGAGTATCTTGTTCAAGATTCTTCCACAAGGCCAGCGTTAATGTTTTAATAGATGATTTGGTATAATTTATCCTGAATTTGCAAATGACTATAGGTTATGATGTATTTGTTCATATACACGGAGAGAGTAATTCAATGACGTATTCCGGAGTTTGACTCGTTATAATGTTGTAGAGTGTTAACAACTTTGTCGTTTTTGTCGTTTTCGTCTAGACTGCCGAATTTCCAAGAATGTTTAAAAAAAGAGAGATTGTGTACATATATTCATGGCATAAATACGTGTCTACCATCTGTGTGTGTGTGTGTGTGTGTGTGTTTGGGATTTGTAATGTAGCTTTAAAAAAAATTCAGTCATATCGCTATGATGCCTGCAGTGTGGCAGTTCATAGTGATGTCTAGCATTGGGGCATCATGCTGATGACATGTAGCATGATGTCCCACCCAGTCACATTAGCCTGACACCAGGCTGACCAGTCCTAACACTAACCTCTTTATGCTGAGCGCAAAGTGAGGCAGCTGTTAGTACTAGTTTTTAAAGTCGTTGGTATGAATCGGCCGGGGTTCGAACCTGCGACCTCCAGCATCTGAAACGGACGCTCTAACCACTAGGCCACCGGAGCGATCTCCATCTGGTTTTTGTTTAGACAAGCTCTTAGTTCTTGATGAATACAGGCAAATCAACGGACGAGTTTCCGTTTAACGGTTGATTAAAACTGAAATATTAGATGTTAATCTCTGTCAAATACCTTTTCCTTCTTCTTATTTTCTTGTAAATAATGTATGTTGTGCAAAGAATACACATTTAATGGCGTGGTCAATTTTACTCCTCTTTAATTTGTTTAAATGTTTGGGTGGGGGGTGGCGAAGATTTATATACTCAGATTACTCATCTTCTTGGGTTTGTGGCTTTGCAAGTACCACCATTAAGTCTGACGGATTTTCACAGATTCAAAGTGACCAATTTTACAAATGATGATCTTCTTCAAATATGACTCAGTGTGATGTGTACATACAAATCTGAGTTCTTAGAACCGTAAAAGCTGAATGTATTTACTTTGCGCTTAAATACGTCTCTGATATGTTGGTGATGGTTCTCTTTAAATTATATTTGCTCAAATAACTCAATAATTTTCTAGTTTTAAAATATATTAAAACTGGTTGTCATTTTTCTCTTCTTATTTTGTTGCGGTAAAGGTTCATGAAGGACCAAAGTGCTATTTTTATCATTTCAAATGAAATATATTAATATAGATTTCGCTCTTTCGTTTTTTTAACAAGTATAATTTGTTAAAGTAGAAATGTGTTGAATATATATTTGAATATTTCTGATGGATTTTGGATGAACAGAAATTAGAAATATCAACATTGTACGTGATAATAACAATTATAAGTTATCAGTGCAGCGATAAAGTAGATGAACGTAGCAAATAAAGTGATTTGCCATCCATATTCATAATATAATTGTCCCTTCACTCTAGACAGGTATCGGTTATAAACAGGCGCCATCGCAGGTATGCCTTAAACTGTAAGGACAAAATGACTCCTATACAAAAAAATATTAACTTTGACTTGCAATGCAAAAAGCTTAAAAACTTTTCTCTGTTCTGTATCAAACAGATTTTGCTACTAATGGAATTGGCATACCAGCTGTATGCTTTTTCTTGCACAAAGTGAAAGGTCGCTTAGGATATGAGAATGTATTGATATATCTTACAGCAAGAAATAAAATTAAAAAAAACAAAAAACATTGGGTCCATTTAGTTACTGTGGCTGGTTGTCTTAATATCATAAGCATTGTGTCCATTTAGTCACCGTGGCTGGTTGTCTTAATATCCCAAACAGTGTGTCCATTTAGTCACCGTGGTTGTCTTAACATCATAAACATTGAGTCCATTTAGTAACCGTGTTTGTCTTAATATCTCAAATTGCAAACGGTTTTGACGGTGAGATTAATACTTTCCTTTTCAAAAGAAAAGATATTTTGGTACATATTTCATTCCCAGCTGCTTAACGAGTCATGAAAATATAATTCTTTCAAAGTAGTAAATTTGGAAACTTGCAGATCTTGATCAAACTTACTGACATTTAAAACTAAAAGGAAAGGTATATATTGATTTGTACATGAGTGATAGAAGCCATGAAGTCTTGATTATCATACAAACATCTTTTGAGTCCAGACAGCAGTCGTCCGATAGTCTCAAAATAATCGATCCTATCGCTAAAGAAGCGATTTTATCATAACATTATCTACATCTGGACTGAATCAGTTTTCTTCATGGTTCTTTCAATTACAAAAGGCGATCAAGGTAACAGATGGGTAGATGAAGATAAACTATTCAGTTAAACAAAAATAAAACGTTACGTATTCGTCATAATAGAGCTTCATAATATATTTGATTGAAGTCAGCAAATGTGTGCCTAAGATTACACGCTGATTAAAAAGCTACAAGTTTTCCACTAGACTGATAAAGGTATCCTTTAAAAATGTGAACTGATAATATAACAGGGACATATCTGGGGCATATTGTCGGATGACTCAGGCGGTTGACACTTATCAAGATTTTAAGAGATCTATGGTTCGAACCCCAGCCCTGCCTCGCATTTTCGCCGCGATGACAGTAAAGAGTGTCTTCATAATAGCTTCGTGCTAGGCAATGTTAAAATGGTGCAAAATGTACAATTTAACCCGCCATTTTGGGCTACGCTGAATGTCCAGTTATATAACGGGTGGTGTGACAAATAATCTCTTTAATAGATTTGTGTTTAATTTGTCACATATTACGATGTAGTCGATTGGGTTTGTTATCGCATATCTTTCCTATATGAACTTTCATTTCTATGCAATCATTTCACCCTTTCTCCTTCCCAAATCGTAGGTATATTTCCTGCTTCTCTGTTTAAGTGCATCATCTACTGCATATAAAACCCTATTTTTACGCAATCCTTTATGTCATTGCAGTGACTGTACATATTAAGTTCATTAGAGGACCTGTCAGAGTGGTTATATTATATTATAGGGATATTTACGACGAAATGTCGATTTCGACAACCCGGTGGTAATTTTAAATCGGGAGAAAGTCTAAAACACCTTACCTGTCACTATCTTCATGGTTATTTCAACAGGAGTACTGTTATTGAATATGTTATCACTACACCCACGTAACAGTCCAAGTGAAGCGTTTTCAACATTTTCTTCGATTTGGAAGGTCTTTGGTAGATCTCCAAAACAGTATCTCCGTATATCGTCTTTCTGAATACCTCCGGTCTTTGAATTCGTCTGCTGACGTAATGTTACCGGAACAACTAATGGCTGTACACTTGGTTCACTCTTACATTTAACTTCCATAAGAAAGTTAAATGATGTTTGTCCTACGGGAGAAAACATCATTTATTTTAAATAAATAAAGAAAATGATCAGCAAAAATCATAAAATTTCAGCATAATTTTTTTTTATTAAAAAAGGTGTCCATATGTCAAACGTTTTTGTATCACGCAAGTTTGAGATTGAAATTCTATTGAACTGATCGTTTTAAAAATCTATCATAGCGACTAAATTATATATATTCGCTGTAATTCTGTTTTGAATGGTACGGACAAACAGATCCAAAAAGTTTATAATAAACAGGCGTTATTCAGCTACGTTTAAATGAATCTGTTACTATGACATCTTTCCTTACGAGGGTCTAATTGATTTATTTGTACCTTTTGCCCTGCCATCCAGTGCGGAAGCAAGCCTAATCCATCCACTTCCGGTAATTTCAAAATATTGCGTAACATTTCTTGTCCCATCAGCGGCCATCAGTGCATATTCAAGGTCGGTTTTTGAACAATCACTAAAAATGTTAGTATGGGCAAACACACGCCCTAGCAACAGTCCTTGTTCAGCGTTATCAGGGTAGCAAAATGACAGGTTCTGTTGTGATACATATAGAGCGTCGTTGACTGAAATAAATGAAATCACAGGAATTAAATGGCATTCAAAAGTTGTAAGAAAGCATCATACTTTAGAACCAGAGTATATGATTTGTTTAACACTACACCATGGACTACTAGTTATAATCTTTAACCCGATAACTCATTTGTGACAGAGCGTGGTTGTATTTTCTAACTAAAATTATTCTTTCCTGTCAGGAAGGAAGATAGTGAAACACGTTACTATAGAAAATAGAGGCCGTAGATCTATCTTGGCAGCAAAAGTAGTTCAAGTCTCCTGAAAACACATTAAGATATTGTAAAACAGAACATATTTTCATGACTTTCTCATCAAGCAGCAGGGAGGGCGAATCCTACAAGTTTTTAGGCAAAACAAAGGGCGACAGGCAAGGAAGGGCGAATTCTACAACTTTTAGGAAGCCTCAAAAAGCGAAATAAAGCTTTAAAAAAATCTACAGACAACGTTTTGAAACTCCCAAATGCCGAAATGACGCTTCGTTGTAAACGCAATTGTCGACGTCGTTGCTGCGTTTTGTTGTCGGTGCCCTCCCTACTGCTTCCGTGTGTCCTTTTTTGAAAACCAATTTATCCAAAAATCGTATCTAACCCAACTCGATATCGTGTTCGAGGATCATGTAAATTTATTGTTATAAATCCGTGCGGAGTTGATTGGGCATGACTAAATAAATTTCTAAACTTATTTATGTCCATATCACCGCTGCACCAAGTCTGATGTATATTTCGTAACGTGTGTGTATCAACTCCGTTAAACACAGCAGGAATATTACAGTTATCCCTGATCACTTTCGGTATCTGGGTATATCGTTGGGTTACATAAATCACATCTGTGTTTTTGTGCCTGCCTCTGGAAAATATTCTGGCAGGATTTGATTGTTTATCCAACATCACATCATCATACACGACTAAATTATTAATAAATCCATCAATATCATCAATACTTGGCGCTTCATTAATGTCAGTTATAAATTCAACAACATCATCGCCGTTTTCATTTAACGATTTTGCACTTTCATTAAAATCTTTTAACACTTCGTAGCATCGTTGATCGTCTACACTTGGGGCTACCAAATACAACTTATCCCACTTCATCCACTTCATTATTAAATTAAGTAACAACTGCGTCTTACCACTCCCAGATGGGCCAATTATAATCATGCGAACAGAATTTGGTAGTGCTGCGTGATGCTTAACTGGTTCTCGTTTCCTTGTAGCAGAAAAGTCAGTGATTTCTATTAGATGTAATATAATATAAATATGGATTTATATTGTTTAAAATGTAGAGCACGTACCCCAACAAGTGATCTGACAACGGTTACAACAAAAAATAACAGATCTGCGGTTTCAGGCAAGTGTGAGCGATGCGGTACAAAAAAGTTTAAATTTATTCCCAGTGGAGCGCCAAAAGCAAAGCCAAAATCAAAGTCAGCTATAAAAAAGGTGATATTGCCGCCAAGTTAGCAAAATTACCAGGGGCTCCGTGGGCGAAATATCCCGGAGAAAAACATCGCCCAGGATATAATTACTGTGGTCCTGGAACCCGACTTGATATCAGACTTGATGACCAAGATCGACCAAAACCCGGAGAAGACCCAATAAATGCTATCGATAAAGCATGCCATGTCCATGATGTGGCTTATAAAAGTAAAAATCTACAAGATAGGCATCTCGCGGATGTGAAATTAATTCACGCGCTAAATTCTATTGCTGATAAATCTCTCTAAGAAAGGTTAGCCAGTTGGTTAATAAAGTCCGCGATGAAATCTAAGCTTGTATTAGGCGCTGGTAATTAATTATAATGGAGTCGATTTATTATTCCCCAAGAGGATACTGGAGGGGTAGCGCAGCAATTAGTAAACTTGCTAGTGCAGCAAAAGTCACACGTGATACTGCAGCAGATTGATTATCCAAACAGGCAATATGGCAAATTTATCTACCGCGTCCTAAAAAAATTAATTTTGCACATTTATAATGTTAGTGTTCCTAATGAAGTTCATCAGGCTGATATATTATTTCTGCCACATGATACCGTTCGTCGTCGAACATACAAGTACGCGCTAACTGTAGTTGATGTTGCAAGTAAATACAAGGATGCAGAACCGTTAACGACTAAAACAGCATCTGAGGTTGCTTCTGCTTTTGAACGAATTTATCAACAAGGACCTCTGCGATGGCCAAATCTATTACAAGTTGATCCTGGCAAAGAATTTCAAGGCTCAGTATCATCGCTGATGAAGCAACATAATGTCACCATTAGACAAGGACATACAGCGATTCATCGTGATCAGGCAATTGTTGAACGATTTAATCGAACACTTTCTGAGCGGTTATTTGGGTATCAGTACGCGAAGGAATTCATTCAGGACAAGAGATATTAGGAGCGTTATTGTTAATGACAACCATGATCTGATGGGGACACTCTCGTGCATATTCTTCAATGACTTCATCGAGACTGACACGCTCCGGTGTTGGTAACCAAACCGAAGTCTGCGGTCGATATGATATAATTGCTTCACTGACCGTCAACGATACCAGTATTCGGCTGTCAAGCATATATCGCAATAACACTATTGGCGCCCAACGCTTTTCACTAAAGTGTCTGCCAAACCAAACATAACAAATCGGATGAAGTTTTTTAGCTAGCGCAAACGATGTTACACGAGCAAATCCTGTCAGGGAAAAATCTGGTAAAGGACCGTTTATAGCAACTCGCGTCATCGAGTTCGTGGGATGTCCAAATCTTTTAAAATATCCACTACACTCGCCCGTCCCAAGAAAGCTTCCCGGATAACACGCAATCATGTCTACGGATATCATCTCGCTGGTATTATACTTGGTATTCCACAAACCGCCATGTCCATACTCGACACAACTCAATTGTATATCTTCAAGAAACTCACTTCGGGTTGGCCTCCATGAATTTCTCTCTCTGGCGGTGTGAGCGGCAACACTCGGAACTGTAAAACAATTAGTAAATAACTGCTCAGTGTTTTTTGAATATTTCTATGCGAGTTTTTTCATTTGTTGTTGCAGAGATTTCGTCCGGTATAATTCACCGTTAGATCTTACAAATTGATCATACTCGTCATCTTCGGAACTTTTAAACACCCACACTGATACTGGATCGGTTTTACTTATCTGTTTAATAAAATCAAATATATTTCCCGAATAATATTTCACAACACGATCCCGCGGAAATATCGTAACTGCGTTAGTCCAAGCGTGAGCGTTATGATCAATGATATTTTTTGGAGCTCCGTTCCGATTATATTTCGATTTGTATAATACTTCTTCTGTTATCGTTGTTACGGTTATGGGGAATCTAAGTGCTTTTTCTAGCTCGGCAACATCGTTTATTGACGTTCCCCTATCCTTGACTTTTTCACCCCACGCTGCTATCTTGGAACGTCTTAGATCAGTTAGACCGTTTCCGCGCATCGCATTTTTGAAATGTTCCATTACTCGTTCGGCTACACAATTCAGCCTTGACTTTGTCAAGGATGAGAATCTCACTGGGGTGAGTTTATTGATTTTTGGTGTTTTTATCGGATAGATTCCATAAATGACCGCGGTCACAGGATATGATCGAGCGTAATATGGTTTATCAATCCCAGTCAACATTCCTGGTTTGGAATCTTTACTTAACAGAACGGTTTTTTCATTAGCAAGGACAGGGTCATTTTTGTAACGGATAATCCACGTATCGGAATCTGCTTGCACAATGAATTTTATTCTGAAAAAATATTTCTGACTATCAAAGAGATAATCGATAATTGTTTTCGCTCGTGCATCATTCATTGCAGAGTCCTTGACAGAGTCAACATTGACAGAGTCAGTGTCGCGTATAATTTTAAATGTAGACCATACGTGAGATGCACCGTCGTTACGAAATTCTTTTTTGGCATTCCTGATAATATCAAACAGATCAGTCAGGGCTCGTCTCCGCGAGTCAGGGGTTAGTCTGTCAAGATCGAATCTAGAAGCTTTCTCGGTGCCGATGGCAGATAATCTTTCAAACTTCTCCATATTATATTTAAGACAAACATTTAAATACGAAATATTATATATAATGAATCAGTGCAAGTGGCTTAAAGTTGGATCCGTAACTGTTTGTAACAAATCCTGCAGAAAAGAATTCTGCGGGGAACATTCCCAAAGCGTCCGAAGGGGGAGTTTAGGACCAATACCCTGCCTGCGATGTGGTGTTGGGGTCAGGGGTAAAACACAGTTATGTGCAAGTTGCGGGGGAAAGAGATATCGTGAACTTAAAAGAAATTATAACAAAAAAATAACGATGTTGCGCTAAAATGTGAGCGCGATTATATAACTAGGTTTTCAGACAAATTATAAATTAGACAAATACATCATTATATAAATGAGCCAAGAATTTGTCCCACATCCTATCATTAAGAATTACGAAGCGAATCGTGAGGGAATAGTCAAAAATTGCAGGTTGAAAAAACAAGTTGGTGTTGTTAATAATTATGGTTATCTAAGATTCAACACTGGGACTAAAAACTATTATAATCACAGGTTCGTGTTCGAGTATTTCTTTGGGAAGATCAAAGACGATCTTGTAATTGATCACATCAATAACAACAAACTTGATAATTCTCTTCAAAATTTACAGGCTGTCACACCTAGTGAAAATTCTGCACGGGGGAATACTGGGGGAAAGAGAGAGCCTAGGGCAGTTAAATCTTTCAACATAAGTACCAGTGAAGAAAAAATATTTCACTCAATGAACTCAGCTGCCAAGTATTTCGGTACTAACGCCGCGGGGGTACGACATGTGGCAGATAAAGTGACCAAATCTACCCTCTCAAAAACATATAGACAAAATATTGTTTTTCATTATTTACTTCACTAAAATTCGAGGATTTTTAATGCAAATGGGAGATAACTCCGTTAAGCATATCTCATGCAATTAGTTCCCTCCCCTTGTCAAAGTGATTGCGCAACACTCCCTGAGATTGTGCAATACAGGTAAATTTATCCAGAGCGGTAAGCAATTATTTTTTTTTTACAATTGCGTCACAGTCTATAACACTTCCGCGTTTGTGAGTACAGGTATTTTTCATAAGTAATATGAATTCTGTGTTTAGATCCAACTTAAATTTAAATTCAGTGTTTAAAATCCAGTTCAGAATTTAAATTTCTGCAGTAATGTTTTAGAACTTGTTAACTGTCTGTCAGTAGTTACCTATATAATAATTTTTAAACCCTGTATTATCAGATTAGACAGTGGTAAAGCGTTTGACTCTCGTCCCGACTTTATCAAATGCCATCAGTTCGAATCTCGTCACGGACATTCTGTCGACGGTGCCCATTTGGGGTTTTATAATAGAATGGGGGCTCCAGCAGGGGCCTTGTGTACATATCTCCTCCACGTCGAATCGTGGTGGTGTGTTTTTCACCCCTGGGATTTCGATTTGGGGGGTATGTACATGGAGCTCCCAAAAATAAACAGTAGCCTTGGATGTATAAAGCTCTACATCACATGGGTAAAAAAAAAAATGTGGCCAAAAGAACCGATCACGAGAAGCCACCAGAAAGGATCTGTAAGACTGAGATAAAAAAAATCTTCAAGATGAAAGTCAAAAAATCACCTTGACAAAATCAAGGAAGTAAAAAATCTCAAGTCTGAAAGGACCTCATGAAGACCCATAGGCCAATGCAAGACTTATGATTGATAACCGCTCATCAATGGCTACTGTTCAGCGATCATATCTGGGTGCACAGTCATGTATGTGCCGGGGTCCTCATCCTTGACTGTTTATTTTTTTTCTTTTAAATATATAATATTTATATATATATGAATTACGAAAATATCAATGATGTGATTGTTGCTATTAAAAAATTAGAAGAGCGCGGATTTAATATATCCGATAAACTAAATCCTGAAACAATTATGTCTGATTTTGAATCACTACATGAAGCTAAATGCGCAGGGCTTTATATTCTGCCTGCTCAGTACCGATTTATAAAAAGGATCCAGACGAGTTTATATAAATCGCTGGCTACAGTAGAAGAAGCACAAATAAATGAATCTGTTTCATTGTCTCGTGCAATTGAAAAGATTAGGTTGGAATTAGCTCAAGAATATGAAAAAAGGAAGATAATAAATACTCGTGTAAGAAAGCTAAAAAATTGTATGTCCCTTGAATAAATCAAGGATGAATTCGTCAAGGACGAGGAAGTAAATACCTCACCTTTATTTGATCATCAAGGATACCTAGAAATGAAATCATCTTGATTTCATCAAGGTGATAATATTTTCCTTAGTAGGCTGGAGTTAATGCAAGAGTGAGCATAATTGAGAATTTGATCTCGGTCGCATACAATTGAAATAATATGTTCGCGTCTCAGACTATCTAACTGTTGCTGTATTAGTAAGAAATCTTCGTCTCCGCATTCGTCAATAATAAATATAACGTTAATTTCTTCTTGTGCAAATGCAGCCCTAACTGCTTGCTCGAGCGCTTGTTTGTCATACACGAAAACATTTATGTGGTGGTACATATTCAAATATTTCAAGATCTAAATACGCGTATATACTCTAAAATTTGAGGTATACTGCAATGCGCGATCACAATATGATCTTTTTTTAGTCGCTGTAGTTGCGTATCAGTCAGTATAAAATCGTCAGTGCCGTATTCATCAACAATTACTTTTTCCGGGGTAACTTTTCCAGTACTGACAGCTTCATCAAGAAGTTCTTTGTTATGTATGAAACATTTTACGCGGTGGTACATTATATAATACTCGATTGATTAATTGTGAAATCGTAGAAGTCTTCGACTTCCATGATTTTTCAGTAAAAAATAAATACATGTATTTTTTTCTGCAGATTTTAATATTTTTTACTTTTTACTGACAAACGTTGAATTCGTATGATTTTTTATGTAATTACCCTATCAAAATTAGCAAATCGGACGATTTCTGTGATTTTTACTAGTAAATTACCTTTCCAAATTAGCAAATCGAACGATTTCTGTGATTTTTACTAGTAAATTACCTTTCCAAATTACCAAATCGAACGATTTCTGTGATTTTTACTAGAAAATTACCTTTCCAAATTAGCAAATCGGACAGTGTGTACAAAATATATATAAAATAAAATATTTTTACTGTTTTTAGGATTTCACAAGTAAATTAATATGTAGTGTTTCACCTCGAAAATCAAGAAGGTGACCGCGTTGGTCTGTCAGCACGAAATTTATTCTGGTCAGCCACGGATTGTGACATCGCAGCTAAACTGGATTGATCGGCTCTTGCACAATCAGAAATCCAGGTGGTACATCTTTCGGAGTAAATGAATAAAGAATAAATCCTTGTGGGCTTGATTTGATACTGTCGTGTCTGTGCTGTAACTGCCATCAATGACATCACACACAAGATTGACCGCGACCACTTCGGTTATATTTACGATGCCCGGAGATACATGTCTGCCATCGCTGACGTGACTGTTATTGTGTCTGAGGATAGTTGGCGTTGGCAGTGTTCGCTTGTATTGTGCAAGAATGTCGTCGAAGGACTCATTGATGAGGTCAGTGACGGATTTCTTCAACCCGGGTGCGTTATATCTGGGAAATTTAAAATTCGGCAGATTCGCTTCCGTTATTTTGTAATAATCGAGAAATTTTGGTTTATAGGGCTCTATGTCATCAACGTGATCAATTGTTGGTTAATGTATTCCATATCGGCCGCAAGGTGATTTAATGTTTCTACGATTTTGATGATTTCGCTGCGTATCAATGAACTTGTTATATCGGAAACATCTTCCTGAAAAAGTTGTCGCAGCAGCTGTAATTGTTTTCCGTGTTCTCGATTAATGATTTCAAAGTGTTCAGCGATCATATCTGGGCGCACAGTCATGTATGTGCCGGGGTCCTCATCCTTGACTGGAAACATCCACATCTTTTCATTCGTGCGGTGAAATTCAAATATTACCCTGCCCGTTGATTTTTCTAGTTCACCCAAAATATATCTGTATAACAGTCTAAGTCCGTGATATGACCTATTATCAGTGACATAATCAGACTTCTTTGGCGTTGGTGGTGTTGGTCGTGTCGGCGGAGCATCTTTAGGCCATCCTAACACTGTTCTGATTGAACTATTGTATATATCCACAGCGTAGTCTGGGGTGCTTATTTCGATAGCAGAAGACAGCGTTGGCTCGTGAACAGTTATTGTTATCTTTGATTCCTTTGTTGTGATATTTTTTATTCGACGTTGTAATTCCTCATTGATTTCTTCGATTTGATAAGACCCGGTTGGTAACCCAATGACGTTCCAGTCTGATGTACCATCAGGTTTATTTTTATATGCAAACACAAACAAATTATTTGCTGGCAATCCACCAAACGATTTTGATCTGATATTGGGCCAACTGTGATATACTCGTAATTGTGCTAACGCGATCTCGTTTACTGGAATCGCAGTTGGAAAATTAATACTGAATTCTGGTTTAGTCGAGATTACTGTTATTGAAGAAGTTCGTTTTGGGCTTGTATTTTCGACTATCTGTTGAAGTAATTCCGACATTGTTGTTATTTATCTTTCGTTGCTTCAAATGACCGGTGTAGTCTTCATGCATCTTTGCCATTTGCGCGAATTCGGAATCTGATATTGTTGTATCGTCGAGACTTGATGATATCAACGACGACAATTTCGAGCAGGCGCTCGTGGCCGCATTCTTTAACTTTTCATACTCGTGCAATTTTGTTAGCGCGCATGAAGATATTTTTTTCGCGATAATATTAGCAACGCCTGCAATTGTCGTTGATGTTGAAACTGTAATTGTGACCGCGATTGCAGTTGTCACTGGTGTTAGCGCTGATAATAATACTCCCGTAGATGCAACTATCGCTGATACTGAATACACTATTGTGTCTAGGATAATTACACGCCGCTTGTATTTTTTTTACTTTTATTGTGCATTCGTTAATGGTATTTTTTTAACTCTGATTGCCATTCGCGTGCTTGATCATATCTGTATTGTTGCGCATCTGCCATCGTTGTCGTTGATGCCGCCATTGTTGACTTCATTAATGCCATTTTATTATTTTACGCAGTAACCAATTGAGGTGTTTAAGCTACGAATTCCAAACACCACCAGTAAGATGTTGCGGTTAATTTCTTGTCGGCGGATTCCAGCATAAATGTTTATTCGGTTCCGCTATTTAATATGATAGTTACAACCCCGGAATACTTGTCGGTGGAATGTCTCCAGGGATACGTTGTGAAAATTTCAAATTTTGCAGCACTGAACACAGACAGCCTGTACACTCCAGTGACTGTTGCTGTATATTTGATAGTGTTGTTTTGTTTAGACCATGTTGCAAATCCAGATGATACTGTGCATACTATGTTGGTAATATGCCCGGGAGTAACTCCAGGTCGGATTTTAATCAAACTGGTTTTGTTAACGATATCAGGAATCCCACTTACGATATCTTGCTGTGTTTGTTTGATCGTGTCAATAGTGGTCTTGATATCAGAAAGTTTCATGTCAACGGTGAGTGGATCACCAAAGAATTCACTCGCGGTTTCATTAGTTTTTTGAAAGTTTCTTCGAAGTCTTGTGAACGCGGTCATGTGAACATCCTACTCAGCCCGCAACGTGGACAGTTTACCGTCAACGGTGTCAACATAATTTTTCGTCGCGGCATCTTCCGGGGATGTTGGATCCGCTAACACGGTTATTTTATTTTTGTTCATGTTGAGTTCACCTATCATTGTGTCGCCGGTATTTTGTAAACGAGTAGCAAATATGGTTCCGACGGTTGTAAATAGCGCGTCAACATATTGTTTGTTTGCGGCATCTTCCGGGGATGTTGTATCTCTTAACACAGTTATTTTGTTTCCGTTCATGCCGAGTTCACCTGTCATTGTATCACCGGTCTTTTTTTACTGCAACTTTCTACATATCATCTCGCAACGTCGCAATTGATATCAGCGGGTGTTACCCGGAGTAGCTCCAATAACCCTACGAATTATTTCATGCCATTTGATATCACTGGTTTTTAGTTTTCCGTGCCGGTCCTGAAAAATAACAACCTCATCTGGGTCTATCCCGGTCAGACTTAAAAGATTATCGATTTCATCTTTGGTCGCATATTTTAATAAATCCACGTCGGTGCGCTTTCCTTTTCTGTTGAGAAGAGATCTTCCGTAAATATCAACCATTATTTGATAGGAAACTGTTTAAATCGATCCGCGGTATACTCGTGCACGACTTTGTGAGGTGGTTTGGTTGACGCTGATATCGCATCGAGAACATTTAATACTTCACGACCACATATCGGAGGATCGGTCAGTGTTTGTGTTGGCAGCGTTGAGTACCAAACTTTTGACGCGGGGACGTCTTTTGTATATTTGAGAAATTCAACTGGCGGTGCTAACCCATACGAATCAAAATAAATAATTTCACGTGGATCGATCGCGTAAGCAACCCAGTGAGTTCCTGGACCATCGCTGTTATCGAGATTAATAATTCCGGTTTCTGGATTATTCGGTTGTTGTGGTAATTGATCTCTCATAAAGACGCCTCTGAAATTTTTTATATTTAATTGTTTAACAGCATCGAGCAAATCAAAATTTGACATTGGTGTTAAAACCGTTTTGGGCACCATGAAGATGGAGTTCCTGGAAGTCTTAACCCGCGTCCTTTTTTTGTATCCTTTTCCAGTTGCTTTCTTCAGTGCCATTCCAACAGCTGTTCCAACAGCTCCTAACGCGGCTGCTTTTGCGACTGCGGGAGCAGCAGCAGCTATCAGTGCTAGTATCGCGGCGAGAAGAGGAAATATACCACCGATTTTAATCATGTCCTTGACAGCTTTTGGAGCAAAACTAAGTTGAACCCCATTTTTTGCTTGTTTTGCTTTATTGAAATGGTTAAGTTGTGTTTTAGTCAGCGATAGCTTGTTTGGACCGCCAGTAATCTGATCGTTTTTTAGTGTTATCGTTGCCCCACATGTGCTCGCGTTTTTCGATTGTAATTTCTTAGCCTGACCAGGAGTCAGAGTGACATTAACGTGACTATATGACATTTTATTTAATATGAGATTGATCTAATTGCCTACATGTTTTCCACTGGTGCATCAACGAATCTCATTCGGCCGCCAGCACCTTCCATTAACATTGTTCTATCAGAAAGTATAACAGCAATTGCGCTGTAATTAGCTACTTCAGCCACATTTCTATTCACGGTAGCCCGAAAGTGTATATCAACGACAGACTGTCTAGTTAAATCAAGATGCTCTAGTGAGAAGTAATAGATTGGATAATGAGATATAAAATCCAATTGTGATATTTGCAAACCAGTATCGATATTTAGATCACGCGCTAGATATTTCGTCAATCGTTAATATGCACGTGCAATATGATTATTACCAAAATTTAACAGTATGTTCTCAGACGGTTCTTGATGTCCGTTTATTCTCAGAGAAACGTCAGTGATACCAAGTTGATCAAATATCATATGCGAACGTGTTTGTGAGTTTATTCGTGTAACATCTTGAACAGCAATGAAAATATGTCGCGGTGCAGAAACTCCCTGCTGTGATGCTATATGCCATGTAAATAAACCATTATTATTACTCTGAATACTATCTGTGGTTGTTGTAAGCCACGATAACAATAATTTACCACCTTGATCCATAAAAGAAAGCAATCGCTGTTCTTCAGGAATTGCAGGAGTCATTACCGGCATCCACAGTAATAGTTTTTTTATTTCTACCTTACCAGCGTCACCTAGGGATCGCCATAAAACATCATTGTCATCATTTTTTCTAACAAGCACAACCGTATGTTTTGCTCCAAAAATTACCTTTTTGACATCTCTGCAAAATCCAAAGATGTGAGACAGTGGAATGGCACATGAAAAATTTCTACAACCAGCGCTTTGCATTTGTCTACGTGTATGAAAACCTAAATTAAATTCTGTGTTAGCGCTAATAATCATGTCTTCCACGTCGATATCAGCAGGATTAGGACCAGCACGGTTTATTGGTCGTCTAATAATAAACTGATCACTGTTAGGAAAATTAGAAGCGTCCTTGGCAAACATCATTGATGGACCAGCTGATCTTGTATAATCATCAGAATATCTTGCTAACCAATTATTGTTGTAGCAACATCGACATCATTCTGAATCGATTCGATATTTATTCCATCAATCATATATATGGCGCTACTAAACAAGGCCATAATTCCGTTATTGACAAAACCGATTTTAACATCATTCCCGTATACTGTATCATCTGTTTTTATAATTTCACCTTCTACTTCAATAAATGCTTCAGCGGGTAAAAAATATCTACTTGTATCCTGAACCTGTAATTCAATTCGTCCTCGTTGATTTGGGTTTCGTGCGTCATAAGAATAATACTGAAAATCACTCACTGATTCATTTTTAAGAACCGGTTCGTCTATGTCGAATGCTGTGTCGGATTCCCGTTTAAACATTTTATTATAAGAGTTATCGTCTAAAACGAAGACCACTCCCCGCCACCAAACTTGTGTTTATTTGTTCAGCCCCTTGATTTATCAGCGCTGATAGTTTTTGATTTGCGGCTTCATTTATTACTTTACTAACATTTGCAGGCATGTCTGCGGTGGCTTGTAATTTTACCGGCGGAGATTTTTGAGGTTTGCGTATTAATCGTGCTAGTCTGTCCTTGATTGCCAAGAATGCTTTACTGGCAGCGCTACCAACAGCGCCAGTAGCTTTATCTTTAATAACATCAATGGCTTTCATTGATAATTGTTTTCCGATCGGTATCCTCGCGAACAAACCCCGAACAACATCACCAAGTCCATTTCCATAAGTCATCCTGTATACGGGTACTCGTGAGTTTACAACCCTGACCATGGCTGGTCTACGATGAGAATTGTGTACGATCATTTTATTTAATTAGTTATTTATCTAACTAGTCGCTGTCTGCGAGTTCATCAATAAGTTCTCGGTATATACTAGCATCCATGATACCACCTTGAAATAATCGCTGACAGATATCAGCTGCTTCATTAATTATTTCTGGCGAGTTATTTCCGGCCCGCGCTCCTCCTATAAGAACTTCTAACCGCGACACGTCATTGATGATATTGTTAGGACAAGTAAAAACACTTCCCAAACCACTGCCAGTAGCTCCTTCTTCTGTTGTTTTCTTAAATAGTCTTAAGGGTGATCTTTCTCCTTTTGCTTTTTTAAGTAGCTCCTCAGACTTTTTAAGTTCCGAAACCAACTTTTGCTGCGGTGAAGAAGACTGTTGTTGTTCTATCTGTTGCAGAGGTGGAGGAAGTTGATATGAAGGTTCCTGCTGGGAGGGTTGTTGTTGTTCTAGTTGTTTCAGCATTTCTTTATAAAGTCTCTTTACTTCTTCATCAAGACTTCTGTATTCTAAATCATCATCTCTGGCTTGTTTTTTGTTTTGATGTATACGATATATCCATTTAATAAGATTATCATCAGTTACTTTTTCAGAAACAGATTTTAAGATACTAGATTTATTAAATATACCAATTAATATTTTTTCAGGCAATTTTTTTCTTTTAATATTTTTAATATCTTCGATAAAATCCTCCTTAAATTTTGCAATCAGTCCAATATTTTCCTTTATTGGTTTAGACGCGAGTTCAGTACGAATTTGTCCAATACCCTCAAGTATTTCTTCGCCGACGGACGGAGGTTGAGCTGCAGCTATGTCAGTTGGAAGGTCTCGTAAAAGTTTTTTTGTTTTTTTAGTTCTCGCTGCTATTTTTTCAGTCTGCGCGACGGTTTGTTTTAGCACTGGAAGAATACCTTTTGTTTCGTCCTTAGGATCTCCCAGTAAAGCTCTTTCAGTGACCGCCACAGCTTTTTCAGTAGCTGTTGTAATGGGTCTAAATAACTGTTCTGCACCTGTCGCAAATTCAACTTGTGCTTCTTGCCGCGCTTGTAATTTTTGTCTTACAGAATCTCTCACAGGAAGAAACTGTTTTATTGCTTCTAGTCGCTCTCGAGCTAATCTAGCGGAATGTGCTTCTCCAATGCTGGTCATTATTGTTAACTTAAATTTTTAATTCACAGCAGCAGGGAGGGCGCCGACAACAAAACGCAGCAACGACGGCGACAACGAAGCGTCCTCGCGGTTTTATAAAGGGCTTATTTCGCCCTCCCTTTTGCCTAAAAACTTGTAGGATTCACCCCACCCCCACCCCCTGCTGCTCATGATGGAAAAGTGTTTACGTTTTGTCTTAGATATTAAACTGGGGCTTTTCATCGAACGAAATATTTATTACATTACAGTTCTTTAACAAATCTTTTGCATCGAATCTGAGCTTAATGTATTGAAGCGGTATTTTCATTTGAGTATTTCACAAAAACACATTGGTTTAATATTCAGCATACTCTTTTAAAATTCGCTTTGAGAAAATTCGATTAACACACAATAACTTCACTCTTGACGAAGACAATAAAGAAAAGTAACACGTATGCCACTATCAGCAATGAATGGACCATTGTCTTTGATATGTCTTTGATCGTATGTAACAGTTTGGATAGAAATTACAGGAAATTTTACCAGCCCCAAGTGTTCCTTTCAGCAGTTGATTGCTGCTGTTGTAAGCACTCACCTTTCGAAACAAACGTAAGAATGACAACAAGCTTAAAGTCCATCCTGCTTTTGGTCGATGTTTACATCCTTCGGTGTCTCTGAGAACTGTCTAATGTGAGGACGCTTATTTCTTTTATGTCACAACCATCTGCAGAGATAAACATAGAGAAGAGTGACAAATAGGCCACAATTCAAAACAAAATCAAAGCAAAGGCGGAAACAATCAAATTTGTACGATTTTACTGAGATCTATCTACAACAACTCAAAGAAACAAAAAGAGTATTTAAGATGAATGGAGAAACTATGTGCGAACAAACACAAATATAAAATATGAAAACAGCTCATGGAAGAAAAGGAAGATCAGGCTGAAGATGGAACTAAAATTGAAATACAAGTCCTCAAATAGGAATTCATATATGAGCACACACAAAAAAGACCTTAGGGGAAGGCAGAGTCCCAACTAATGAAATGAAGCGGTGGCAGACACACACCAATGAGGGATCAAAAAGCACATATGTAAAAGCACAAGGACAGGAGGAGTTTTAAACTGCGTAGTTAGACTCACCTTCAACAAGAAAATATTAAAGAGAATTCTCCTGATAATGTTCTGAGGTCATGCTAATGTTAGCCATCGTGAAATTACATGTTAATGTTATAACGAGTTGCAGTCCGCATTAATTACAAGTCAACATTCCATTTACTTTGAGGTAGTACTCTACGGCCTAATTAAATTGCAAACAAGCATCCAATTCATTATGGAGAAATTCGTTTGTTTTCTCATATTAAATGACTAATGTCTATATTGTTGTGCGACATTATGCCTTTCTAAATGCGATAAAAAGCGCAGTGCTCAGAACGGGTTAAAACTTCACTGCCAAGGAAAAACCTTGACATGGTACACGCATCGATTTATTTCAAATTAGGTAATCGCAAACCTTTGGTAGAGGCAATGTATCGAAAAGCAATTAGTGGAGTGTTTTGCAGCGTGTCACGTTTCAGTTCAATGTGCTTTCAGGAAACACCACTAAACAGAACTGAATAACAAATTCCTAAACAAGATATCTCCATTTTACCTTGCTCCAGCTTAACTACTAGTATTTATCCTTCGAGTGATCAATAATAGATCGAAGGTTTCAGGAGCACTCGACGTATTTGTTTAGGAAGGACTCTGACTTGGAAATATGTACTAGAATGAACAGTAGTTTGTTATAAAGACTAATTTACGAATAAATCACGGTCAACGGATGATAAAGCCGTGACTAAAGGTGTATTGTGGGTGGTGGGGTGATATGTACTTAAGTAACGCGCACTTTGCATTTTGCGGGAGATTCGGGTGACTACTTTAAACACTTAAACACACAAGGTCAACATTGTTATCATGTTTCTTGTCTGATTTGGAAAAAAAGGACAGAACTATGTATGCATTTAAATTCATAAAAATGTTCAAAATGTTGTATTTTCTTTTACAAAACTAACCGGGAATGTCTGGTTCTCTGAGAGGAATGCAACATTGAAATAGGTTATTTCTTCAGTTGGGGTGATGGGCATTTGCGGTCTTTTCTTGAATGCTATCATAAGAATCTTAATTTTGGCAAATTGTACGAAACTGGGTTATCATGTTGATGCATCACACAAACGAAAATGCAAATCATTTTGTCCTGTTGATTAAAGCGTTTTCAGTGGACCATACGTAGATACGACCGAAACCTCTAACAAGTTTCTAAAATTTCATAGGAATAGTTCCTTATATTAATCCCTCTCCAAGCAAAACACCCTGCATACATTTAAGAGATACAAATATAGAAGTTACAATCATTCGGAGTAGGTAAATCAATCATTTGGAGTGGGTAAATCCAGGTGAATCAAATGTATACCGTTCATGCTCGTTTACAAGTTGAGTCCAACTTCATACTGCACAGATCCAGAGCTGCTAGAGCATAATGCGCAGGCAGATCGAGGTCGGTGCATTTCGTTAGGAATAGTCCGGAAAACAAACAACTTATTCTCTACAAGCGCAGTATGATATGACACATCAGTTTCTTTGTTAGTTGCTGTTTTACTCTACTTATAATCTAGTATATACGGTGTGTAAGACTGACTCGTCATGTAATATTTATTTAACAAATATTATGAACACAAATAGCATCACTTCAGTTATAGAAAATGGTGTATAAACAAATATCGCATACTGAAGCATAATTTTAAGACTGCTTCATGGCAAATAAACCGGGTTTAGCATATCAATTTAAATCCTTTGTAAATACAAAACATTTTTAGTAGGTGTCTGGTTAGTTTTAAACAACTTGAAAATCTAATGAGGGAGTACTGATAACGTTGCTTGCCGAGTAGCGATGAAAAGCCAGATTACTGAATATCTAAATATAAAATTGCTGCAGATTTTGGTCCCTTGATGAATAACCTAATATAAGATTACTGCCTATCAAAGTCCCTTGATGAATAACCTAACACGAGATTACTGCCAATTGAAGTCCCTTGCTGAATAACCTAATATAAGATCACTGCCAATTTTAGTCCCTTGCTGAATTACCTAATATGAGATTACTGCCGATTAAAGTCCCTTGCTGAATAACCTAACATAAGATCACTGCCCATTTTAGTCCCTTGCTGAATAACCTAATATGAGATTACTGCCCATTAAAGTCCCTTGATGAATAACCTATGAGAGTACTGCCCATTAAAGACCCTTTATGAATATTACAACATAAGTACTGCCGACTAAATTCCCTTGACGAATATCCTAATATGAGATTACTGCCCATTAAAGTCTCTTGATGAATAATCTAATATGAGATTACTGCCCATTAAAGTCCCTTGATGAATAACCTATGAGAGTACTGCCCATTAAAGACCCTTTATGAATATTACAACATAAGTACTGCCGACTAAATTCCCTTGACGAATATCCTAATATGAGATTACTGCCCAATTTAGTCTCTTGATGAATAACCTAATACGATATTACTGCCTATTAAAGCCCCTTGATGAATAACCTAATATGAGATTACTGCCCATTAAACTGCCTTCATGAATATCCTAATATAAGATTACTGCCCATTATAGACCATTAATGAATATCTTAATAAGAGTTTACTGCGCATTAAAGTCCTTTGATAAATATCTTAATATGAGATTACTGCCCATTAAAGTCCCATGATGAATAACCTAATATGAGATTACTTCCCATTAAAGTCCCTTGATGAATATTCAAGTAAATCCTGTACTCTGATTCTGCTAGATGAGGTTTACCATATATGGCAGTATGGAAATGTACCAAAGTAAGAATAAAATGCAATGTCGTCTGCTAGTTACAATGTAATTTTGACAATGTATTTAAATGTTTCGTATTTTCTATTTCGCCACAACAACAAAGGAGACTCGACTATATTTTCATTAAACATGTATTCTTTCAGTTAAAGGCAGTGCAGAATTAAACATGATTGTAAATTTATCAGTTTCTTTTCCCTCCTTTGAAACAATTTGGAATCATAGTTATGTCTTTATTTAAGAATCTCCTAAAGTGTGTGATAGTAGAACTGTAATATATTTGAGCTAGTATCGAATTTCAGCTCGTAACTGTCGCTGAAATGATGTTTTAACAACATCATAATTGCGTTCGGCACATTGCAGTTTGTTTGTCTGCACGTTACACAGGAACGCTCAGAAATATTTCATCTCTACTGAGGTATATCTTCCACGCATGTAGGATATCTTCCTTAATGCATTTTTAAAAGGTGCAGAAGTCTGTGTTTCTTTCGTGTAACTATAAGTCTTCCCCCACCATGTTTCATTTAACAATAAATATTGGCAAACCTGACTGCTCCTGTGACATTTTGTGCAGTCTCTACAGATGTTTTTTTTTTTTGTTTTAAATTATTTTTATTTTTGTATTTTCTGTGACCCCTATAAAATAACGTTGTCCCATATCGCATCGGCATATTCGCGGACAGGGAGAATGGAAGAAAAATATAAGTCTAGAATGCTGAAGAATTTTACAGCAATTTTAATTTTCGCAGTTTTTGTCAGGAGAAATTAAACTTTCTAAACTAAATTAACAATGTATTTGTGCCCCATGCGTCTGAAGAAAATGTTATGCCTAGGTGGCAATCAAATTAAAGTTCAGATATCAGTGACCTATTTAAATTTAGAGCTGTATGAAATGGTCGCTTTTATTTTCTTTAAATCATCAATAGATTTTTATCTGAACTAAGTTTCAACTAATTTGACCATTTCTTTATATTCTATCAATATATGAATTGAAAATTTCAGTACCGATTATCACAGTTGTTCATATAATGTTTTAGAATTTGATTACACATACCTTTAAAAGACTGTTATGCACTTCATTTAGAATCCTCATACCTCCATATTCCTTTGAATGGTCATTATTTACTCGCCTCGAGAAATACATACGGCAAAATCAATGTTAAAGCACGTGGACATTTTTGGAAACTGTCAACCTAAAGATTGTGATACAGTACAAACCGGATTGAGTGTCGCGCGCTGTGATTTCACAAAGAAAGCTGAGCGTGTTGAACAAAATTCGTACTACCCTGTTATTACTCGTGACAAACATGACGACCTGTTTTTTGAACCAATTTTAGTACCTGTCTACCATTGTAAATTCCATGGCGATCAATAATTTTCGTCTTGGCGTTTTTCCACTTCATACAATGTGCAGGGCATTCAACAGACAGGATTGAATAAGCTTCGATTAAACTATATAAGTATTCGAGTTTATAACAACAATCAATATTTTATTTAATTTGAGTAAATGCACATACAGGACAGCGTTAACATGCACTAACTATTATAATGATCTTGCACCACACTTCCTGTACAGTTTGTCAAGTTTGTCCGAAAGGAATAAGCACTCTTTAGTTTATATTTTGAAGATCATTTTTAAACCAGCCTGAATGTCACTCTAAAAGTGAAGCCCTAAATAGCTTGTAAACATGTTCAAGGTGCACAACCTATCAAACAACTACCCTAACTTATTTGCCCTTGTCCAAAGCTCGACAACAAGTAGTACATATATGAAATAATTAATTTTACAGTCGGGTAACCCGGCAGGAACGCGGATTGAAAAGGCGAGATTATACAAATAGGTAAGAAAATGTTATATTTTTCAAAAACCTTTACAATTCAAATAACGTTATATCACTTTATTTTTCTTATCTACATTGACAAGTTTTCAATGAGAGGAAGATCTATTATTAATTATTGAATAGCTAAACAGGTGAGTGAAGGTTTGTTAAATCTGGTCAGCTGATCCTTTACGAGTTTTGGACTTGTGAGATCTATTTTATCAAGTTCTGTTTGTATCAAGATTTGAAAGTATTTTCTTGACTTCATCAATGATTGTTATAATTGAGTCGCAAACAGTGTCGGTTTCAGTATTTTTATATAAAATCTGTACCTGCAATAATCAACCAGGGTTTGCGGTGAAATATAAGTTAAGAGCCGTTATTTTCGAGTTGTAGTCCTCGTAAAGTATAGTAAATGGTGTGGGGGAGGCGTGGGCCTTTCTATTTGGTCCCTTTGCTAAGGATAGAGCTCGTATTTGGATTGTAGATTTTTAATTAATAAAATGTCAGGGTCTTTTGTCGCATTCCTTTTCTGGACGCGTGCACCATTAATAACGCTCTTTTGAAATTTCGTTTCCGTGGCATAATGTTCTTGATTATTAGTTTGATTTTTTGTGCCAACGCGTGCTGGATCTAATTAATGTGCTGTTTCCTGTAGTTAACTATACAGTGTTTTTGAGCCTAATTGTTGCTATTGGCCAATTGATGGAAACTGTAACGGCTTAGAAGAACATTGCTGATGTTGTCAGTATCTTCATTAATGTTATTAGAAATAATTGCTTCCAAATCTAACTTAGCTGATGTCGTCTGCTGTCATATACTGCATCAATCTACTTCTAGATACATCTCCTGCTGCTTCTTGCACGCATTACAAGTGAAACAAACACAAGAACCGTGAAAACGAGTACAATTGGGGAAAAAGTCCGCTCCCCCGCAAGAGAAAATGTTTTAAGATACAGAATTTCCCAATTTGATTACTAATTCAATAGTATTTACAAACGCTGATAGTAAAATGAAAAATTTACAATAGCTTTAGATACATTTAAAAGAGACATAAAGAATGTGTTAACCATACCTCTACTGTTTCGTCATCGTGCTTCCAGAATGGCGTCGAATGCTTTCTCGATGGAATATTTAAGTGGCTTTTACTTTGGTCTTTAAACCGAATGACCTTCCAGGTAATCAATATTTCAGGAAGGTATTCAGTGTACCAGTATTCTAATCATGTGTGAAATGATAATTAGGAGTGTATAAATAGATGATGAAAAAATATGCATACACACTCCTCAATCTGGTGAATTTTGTTCTTCGCTCTTGCTGCTATTGAATAAGTTAAACTTAGACATCGCTAAGTCTCTACCCCAGCCTCTAGATCGATTGGCGAATTCAATTAAGAAACACAATACAGTAATCACATTGTTGACTTGACTTTGCACTTCAATACATATGTATAATTAATAGGCCCTGTCTCTGGATATGGAAGTTTCCTCTTGTGTGCCACAAAAGAGAAGAAGCCTTCAAACGATACACCCACACGAGCGTCACTTGATGCTATGAACCATAAGGATTATTTGATTTTAATGAAACTACGACTAGATTAACATAGTTTGGTATTTTGTTTTCTTTTCTTGCTTGTTTTTTTAATATATTTTAAATTGCTATATGCAATACATGAATTAGTAAAAAGGACCATAGAGTGTTATTGGCTTGAAAAGGAATATTCTATTGAAGTAGACTGTAGTCGGTACATATCAATTTTTTTAACGAAATGAAAATTCTGCCATTATTTATTAAAAGATTTATCTAAACATGTAAGGCAAATAGAATAAAATTTCGAATATGTAGTCATTGAAACCTACAAAGGAGGGAAAATAAGACAATTTACCAAGACACGAAAGACTGTGCATACGTAGTGTGCACACCTATATGGGTAATAGATTTTAGTATCTACTTGAATGCGGCGCAGCTATTTCAGAGAACAAGAAAGCAACTACTACACAAACACTTCTATATCAGACCAAAGTATACCTAGTTACTGAGTTCTGAGAACTTTGAGAACGTTGGGTTTTTAATACAAAAAAAACTCCCTTAAATAATTAATAATATGGGATAAAAATTTTGTTAATTGCTAATCATCTTTACTCAATCTGTATTTTGTTCTTTCCATTTTTCGTGAAGAGAAAATTACTATAGTTTCATCATTGTAATGCAGTGAATTTATTAAAGATTAATTTGTGTTCCATTTATCGCAATTCATATATTTTCTTTCCAATTTTATCAGCATCCATGTATTTATGTTTTCACTTGTTCATGTTCCATTTGTGCATTGATTGTGATATTGGTGTCAGAGTTAAACAGTCTCTACTGTGAAAAACGTGATATCGTCCATGGTTGATGTGTAAATGTACAAAGTGTGATGTGTACACGTACAAAGTGTGACGTGCACACGTATAAAGTGAGATGCTTCTACTATTTTAGCTCATACGCTGCAAGCTGGGTGTTATAACGAGTTTTCCATTTTCATTGTCTCTTATTTCAAACCGGTTCAGACTTTATTTTAATGGACTCTAAAGGAATGGAATAGAGAGACAGAAAGAAATCTTTCAGGCTTGACTCGGAAAAGAAAGAAAAGAAATAAGAAATCGGGTCCCACTTGTTTCATATGGCTTATGACATCTTCAACAGAGCTTTTAATAGCTAACTCGGGTATATTACAGAGCATCGACAAAGGTTGTCTTAATTATCTTCCAAAAAATGTACCGATGAAAAAATGTAATGGAACTTCTTGGTGCTGTAAGCGGTATTTGGTGTACATACACTTAAAGAAAGGCATTGGCTACATTCTCTTTACTCAGTTTTCTTTAAAATATGCATTGCGTGGTAACCCTTCACAAACAATGTGTGTGGAAGTGGAAGTAAATGCAGACAGTTCACCACACCTTGATATGAAGCTGAAATCGGCTTATCTACACTGTTAAGAATCCGAGACAGCAAAATAAATAAATAATTATTTGCATGCATCTAGTTATGTAAGGAACACAAGATTTAATCAAAATATATTCATTCTTTGCGTGCAAAGATTAGATCATGTACCGACCTAGGATTTGGCAATAACATAGTTGGGCTATAATAAGAAATGAAATGAAAGTAGCGTAAATTGTGTAGGTATAAAGATGTAAAAAGATGTAAAAGCAGTGTGAACATATTGGATTATTCATCAAGGGACTGTAATGCGCAGGAATCTTATATCAGGATATTCATCAAAGGACTATAATGGGTAGTAATTTCATATTAGGATACTCATCAAGGGACTAAAATGAGCAGTAATCTCATATTAGGATATTCATCAAGGGACTATAATGGGATAAAGTCTCATATTAAGATATTCATCAAGGGCCCATAATGGGTAGTAATCCCATATTAGGATACTCATCAAGGAACTATAATGAGCAATAATCTCATATTAGAATATTAATCAAGGGACTATAGTGAGCAGTAATCTCATCCTAGGATATTCATAAAGGGACTATAATAGGCAGTAACCTTATATTAGAATACTCAACAAGGGACTATAATGAGCAGTGATCACATATTATGATATTCATCAAAGGACTATAATGGGCAAAATCTCTTATTAAGATATTCATCAATGGACTATATTCGGCAGTAATCTCATATTAGGATACTCATCAAGGGACTATTACGAGCAGTAAAATCATATTAGTAGATTCATCAAGGAATTATAATGGGCTATAATCTTATATTAGAATATTCACCAAGGGACTATAATGAGCAGTAATCGCATTGTAGGATATTCATCAAGGGACAATAATCTCATATTAATAAAAATTCATCAATGGACTATAATCGGCAGTAATCTCATATTAGGATACTCATCAAGGGACTATTCTGAGCAGTAATCTCATATTAGTATATTCATCAAGGAATTATAATGGGCACTAATCTCATATTAGAATATTCATCAAGTGACTGTAATGAGCAGTAGTCTCATATAAGGATATTCATAAAGGGACTATATTGGGCAGTAATGTTATAATATAATACTCATCAAGGGACTATAATGAGCAGTAATCTCATTAAGATACTCGTCAGTGGACTATAATGGGCAGTAATCTTATATTAGAATCCTCATCGAGGGACCATAATGAGCAGTAATCTCATATTAATGTTCTCATCAAGGGACTATCATGGGCGGTAATCGTATATTAGAATACTCATCAAGGGACTATAATGAGCAGTAATCTCATATTAGGATACTCATCAAGGGACAATAATGGGCAGTACTCTTAGATTACTCATCAAGGGAATATAATGAGCAGTAATCTCATATTAGGATATTCATCAAGGGACTATGATGGGCAATCATCTCATGTTAAGATATTCATCAAGGGACTGTAATGCGCAGTAATCTTATAATAGTATATTCATAAAGGGACTATGATGGGCAGTAATCTCATATTAGGATATTCATCAAGGGATTTTAATGCGCAGTTATCTCCTATTAAGATATTCATTAATGAACTATAATGGGCAGTAATCTCATATTAGGATATTCATCTTGGGACTTAAATAATGGGCAGTATTCTCGTTGGTGTTGTGGGTACTAAAACTCTTTTTTTCCTCACCTTTTGACTACAACATTTGACCTCGGTTGTGTAGTAGACCATGATGCATAATCTCATGGTTGTATTAGACAACAAGCACGTAAGTCAAGGGCAATTGGGTCATACACCTGACACCTGGGAATACACCTGACATGTGTGTTCGACCATGGTGCATTAACTTACGAATGTAGTTGGGAATGATGCATTCTATAATGCATGCAGTACGCCATAACCTCGCCCGTGCATTTGGCCGTGATGCTGGTACATCAGGCCACAGACTTACAATCTCGACAACAGAAAAAAATTTCGAACTTAAAATAAATGGAAAACCGAACGAACAAGCCATAATGTTAACCTTCTTCGTCATCAACACCAAGCTAATATAATTTTATAATCAGTAAGTTGTGCCAACAACCCCATGCCAGGTAAGAATTAGCGTGCCATTTCAATTACTTTAATATAAAGGACATCAGTCTCTTGCCGGGTAAGCTTGAGCATGGCATGTCAGTTTGTTTGATAGCAAGGCCAACAATCCCGTGCCAGGTAAGCAAGTGTATGGCATGTTAATCTGATAGAAAGGCCAACAACCCCTTGCCAGGTCAGCTTGAGCATGGCATGTTAATTAGTTTGACAGTAAGGCCAAGAATTACTTGACAGGTAAGCATGAACATGGAATGCCAATTGGTTTGACAGAATAGCTTTATGCGTCAAATTCTGATACATCTTTCTAACAAAGATCCATCCAACTTAATTGCCTCATGTTTAGATTTATATTCAAAGTGCGCAGTGTATTGCGAATATTATGTACATTTAATTTGCATTGTGAGTTACCTTTGTCCATAACTGAGGATAAGAGTTGGGACTATATGACTATGTCTTGTTTCTATATATATAACGATTATTATCATCCTTATTTGTAGGTAAACATGTTTACCTGTATTTCCCCTGGTAATTCATGGTGTACCTGCTTTTTGCCATGTTCTTTCCTAAAGTTTTAGTAATAGACCTGACATTGTTGACAACTTAGAATGTTCTAGAAATGAATTTTTGACACTCATCCTGGTTATTATGCAGTGACAGGATTTTTGTATTTAAAATAAGTAAACATACATTTTTATTCCTATCCAAGCGTCCGAAGTGGAGTCACTCTTTTACCTGTTTTCAGTTTTAATTGGAGAGGATTTATTTATTTTAATCATTCTTTGAAATTAAAAAGTACTCATTAATACTTTCGGACTAAATCAATTCTTGGGTATTAGTGTGAATTCTTTTAAAGACATTTTGGATTATATCATTGTGATACAACAAGACTGCTAGCACATCAACACTAGTCCAGGCTATTAGTATATCAGCACTTTCAAGATTGGAATTTAATCCGAGCACCACTGGAATACACTATACTTTTAGATTTGTGATATAACTTTTATGATTTTTTTTAATTAACAATACTGTAAGTTTCCTTTAAATTTTCACTTATTTATTCCTGGGAGAAAAAAAAATTATGTGTTGAATTATGCAAAACTTTCTGGTTTTCGCTCTTTTCTGTTTCATAGTTTAGACCATAGATCCGTAACACGAAGATTATACAATGTGATAACTAGGGGCAGCAGTAAGCGTTCATTATTCCCGTGAAACAATTTTATCTCACAAACAGATAATACATCGGTAAGTGGATAGATATCACTCCAAATCAATGACATGAAAGGTTATAACAAGTAGGCTTCTGATTAATTAGTGAAACCTTTGATAAATATCTCATCATATAATTATTGTAACTTTCCAAATTGAGCACACCTTGGAGAACGTAAGTGGGTGAAGAAGTAGGTAAGAAGAGTAATGCCTGGCTGATGTTTGAAACCATTGAAATGGGCAAAAATCCATGCTCTGTGTCATAAAACATCTGACCAATCACAATACATTATGAATCTTATTACGTTTGGAATAAGGATAATTTCAAACTTTCTATGCTAAAAAGGTATCAAGGCCTCGGGCAGCTTAGTCATGAAAACACAAGATAATAACAATGACGAAAAGAGCGTGGTGAAGAACAAATGCCGGAGAGGGGAAGGACAATCATAATGAAAATGACAACTGTTAATGCGAATAGCTTGATTATGATGATGATATCAGTAAAGAAAACAAAAATGCAGATCAAGACCGCACTGGAGGGTTATCGATGACGATGATGATGACTGCTACGATGGTGCCGATAACAACTCCAAGAAGTATATTCCTTCTTTATAATCATATTTTATTTTTATTTTTAATAATAATAATAATAATAATAATAATAATAATAATAATAACAATAATAATAATGATAATAATAATAAGTAGTAGTAGTAGTATTCATTGTTTAAAGTAGTACAATTGAATGACAACGATACGGTATAATAAACTGAGATGGAATTAAACGTGAAGAGGTGGGCAAAAGATCAACAATGCGATAAATACAGGGCGTTAGATACAGGGCACCAAATACTGGGCGATAAATACAGGGCGGATGATATCTTTCTTAGATACGGAAGCATGACACTTTGTAGCATTCTGTGCACTGAAACAAGAAATACCTCACTTAAATTCCTAATTGAATGTTCTTATAAGCAATAAAATCTGTTTCTATATGATGAAAACATAGTTTTGTCTTTGTGTTCTTCGAATTAATTCTTATTGCAGCAATATATTTAAAAAAAACTTTCTTAGGAAACCGGCTATCTCAATTTCTAACTGTATCTGCACGTGCTTATTGCAAACTTAAACTTACAGACCTAATAATGTTCCCTACCTTAAATATTTTCAGCATGTTTTTTATGTTTTCTAATTTCATGGTGTTTATTTTTTTGTAATAATATCAATATATATATATATATATATATATATATATATATATATATATATATATATATATATATATATATATATATATATATATATATATATATATATATATATATATATATATTGTATCTTATAGGTGTTGTCTAATGTTGAAAAGCGCTTAGAGCTTCTAAAGATTAGGCACTATACAAAGTTTTCATTCTTCCTCTTCTTCTTCTTCTTCTTCTTCTTATTATTATTATTATTATTATTATTGCAATATTTTCAGAGAATTCATTTGAAATGTTTTCACCCCACCTATGACAGCTCATCAAAGAACATACTCTTCTTTACACTGTCTGAGCTTTTAAAAACTATGGAACACTATCTGGAATGTAATCTTTTTTTTTACCATGCAATATGTTCTATTCCCTCCAGAAAAACAGGTTTTTAAGCAAGTAATTATATTAGCATGGTATGGTTCTAAAAATCTAATTTTATAAAAAAAAATGTTTCGTGTAGCAAAAACGTAAATTTAATTGCCGTTTATTAACATGCATATACTACAGAGTGGAACTCTTGGGTCACTAATAACAAAACTGTTACCCACAATGCTAGTCTGTAGTAATCTCGACAGCTGCAAATAAAGTCAGATGGGCACAAAGTCGGCAGTACTAATATTTACCATTTTATTAATAAACTATGCAAAAATTGTTTACCTACGGTTTCGTGTTATTTATATCCTTTTCTGTATAATGGGGATAAAATCATAGTCTTAACAACACGTACTTCAGTTAAAAGTGCTTACGTTATTTCGAAAACCAAACCTACGATTAATACCTTTGAAGACTCTTTAGGGGCAAATGATTCTGAACTTTTGTGGTCTATACAATGCATTTCAATACCAAGGGTATATATCTCCCGGAATTCACGCACCTTTCATATGACTGTCTCGACAACTGTATAGATCTAAATACAAAATGTTTGGGAAAGACGATTTTGATCTACTTTTTGTATAATACTTTTAGTGAAGTAGGCTACAGCCAAATTTTTAGTAATATTAACATGTTTATCTTTGCTTTTAAATTAAGATGTAATCATGTACACCTTCAACAATGGCCGTCTGATTCGGATTGTCTGCACATAAATACAATTTTAATTCGTAGGAGAAAATTACATAGATTTCACTAAGTGTACTTATATACAAATACTGTGACTAAGAGGTGGATCGTGCTAGATTACTTTTAATACGGGTAGATAGAAAATTCTGCTTTATAATGGACACATAAGTTCTGTGTGTGGTTTTTCGGACGGCAGAGGAGGCATATCAGATTGTAACCATATTCTTTCTTATTCTTGATTAAGGGGGGAATTAGTACCTCCCTTTATATAAAATAATCTTTGCTTACAAAAGTTGCATGGTTATTTGAGACTATTTGGAAATTCATAAAGAATCAATTATTACGTTTATAGTCAAACCAGTATAGTAGTAAAGACTGATTCAAACGCAAAAGTCATCCTGCCTCTGAATAGTCATGTATATTGTGCACACTGTATCTCTCATTCAGGCCAACAGCCGATATGATTTACTTGAAGAAAGTTAGTATAATATTTTATCTCATAACATGGTCGAATAAAACCAAACAATTTCAATCCAATTTCTGTAAATACTTTAAATTCAATTCAATTTCTGTAATTACTTTAAATTTATCAGCCGATAACAATTACAGTAACTGTATAATCTCGTGAAGATTAACTATGTCAATTTGGTGAAATATGCTGTCTGTTCCCCCCAAGGATCTAGCAACTGTACTTTGAATCGTCCCAGCGACTGAGACATTACTTTAAAAAAATCATATGCTATCTGAAATAATTAAAGATGAGGTGATTGGATCCAGATGTGTTTCTGTGTTAGTTGATATTATTAAGTAAATTTGTCAAAACGAATGACAACAAAGTGAATAGGATGTCCATTACTAGGCTTTAAACGATATTGTGACTTCTCAAGCCATTGTTTCATACAGAATCTTGGATGCCATTTCTGGGATGGTTGCAAGTAGTTCACATGGGTCACTTTTGCTATACTATATTTTCTCATATGCTTGGTGTCCCTCTTAAAATACAGTCTTTATTAAAGTGATTCTAGATTGGTGTAAATTGAAGGACCATTAAAATACATACTTATTAAGTACAATGAATGAAACGATATTTTGCTGATGATATCAAAAACACTAAATGTGATCAGTTATCTTTAGTGAGACATTCTGATACAGATCAATTGGTTTTCTTTTGTATAATATTTGTTACTGCCATCCCGACAGTAGCCCCAACTAACAATGAGGTTAAACGACGACTTTTTAACTGTTTAAAATATTTTGGCACAATAATAATTTATCTAATATTTTTGATGGCATATGAAAATCTACAACTTCCCATTCGATATTGAAATGGCTGATCCTCCTATGCAAGAAATCACTACTGACAAAACAGCCAGCGCTGCTAGTTCACGTTACCTGGATTCTGCTACTCGAATAACGTTAGTTTTGCCAGTTCACGTTGCGTAGGGATCCACTGCTGGCGATACAGCCAGTATTGCTGGTTCATGTGGCTTTGGATCCACTCCTGGCGATACAGCCAGTGATGCTGGTTCGTGTGGCTTGGGATCCACTGCTGGCTATACAGCCAGTGCTGCTGGTTCGTGTGGCTTGGGGTCCACCGCTGGCTATGCAACCAGTATTGCTAGTTCATGTAGCTAGGGATCCACTGATGGCGATACAGCCAGTGTTGCAATTTCATGTGGCTTGGGATCCACTGCTGGCGATACAGCCAGTGCTGCTGGTTCATGTGGCTTGGGATCCACTGCTGGCGATACAGTCTGTGCTGCTAGTTCATGTGGCTTGCGATCCACTCCTGGCTATGCAACCAGTGTTGCTGGTTCATGTGGCTTGCGATCCACTCCTGGCTATGCAACCAGTGCTGCTGGTTCATGTGGCTTGGGATCCACTGCTGGCGATACAGTCTGTGCTGCTTTTTCATGTGACTTCAGTTCCACTTCTAGTGATATAGCCAGTGCTGTTAGCTTAAGTGGCCTGTGTTCCATTTCTAGCGATATAGCCAGTAAAGCTATTTCAAATCTGTGCGTTGCATTGAATCTGTTATGTGAAGTGTCATTTTTACAATAATTTCATCCTTATTAATAACAATTTTGAAGGCAACTCAATCATGTAGACATTTTACAGTTCTTCTGTTCTTCCCCCTTATGTTGATTTTATTGTCGATAGTGTCATACACACATCATACAGTATTAAAAATAAAGGCTGTAGAAAATCTAAACGCATAACAGTGCAGCAAAAAAAAAAATGCCATATAATCTGACAAAAATAGAGTGCCTCCTACTCTAAAATTGTATACGATAAAATAATGTCCTATTACTGGCCGTCTTTGCTATTTTTGATAACTTATTTTATTATGAGACTGTGGATCTAAACTAAATAAGAGAAAATAGCGAAAACCAATACGTTTTGTAAAATTCAGTAAAATCCTTTATTTCCGTAGAATAGAAGCTATAATTTAAAAAGAACACAATATTGTGAAGTAAATCGAAAATGGTAATAAAAGTTCTATCACAAGTCTAAATGTATAAAGTTCCAACTGAGTTCCAGTCGTGTTTCAAATAAATTCCGATATTGAATGTGTTCTGCCTGTAGTTTAAAATATGTTAATGTATCAACAGCTTGGAATGTGTTGATATGCTAACATTATTTTTCTGTGTCACATTGACACAATCCAAAATGTCATTGTTTGAATTCATTATAGTTTCAAAATCATGTTTTTTTCCAAGAATATTATGGAGCACTCTGTATTTCCAGTAAATAATAATTGGAATGAATAAATCCACCCACATTAAAACCTGAACACAACAATAAGACTGATTCCAATATTGGATGTTAAGGCAAGAATGAATAATTCTAATGTAAACAGGTTTATATATCCCCCCACTTGACCTAAGTCTTAAAAACTAGTTTCTGTAAATACTATGTCAACTTAATTGGTAATTTCCATTCTGGAACCCTCTAAGGTCAGAATCAAGGCTATATCTTTATATCAAACTGAATTAAATATGTTTACAATTAATAATGATCCTAATATTTAATATAGACTCATAGAGAAATATAAGCTATGTATTATATTGTTTGCAAAATAAATGTCGCTGGTCAGGCACACCATTCATTTTATTTTAGACAAAGGTCAAGTACAAAATACAGTAATACATAATTATAATCATGAAGAAAAGTCAGCAAACAATACAAATTAAACAATCTGTAAAACCTATGAAGCACTTGTAATTTTCTTTGAAAATTTACCTAATTAAGAGATTGTATGCAATTCGCTGTTATATTCATTACATATTGTCCCGACTTTTAATATCTGATATCACTCATTTCATTCTAATCAATATTATCTTTATATTTCCATAATGTCTTGAAATGGATGTTCATAAAAATTGAATTTAATTAACCCCATCCAGGAAGCGCCAATGCTTATCTTTATAATATGACAATTTGGTGATCCTAAAATGTGGTATATCTTCATTATTAAAGGCATTGACAATCGTAGAGATTCGAATAAATAAAGATTAACCAGTCTGCAATAATACCAATACAGTAACAGGGTAGATGTTACGCAAATTCGATTCCTCACGTCTATTTAGGTAAATGTGGTTAAAGAGATTTAAGAGTCAGCTGTTTCAATGACTGTTCTCAGTTGTTTGCAAAATCTGAAATAACTTTCGTTTGTAGATGCAAATGTTGCATAGTTCAGATCGGTTATACAATTTTGTGTTAGTAATCTTTGTCATACAAATCCGATGAATAAAAATTACGTAGAAAGACGGTATGGAGATTTCACTGCTTGTTTTTATTTTATGCAAAGTGTGTAAACATAATGGGAGCACCAAAGGTCATATAATTAGCTCAGGATATAACTACACGATTGCAAAATAAATACCCAGTCCCTCGTAATTCAGTTAGATAGGAACAAGGATAGTCCTATTTCAGATCACGTAAATCTTTGATTGAAATAAGTTTGTCTTTAACATTTTAATTTTAATTCTGATTAACATGCAAATATGATTTAATACATATGGTATCTTAAATAGACCATATTTTAGTGACAGTGACAAGGAAACTCAAATGAGGCAGATACATAGAATAAAGAATATTATTTTAAAAATTTGATCCAAACTGATAAAAGATGTTTTACGTTGATAATCTTTCAAACATTATTACTTTTTTTAAAAAAAAAACATGCCTATGACAAGATTACAATGAAATTTATCTTGTACATAATTAATTACTCTATTTCCAGCTCATAGCATATCAATGGCACTTTCTTGTGTTGTTACTAGAAATAGGTGTCAGAACAAACAATGACGCTCGGGAAGTTTAAGCACGTACGCACTTAGAGGTTATTGATCTCTTATCTAAAATAGATATTATATAAACAGACAAATTCTGAACCTCACTTTCTCACACGTATTAATGACGTAAAAAGGTGCTGATGACTAAAGACATGTGTGCACGATCGAAAGGGCCAGACTACAAACACAAATAAAGAATATTGATTTAATTTTTGCATGAACTAGTATACAGATCGTGTGTGTTTTGCTCTTTAAAATATTTTACATTGTTAATTTACGTCCTTAATGGAAGCTTTATCCAGCCTTCTTATATGATGTATTACAAAATATAATGTATTATACAGTCTAATTATGTAAACTATTTGAACAATCGGGAACTTTTATCCAAAGTACTTCTGCTGTATTAGCTGTAATTGCTTATTTAAATCAAATTAAAAGAAATAAATTATAATCCACGTGGTTCTACTAATTTTATGTTATTTTTTAACGCCACACAAAACTGATGCATTGCCTAGACCCAAAAGCGATTCCATTTTTTTTATTGTAACGTTGATTTAAAACTAGTACAGAAAATTCAACTGGAATTCGGGATATATGGATAGCTTCTAAAATGTACTAAGAGATTATTTTGTTCTTTTTCATCATTAGTGCGTATTTTGAATGTATTGTGTAGGTTCAGTTGTACATTTATGTTAATCATGTAGGCTGACCTAAAAAGCAAAATTCGTGTTAGATGCAATATCTACCCCATTATAGAATTGTTGAGTTCATATTACTTCAAACAGTTTTAATAATATCCATTGAAGCTATTTTGGTATTCCGAAGAGTAAATTTTAAGCTGTGTTGTCCGAGAGTTTAGTTATTTTTTTAAAAAAAAGAAGTTTTACCTATGTAACATCCACGCCGTTCTCATCGTTTGCTGCAGTGTAATACTCTTTTAATTTTACCTTTCAATTAATGATTTTATGCACCACCATTATAATATATCTAGCATGAGAATCAGTCATTAAAAATCGAATGGGTCGGTTACACGCATGTCAACATAATAACATATCTGCTGCAAAATGATATATGACAACATCCCACTCCGCAGCTATATGATCTAACCGAAAGTAGACATTTACAATGAGGTGAATAAATTTATGTTTCTTACTGTAACAGAAAATATAATTTTATAATTACTTCACCGTTCATTTACATTCCATTATATTATACACTCTTCATGCTTTTAACGTTTGCTATGGCGATCTAATTTGTGTGCATCTGAGTTTGTGTTCCCATTACTTAAAACCTACATTTTTCTGCTAAATAAATAACCTCTGGAACACATGAATGAAAAATGTCTCCAGGAAGTAAGTAACATGCATTGATTAGACTTCCTAATGGAGAATAAATTCTATTATCATTGATAATTTTTGTGCGTTGGCTACGGTTTTGTTATTAAAGTATTAATGTCGGAATCAACAGATAGTGTGTATATGATTACAGTTGTGGAGGAGATAAAAGTGCAGTCAAACTTAGTTGTGTTACAAAATAATATACAAGATAATAAACATGCTGACTTGATGATTTCAAAACATTCCATATTTATTAATCAATGCTTTAGAAACGCTGCTTATTTACATGATATATTTAAAGGCAATAACATTAAATAAGTATTTTCAGTAATGACAGCAGGAAACAATGCATTATTTGGTAGGAATAAACGACCGATCTCTAATGAGATCTCTAAAAGTAACTTGTACGCTAGCTACTATAAAACGTTTTCTAGCCCAAGGGACTTTTGAAAAGTATTATAACAGGTAACGTACATGTTTCTTTTATAGAAATCATTAGAGAGCGGTAAATTCAATAATTGCAGTTTATTGAGATAAATGAGCTTTACAATAAGAAGGTTAGAGATTCGGTGAAAAAGAAAAATATTGAATATTTTTCAACATACTCAGACTAAAAGAAGCACAGATAGTGTAAAGATTTAACAGAACCCAAAAGACTAGAATCTAGAAGTATTTTACCCTAAATTAAATGATACAAATGGTTGACGCTATGCACTTTAGAAAGATGTATTAGGGATACAATAACAGTCATCACGGATCAACAGACATGACTCCAGCTAAACCAAGCAAGGAAGAAAATACATGCAAAACGTGGACATAACTATTAGATTGGCTACGTAAGATAACACCTTTTTTGTAAATCTTCAATTTGTTTTTCATACGTTTCAATATCATATTCTATGTTTTTAGTTTCGTAACTGTACATCATTTACTTAACCACTTAATCACAGTTCCTCTTGTGTAAGCATACTGTTTGCATTACAGCTGTATGCCCTGAGCATTGATTTGTCATTGCTTTCATCAGTTGTTGTCTCAGCATCTCTTATCTGGTCAAAATGGTTCAGTTGTGTCCATTGTTAGCACTTATATTTCCTCGGGAACTTTCATGTACAGCAGTGGTCTTCAAGGGATATTTTGGTTGCACCTCCCCCTTGGTTGCATATTGGTTGCATCTCCTCGACAATAAGCAGCACCCATGCACCTTCCTTTGTCCAGTCTACTGTTACTAACGACCGACAATCTAGTGTGGCCAGTTAGAGAATTGGGTTTAGGAATTATTCTGATGTCGTATTTTCTTGAGATTTGAATAGATGCTGCATAACAGAGTCTTTGTTTAACTTTTAAGGTTGATTTCACTAAAGTATATTGTAATTCATTCATAACAAGACTAATACATTTTCGAGGACGTAGTGGTGTGTAATATCCACCAGATGTGACATCATCATGACGCCAAATACTTTAGTAAACTAAATCATTAACAAGATGTGCAATATGTTCAGTTTCTATTTGAAACTTTTGTGACTACATCATGATTTTATAAGAAATGATTTTCAAATTTTGTCATATTAACATCGTCGCCACGCTCAGCTCAGCTATTTTTCGGTTATGAAAATAGCAAATAATATTCAAATGACAGCTGGAAAAGAATAACGATTATCGAAAACAAAAGCAGGTTAAAACTAATTTCTACATAATTTGAATGGTACGACCAACAAACGAACATACCTATAACTGATGCAAAAAAACATACAGATGGTCGGTAAAAAAAAGTAACCGAAAAGAGTTGGAATGAGTAGATGGGACATAATGAAGAAGACATCAAATAGCTGACCTTGCAAAACTAAAACTTTTGCAAAATTATTGTCGGATGTTGTAATCGGACACCTTTCATAGTTGGCTGCATGAGCGAGCGTGTACCGAAAATATTCCGAAATTATGTCTAAAGCTGCCCTTTACCAATGGATGAACATATGCAAAGCATAACTGACATTGGAATGAGATTTAGGCTTAAAAATTAACTAGATTAAAGATGAGTTGGTCAGAGTCATCAAACACTACAGAGGTGTTACAATGAAGCACAAAGTAGAATACAAAGGTTTTAATTATGTGGAGGCGGGGAAGGAAAGGGCTGTAGACTATATGTGTATAACTTTGACTGCATTTGGTTTAGAATGACTACATACTGGTGTTTATTCCATTAAGTTTTCTGGTGTTAGTACACCACTCATATGTATCGCTTCAAAATCTTTCAAAGAACAGATGTTCTCCAACAAAGTTTTTGTAATATGCTTCTGTGTGGTATCATGCTCATTCCACCTCTTTTCCACCAACTATAATCAAGAACGAGACATATTTTATCAATATGTATAATTCCACCCCTGATATCATTAATGATGCATGATATGTTAATCAATGAATAATGTAACAATTAGCAGGGTCTAGTTTTGTAGTTGTTCATGTATACTTAACGCAACGCGTCAAAAAATGTCCCAACGCATCAATAGTCATGGAGATCTACCACAATATGAAGGTTGGCTTATTTTCTATAACATTGTGAACTGGTAAGCATCCTTTGATATGTTTGAATATATAAGTAATGAGCAAAGCAATTATATTGATGGTAGAGCTGTTTAAACCTCTGAACGTCATTAATGTTTCCATATTTTTGTTTCATGTCGATATAGTACTTAAATGTTTTTGTAACTTTGTTATCACATACATTTCTTTCCAGCTTTTCTGAAGACTGCCCCTTTAATCTCAAGCTATATACATATCTAACAGACCGCTCTGGTGGCTTAGATGGTAAGAGCGTCCGCCTCCGATATGTGAGGTCTCATGTTCGCAGCCCGGCCGAGTCATACCAAAACCTTATGAAAATGATACTGGCAGCTGCCTCGCTTGGAGCTCAACATTAACAGATCAGTGTTAGGACTCGTCGTCCTGGTGTCAGGATAATGTGACTGGGTGGGACATGATCCTACATGTCTGCGGCATCAGTGGCGTCACTCGGGTTGGTGTCACCCAGTGCGGTAGCTCATGGTGTCACCCCCATGGTCCTCCTTCCGTAACAGACCATACAGAATCCTTAGTAATGTCATTTTGGTATCACCCTCTCTGATGGTGTCACCCGGTGCAGTCCGCACCCCCCCCCCCCCGCATCCCCCTAGCGACGCCACTGCTGTGCCTGCTAGTCATGTATTTAACTATGTTCGGTTAACCGCTTATGAAATCCGACTAGACCGAGCAGTGTGTGCTCTGTAAAATTTGCAATTTTTCATTTTGGTGTCACCCCTCTGAGATGGTGTCACCCGGTGCGGTCCGCCCCCCCCCCCCCCCCCCAGCGACGCCACTGTGCGGCATGATGCCTCAGTGCTAGACATCACCATAAACTGCCACTGTGCCGACATCGTAGCGATATGACTGAAAAACTGTTAAAGCATGATGCTACATATCTGCGGCACGATGCCCCAGTGATAGCTATCACTATAAAATGCCACACTGCAGACATCAATATGACTGAAAATTGTTAAAGCTACGTTAGAAATCAAAATCACACACACACACACACACACACACACACACACACACCTAACATAATTTTAAACTCTCCGTTTCCTTCTTTCATGGACCCATGGTAACTATTAATTCCATTCTGAATGAAATGCATGTTTAATCGTTCATCCTGAGTTATACCTCTGTCTGGTCATTGTGACGGATGTCTTGATGAACAGTTAGATGACTGTCATAAACCGTCATGTTGTGAATGAACAAGCCTATTTAATTCAGATAATTAAAATTGCATTCGGTTTTTTTTTTTTTTTTTTTTTTGTCAGAGCTATATTCTTGGTTGGACGGACAAAATGTTATGTGGACATAATGGTATTGGACAAATTGGTATGGATAAAATGGTGCAGACAAAATGGTACGGAAGAAATGGTATGGGACAAAATGGTACTAGGATTAAATGGTATAGACAAAATGGTATGGATAAAATGTTGCATACAAAAGAGTATGGGACATATGGTGCATATATTGGAATTTCACTTGCTAATGAAAATAATAATTACATCAAATCATAATAAAATTTAAATTTTATTATTATATTTAAATATTCACGCATCCATAAACTAACTGAAAAAGAAACCAATTCAAATGAATTGTAATAAATTCGTGTAACTTCGGAAATGTTAATTATATTTCATTAAAAGAACTCAAGTGAAACTGCAAATAACTTATGCCGAATCTACAAAATGCAACGATGCCAAATAGTAATTCAATGCAATTTTAATGACTGAAAAAATTCGCAACAATTTTGAATCAACAAAATCAGCCTTCCATTACCTAAAATCCATTTTTGACAATGTACCTGTGCATTCAACCCATACATAAACTAATGGACTATGATTATTCATATCATCTGAGATAGAGTTTATGTTGGTCTCATTTTTAAATCAGACAACTGAAACTAACTTTATGATGACCTTCAGCATCCTGGCTTTCTGGCATTGAAATTAAGCATTTACCATGAAGTCTAGGAATAACTTGATCTAGTGTTAGTGTCACGCTTCCATGCAATTCCGTGATTTAAAAAATCAATTTGTCTGGGGTTTTTTTTACATTTCGTATTAATAAAATTGTAGTCGTACCATTTTATCTATACCATTTAATCCTAGTACCATTTTGTCCCTTACCATTTTGTCCGTACCATTTTGTCTGCACCATTTTATCCATACCAATTTGTCCAATATCATTATGTCCACTTAACATTTTGTCCATACCATTTTGTATGCTACCATTTTGTCCTAGTACAATATTCTTGTCTATTACTTGATCGTCGTTATTTTTTCTCACGTACATTTAATGAATTAAAATAATTCTCATCTGTAAACACCATAGGTTTTGAATGGTTTTATCTTAATGCTCCATACACTAATTGTTCAGTTTTAGATAATACATACCACAATACCTAAATAGGATTTGGACCTTTATAAATTGCTGGTTTACATCTCCTATGGATTGATTTCACATACAAAAGACACCTTGAAGGAACTTGTTTGGCTATTTTTATTATTCTAGATACAGGACACACCATTCCCATCTTCAGTGATATTATCCGCGATACACTGACACAACAATTCCTTCGAAATAACGGAACGTTTAATTGGGGTTGATAGTTTTTGTAATTTTACAACTAACCCTTTTAATGCATTATCTTAGTCGAGCAGCAGTATTTGTGTGTTTTGAAAATGTTTCTTTCGCACTGAGAAAAAAAACTGAGTATTTTCTACACAAACATTTTTCAAATATTGATTAATCAAACACCAGTTTTGAAAATTCTTTTATTCCATTCTAATATTACTGCCAACCATCATTAGAGTCATCAGACTGAAATTAATAAAACATATCAACGTTTATAGGTCCCTATATTAGAGTTCTTCGAACTGGGTGACATAGTGCTGTATCCTCCCTTCCAACATATTATAAACACACACAAAAAGACACACACACACACACACACACACACACACACACACACACACACATATATATATATATATATATATATATATATATATATATATATATATATATATATATATATATATATATATATATATATATATATATATATATATATATATATATATATATATATATATATATATATATATAAAGAGAGTGCGTTAGGGACCACGAAATATTTTGTACCACTGTATTTGGTATTTTGAACGTTACCACGATATGCACTACTGTGGTATATTAGGGACCAATAGTTCAATGTTTTGGGGCAAGAGACTGACACTTTTGTAAATTTATGTCTGGCAATAGTTTGAAAGAAAAAAATTGCTTTTATTTATAGCAAGAAAAAGCATTACTACATCCATCTTTATATTTTTTTAAAAATTTATCTTGAGGTAAAAGAAAAGAAAATATTTCAGTTCAAAAAGAAAATCACAGTCCAGTCACCACACCAAAAATGAAACGGCCAGCCCATTATTGCAAATGAATTTTCTTTGTGTATGTTATCTCTTGTATAAGTTTCAATATTAAAGCTGTATCTAAAGTGGGAAGATCAAGCTTTATCTGATACTATTAGTTTGGTTAAACATATTTTTTGTCAGAATAGGATGCAATGGGATTGTGCACAAGTTCCAACAAGCCTTATATTAGGTCTTTCCCTATACAAGTATAGGTGCAAGTATTGTAATATATTCAAAATGACAACATAATAATGAAAACTGATTGGAGAGAGCGGGAGGAGGAGTGGCAAGCACAATGATAGTAATCTTGACCTGAGTAAGCTATTGAAATCGGTTATATATTTGCATACACGATGTAAACTTCTCAATTTGTCTTTTAAATAGCCCTTTCACCAAAATGGTAAATATAAGCTAATAGTTCCTTATGATGCTGAAAAAATGTCAGGGCATATTTCAGATAATAACACTACTTAAAAAAAACATTAAGTTTTAAAAGGAAAACTCCTTACTTTATAATACATGAAAACTCTATAGTTGAATGCTTTTATTAAAAGAAATTACTGAAACAGTGAACTTCTATCTATGAATCTATGTATCTATCTATCTATCTATACATCCATCCATCCATTCATCCATATATATATATATATATATATATATATATATATATATATATATATATATATATATATATATATATATTAGTATAATTATTTTAATTATATGTCGATAGCTGTTTGGTAACTATTAAGAGTCCGTTTCATTAAAGTGATCAGTTAGGCGCCAATTTAAGTATCTAATTAAATAGTTGTAAAGTTTTCTCCGAACGTAGAGGCATTTCTAACGATGTCTATAATCTTGACATGACTGTGAGTCGTTTTTTTTATAACTTTGCATGGATTTTTAAAGCTTTAATACGAGATTTTAGAGGCACAATACTTGGGTTTTTCCATTTTTATCATACGTGTGTCATTTGAAAGCATCGTCTTCATATGTAAACTCATTAAAAACGATATGTGAACCTCAGCTACCTTTAAATTTCCTAGTGGTAAATACCGTGACATACGAACCATGCGCTGGTCGCTACTTTTGATACTCCCCCGTTATACCCAGCAGCTAATTGTGTCGGCATTTTTATATCATTTAAAATGTATAGCAATAAATCAGTCCAGATATCTGATATGCGGACAATTATTGAATATTTCAAGCTGTAATAGTAGTTCCAGTCTGTGTGTGGGATACTGAAATCGTAGGTGTGCGATACCGAATCACAGACTGAAATCTGAAATGATCTCGATATCAGGCATCTCAGATTAAATGGGTATGTAATAAAATAATTAATAATATTCACCATTAATTTGTGACAGGTACAGCCTTCATGTAAGAAAGTTTATTTGGTCAACTATTTGTAATGAACAAGGAAAAAATTCTGTACACTTATTACTGACGGAAATTACAGTGAAAAGTGTAGCACGTACCACTGAAAAACATACCGCGGTAAACCGATATGCCAGTATATGTATAGAAAGTTTATCAGTTCTGCCTGTACGCGAAATATGAGAATGGTTAGAACTCTCCCATGAAATACCAATACACGAGCCATGACGACTTTCAATATAAAACTAAAATAATCAGTTTTGTTTAAAATATGAAATACTTTGTACAATCAAAACAATGTTGTTTATAGAGTACTATTGGTATAACTGTAACCAACCTATTTCCTGTATTGCATAAGCTATATAAAGTCGAAAGGTCACACAACGTGTAAATTTAAGGTTAAAGATGCGCTTGCAAAATGCATCGCTCTGGTCAAAGAGACCTCAATAAAGTTCGACAAAAAAAAAAAACTCACTTTTGTTTGCAAATACTGCATTCTTCAAAATATTTTATAAAATTGATTCATTGGAATTAAAGACCACACGTTTATTGTATCAGATAATTGATTATATCCCACACAAAGATTTGTGATGCGGACTCAAAAGATAACCTTACCTCGGATTTCAAGGTCAATTATTTACGAGATAATTTCTAGAAACGATGTCTCATCAAAAGTATTGAACCAAACACAGTAATCTAAGTAATTGCAATTGCTACATTCGAATGTCACTGAAAAGAGCTGTTCAATTCAACAAGACCCTTGAGAATGATGGTATAATACTTTAGATATTTGAGTCGTACCCATCTGCACAAACGTGGTGGATACATACATCATAACACAAACGTGGTGTATCCATACATCATAACAAAAACGTGTTGTATCCATACATCATAACAAACATGATGTATCCATACATCATAACACAAACGTGGTGTATCCAGACATAACACAAACGTGATGTATTCATACATCATAACACGTGATGTATATCCATACATCATAACATAAACGTGGTGTATCCAGACATAACACAAAGGTGGTGGATACATACATCATAACATAAACGTGATGTATCCATAAATCATAACACAAACGTGGTGTATCCAGACATAACACAAACGTGATGTATCCATACATCATAACACAAACGTGATGTATCCATACATCATAACATAAACGTGGTGTTTTCGTACATCATAACACAACCGTGGTGTATCCATAAATCATAACACAAACGTGATGTATCCAGACATAACACAAACGTGATGTATCCATACATCATAACATAAACGTGGTGTATCCATACATCATAACACGACCGTGGTGTTTCCATACATTATAACTTTCACGATAATGAAACTTTTATTCATATTTAGCATTGGGAACACGTCTGAAATAAAGTAATTAATATGTCTCGCCGTGGGAGCTACGTATTGTCTGAAATCACGAGGTTGATGTTGTAATAGTACAAGATAAAAGTTATTTCTGCACGTACAACAGCTATATCTACTTGGGAATTGAAACATCATTTTATCATTGATATAAACAGGACAACGAGTGAGCATTTAGAATAATCTTCCACCAAGAAGGGCACATGCATCCATTTTTAAATAATGCATGGTATGAATAATACTAAAGAAATGCTAGACGTTGGTCAGTAACAGTCATGATTGATGCTTCTTGTACCTATAGATAATTTTATTTCGTGTACATGACTTTAATTCAAAATGAAGATTTGGGAAGCTTCAAGAAATCAAACGGTAATATTAGGGAAAGTTGTAGGACAGTATAATTACAATTCAACGATGAATCACAAACGACACGTTTTGAATTGGTTTGTTACCTACGGCAGAGACGTTTAAAATCAAAAACAAAATACGCTATTTTATTTACGACACATGAAAGTTATTAAGAACTCGATTCACAGGGCTGCATTGTCATATGTAAAGATCAGTTTGACTAACATGTCTTATTTTTAGAGAATGAAGACATCTGTTTAAAAACAAAATACAGCTCACATACAACGTGTCCTTTGAGCTGCTCAGTTCAAACACTTAATAGTTGTCTAAAATTTAACACTAGGGCGAAATCAACTGTCAATGCAGTATCAAGTCATTGATCAGCATTTGACTCCATATCTAATTTCGATTATTACTGTGTTTCTTTGCATCTTAACGATCATGTTATCTTACTGTGGGGGCCCCCGAGTGGCCGAGTGGTCTAAAGCGCTCACCGTTCCGGATCACTGCCATCTCACCTCTGCCTGCGTGGGTTCGAGTCCAAGGCTCGGCTAGCGTGGGTACGTGGGAAAGCCTGTCAGTAGCTTCTCGTGGGTCGGTGGTTCTTCCCTGGGTTTTCCAGGGTTCTTCCTCCACCAGTTATACTGGCCGCCATATATAGTTTATCTTGTGTTGATAAATGATGTTAAACCCGAGAACAACAACAACATCTTATTGTGTTTTGTAATATCCGTCAGTTTATTCAATTAACAAAAAATGCATCTTCACACTCGGTTTGGGGTCTTGGAAGGAATAATTGCTCTCTCTCTCTCTCTCTCTCTCTCTCTCTCTCTCTCTGATCAACTGCATGATAAAATCGCAACACGATCAATGTATATTGCGTGTTTCTCTTGTCGACGAACTAGACCACGTTGTTGTGGATATCAAGAAACACGCCCTCGATATATGATGTTTGCTAAGCTATTGGCGTTTATATTTGCTTTTCGACAAATGGTCTGTAGCAACAGAAAGGGAATGTCATTCAGTATTGACTTTTGGCCTTAATAAACAATCCTCAGGATATTTACAAATACGGCAGTTTTAGTAAACACTCAAACAGCTTACCACATGCTCTCAGTGGACATTCAACAAATTAACAACTACTGAGCTACAAACTGAAATGGATAGTAATCATAGGGCTCAGTACAGAATTGTATACCCTTCTGGGTCGCTATAGACTCTAAGTGACATTTAACATTATATAACTCATATGCGGGTCTATAGGAATTTAATATTATATTAGGTCGGTACGGGACTTATCGGAATTTAATATGTTTGTGATGGTGTGATGGTATGGTCCCCTATGGGAATTCTTATAGGATGAGAGTCATGACAGGTTACTGCATTTGTGTGGGAAAATATGAATGAGACTTTGTTCTTTGGAATAATACTTCACGACCGATATACTATAGAGAGCCCCGGTCTGACATAGTCTGAACCATCCTATTTGCGAAAAGATACGAATATTTCTCCTAAATAACTGTGTCAAGGATCAGAACGTTATATACAATTTACTGAATCTCATGTGTGTTGTTGATATTTTGAATATCAAGTTCATTCGTGCGTTTGTTTGAAAGTTTCGTTTCTGACTCAGTGAACTCGTCCACATCGTCAACTTTATTATTTATGTTTTCCAATGGACGAAACATCTTCTTTAGCTCATTCGCAAAAAATGTTATCCACCAAAACATAAAGAGTCTACTGCATTAGTATACATGGTTTGTTAAAAATAGTTCCTAATACACTATACTGTTTTAAGGCACACATGTCGTACCGTACAGTATCAATGTGTTCAGTATATTAAAGTACTGCATAATTCTGACAATGTAAAGTTAACGGAGACACAAATAAGCATATAAAATACAAGCATACTTAATGGTAGACAAACACGTGCCATTTAGAATTGGAGAGAACTAAAAAATGATGAGGTATGATTTTATATTTAGAGAGTATTTTTAGATCTTGGAAGACACCAAGGAAATTCCAAATTTTTAAAGCGACATCCTGCTACTCTTTAAAGATATTGTTTTATTTCCAGACATTTCATAGCTTTATACCGTTACAATTAGTAACCATTTCTTAGTGTGATGTTGTTTTTTTTCAACAATAAAAGCGACGTAATCTTTTCTTGGCTGCGTTCTTGTCAATATTATTTGAAACTGTAAAACAAATGTGCATTCTTGAATTTACCAAATTAGGAGAGCTTAAACGAAAACAGTCTGTACTTGTATGAAATAATAATTAATTCGTAGCTGAGTAAAACAAGCGAAGGAATGGCAAATATCTGCCAGACAATCCATTTTTAAGTACTGTTATTCCAGCTTTATGGAGGAAAGTATACACACAAACAAACACACCATCACATAAACACAGAACGAGGGAAACGTTTCAAACTTTTTTTATGCCTCAACAAACAGTCACACATTTAAAGAAAAGACATGTCATTTTGTTTGATACAAACACACATACACATATAAAGAGAGGATGAAATTTTTCCATTCATATACAAATGCAGGTACAATTAATCTATATGAAGAGAAAGAGTATGATCTCATTGATGGAAAGACAGACAGGCAAAAACAGATTTCTAGAATTAAATAAATTCTCACAAAAGAAGATGTGTACTATTTTCATCAAACTCAAACTTTCGTGCGCCTCTTTCTCTCTCTCTCTCTCTCTCTCTCTCTCTCTCTCTCTCTCTCTCTCTCTCTCACTAAGCATGAAACATAAGAATGTGTGTGTGTGTGTGTGTGTGTGTGTGTTTGTGTGCAATACATTGACAACGTACAGTGCGAAACTAGTATCTAACTAGCCTGAGCGCTTTCGACTCTTTAATGAGACGGTTTTAAGACTCATTACAGAGTCGAAAGCGCTCAGGCTAGTTAGATACTAGTTTCGCCCGGTTCGTTGTAAGTTTATTGCATTTACTGTAATCAATTCCTGACAAATGTAATCCCTTGCTGGATCCAGTGCACTTGAAAGGATTGTTCCTCGCCACGTGGTTTGTATTTTATGTATGTATATATATATATATATATATATATATATATATATATATATATATATATATATATATATATATATATATATATATATATATATATATATTCTTATGTTTTATGCTTAGGCTCGAATAAAAAGTAACACGAGAAAGAGCGATAACAACAAGTTTGAATAATTTAACCAATTATTTATTTCCCTGTAAAAAGTGAAGAATAGAAAAGAACAGTTTTAAGAATCAAATCCAAAAATAATTGAAGATTAATCCACGAATAAAGTTTTAGAAGTCCTAATATTGAAATGTTCTAATGAAATCAAGTTCGAGTCCCTATGAAGATTTCTAGATTGAAGGCGATGACGTATCTGCACCCTGTAATGTGCTGAAATCAACATTTCCTTGTGGAAACAAAATAAATAATCCTGTGTTTGAATTAATGAAATTTCTCTGTTCAATGATTCTGCATAATCACTCAGAAGATATCCAGAGAAACGAATTAATCTTTTAGAATCCAAAAAATAGGGATACACATTAAAATGTAATTCCCAAAAGGATACAGCAAAAGAAACAACTTTACGTCGCAGTGCTTAGAAGGCCGACTAAGATATCCTCAAAGCAATGGTTCAAAACTTAAATATTGCGCAAAACAGATGCATAGAGAAGGGTCACGTGATCATGTTTACATCACGTGCTCTCAGCCCTAACAAGAACAAACAGTTGTGGGTTTTGTGTGGGTCTCTCTCTCTCTCTCTCTCTCTCTCTCTCACACACACACACACAGACACACTAATACGGATCCATGTTATATATATATTTGTATGTACATTTGAAAGTTGTAACTTTGTTCATGACAAAATATATAAAAATACACGAGCAGAACACGAACTATTAGGGAATTTCGTCAAGTTCATGTCTGTATGTAAGGTTATAATATTAAAATTCTATAAGGCCCTATTGTGTCCTCCATCATGTTACAATTTCCATATATTATTATTCTCTCACAAACGTTAATGTTAAATTCCCAAGGATTCACATCCCAACTGAAATGATAATGTTAACTTCCCATATATCTCGTCCCGATCACAATACTAATGTTACATTCCCATATACTCATATCTACCCAAAACGGAATGTTTAATTCCTGTGTATATTTTATACATGAACGGAGCTTCAGATGTCCTTTAGCAGATAAAATGACTTGTTTTGGAGAACATTATCTGAGTTTACATTTGAAAGTAACTTTCTTTTGTTTGAAATGATACAATAGGCAACAAAATAGGCAAATAAAATAACCACGAAAGAATTTATCTCTTGAATGGTGAGAAAAATAAACCAGCGTGATATTATGTATGTCTGATTTGTACATATATATAACTGGTCACTAAATTTATTGGAATAAAGTTACGAATTATAATTTGATATTGATGTGTGTGTCACATTACTCGATAGTTCATTCTGAGATATTGGTGTGTGTCACTTTACTCGATAACTCAGTCTGAGAAACAGACAACCCAATGGTAGTAAATTTCAATCTAGGTTTGCATGCAAATTAGGTATATCTATATGTCTATCTTTTCCAGTTTTAACATTGTTACATTTCTTCACCAGTTACTGCATATTGTGATTGATACCGAGCAATATAGCAAGTTACTGAATTTGTTGAAAGGAGCACATTTAAGTATCTATTATGCAGCAAATTTCGTCTTTTATGTGTGTTCTTAATTATGGATTTCTTTCTCTCTCGATCTAGGTCTTGGATCTCTTTTTACTTGAGGGAGAGTACTTGTTTGTGTGTTTAAAGAAACCAAAAATATATTGTTCTGTTGTATACGTACTTGTATATATGGACATATATACAAGTACCATCTCTCTGTATTTTCCCACTGAGCTCCATACTGTTGCCAGCGTAATGTTAAATTCCCATCGCCCTTTTACCGTCCAAGAGGTAATATTATATTCCTATCTGAGTAACTAGTTGCTCAAAATGTTAAATTTCCATTAACGTTTATAGTGGCCCAAATGCATTCTCTTCACAGTAATTAACTCTAAATTTAAATAACATGGCTAAGACTTGTAACAAAATAGTATATGATAGTTGTATTATTATCATTTTTTACGCATATAAATAAAACCACGTTAGTAGTCGAACCTATAACTGTAGTCGTAGTCATATTAGTAGCACGAGCACTGGGAGTTGTAGTATCGTCACCATGAGTACAAATATTAACATTAGTAGTTTTTGTCGTGGTAATGTAATAGATGAAGACTGTTAAATACTTTGAATCCCCTCCTTTTGCTTTAAAATAACTGTTCAGTATTGTCTCATATCAATAAGACTATGCAAAGCAGGTGCTCGCGAGTTTCCTGCAAATGCTTATAAAATGTCCCCTATATCCTGGCCGTATGCGTCCACCATGGCACGCTTTTCCTTCGGAAAATAATTGCCTACAGCTTCTCATTAGTTCATGTCCACGCATGTCTCTGTTGTCGCTGGCAATATCCAAGGTTTTAAAATGACTATAATATATTTTAAAACAAAGTATCATGGAATGAAAATATTCACATATTTTGATAGTCAATCGAGTTGCAATGTGAAGAGTGAAGTGTTTGACTGCCGTTAGTTGTAACATAGTTTAGAAGTTATCGTTACCCATACGGCAAGGAAGATTTAATTTATTTTGAGGTTGATGAAAGTGATTACATTTACGAAAATACACAGTTTGTTGTGTGATTAATGATTTGTTAGTTTGAAGGAAAAAAAAAGGAGTTCGGAAAACAGATACATTGTTACAGATGCTGGCAGGTCTACACTATATATAAATTAGAGAGTAAGATCAGGAACGGAAAATGTTCATTTCAGTTTAACCAGATAAAGTTTTCATGAGTTACTTGAGCACATTATACACTTTTAGCGTAATCAATGTAAGGGTTCAAGGAAATATGATATATCAATGCAGGTCATTGCAGTAGAAATGACAATATTTTCGATTTTCAAAGTAATTCCAATGTCGGCATATGAGCGACCAATACAGAGAGTAGGCAGTGTTCCTGTCATGAAGCTGACAAGAAGATGATATTGCAAAGATTAGTAGAAGTGTATTTTAAAAGGGCATATACACATATTAAACACAATGCAGAGTTAATTTTGTACCTAGCCTACATATCTCCTATTTCACTCGATACAGACACACCTTTTACACAATGTAGAGTGAATTTTGTACCAAGCCTACAGATCTCCTATTTCACTGGATACAGGCACACCTTTTAAATAACACAGAGTGAATTTTGTATCAAAACCCCCAGGGTCACTATTTCATAGGACAATTACACTTCTTTTACACAAAGTAGAGTTGATTTTGTACCAAGCCCGCAATTTCCTATTTCACAGGAAAGAGACATATATATTACAGAATATACACATGATGTTGTATCATAACCAAAGATCTCCTATATCACAGGACAGAAACACATCCTATACATAATGTACAGTTGATTTTGTACCAAACCCACAGAACCCCAATATCAAGGGACAGATACAGGTCTTTTACACAATGTCCAGTTGAGTTTGTATGAAAATGCGCAGATCCCTTATTTCAACAGGACAGAGACACATCTTGTACACAATGTATAGTTGATTTGTACCAAACCAACAGATCACAAATGTCGATGGATAGGTAGACATCTTTTATACAGGAAAGAGACGTGCATGTTACCCAATGTAGAGTTTTTGTATCAAAACCAATAGGTCCTCTATATCAAAACATACAGATCCCCTATTTTACAGGACGGAGACACATATGTTACACAATATAGAAATGATTTTGTATCTAAACGCACAGATCCTCTATTTCACAGGACAGAGACACAGATGGTACAAAATTAAAGTTGATTTCGTACAAAACCCACAAATATCCAATGTCAAAGGACAGATACAGATGTCAGACACAATATACAGTTGATTTTGTACCAAAACCTATATCATTTCATCTTGAAAACCTATGATAGGCTAGTTTATATTCTATTTTAAATTCATAACATTATGTTTATGATAATATCACAGTGAGGTGTACACACTAATGAAGTTTATGTCCTTAACTGGTTAGAGGGTATAATAAATATATTAAACATGTTATTTAATTTATGCTGATATATATATATATATATATATATATATATATATATATATATATATATATATATATATATATATATTCGTTTGTACTTGTTTTGCTCTGTGTTTTTGCAAGATCGTCGGCCACTGCCGAAATAATGTATCCACATTACAAATCCAGTATTGTCTTTAGTGACAGTTCACTCTTGGTTTTGTGAATAATGTAGCATTATTAAGATGTTTAAAAACTGCTTAGATTAAATGTACTATTAGTTAAATGGACTGTTAAATCAAGTCAGTATGCTGCATCTAAGACATTTTGTATCATCAACCTGTATACAGACACATTTAAAACAATTCATTGTGCCATGCATTGTTCAGAATGAAATTAAATGGCACATTTAAAGAGTAATTTGTTCCATCTACTAATGATATGAGAATTTAAATGAATGTCATAGTTCCAAAGAGATTTCAATATACAGTTCTTACTATTAGATATTCTTGTCATCATTGAGAACATATACTTTCTCATTACTTCATCGAAATTGAATACATTATAATTTACAAACATACTGGAGGCACTGTTCCACCTAGGAAGATTTAATAGGAAACGAAAACTATTATTATAACCAATAACTAGCTTTCTTTTCATACATTCACTAAAGTTTGTCCACAGAGGAGCACAATACATAGTGCAGCAATAAGATTTGAATAATCTAATTTTTATATTCAATGAACAATTCTTTAATTTGCGTAGAAGCATGTTTGTTCGAGTACACAAAAATCGGTAATGTCTCATCATATCTTCATTTTCCGACCGATTGGATTTCAAAATATGACCCAAATAAGTTGTCGGAGTATTTTGTTTAACTTGCTTCCAGAATTCACGTTGGTCGACATTTTCAAACTTTTGTGCTAGCGAGTCTGCTCTATGTTTTACTTCCTCCTTCTTACATACTCTAAGAACATACTTAAATTGTGCTCGTTTGGCGCATTTGATTACTGAGATGGCGGTGACGAGGTTTACCGTTATCACGCCACATAAGGTAAGCATTTCGTGCAAATTCATGTAGTTCTTTGACACAGCCATTCCAGGCTGGTATAACCCGGTGACCGCGTTTGTATTTACTAGTCAAGCTATTACCATAGTTTGACAAAGCTTTTACTATATCAGTGTATAATCCATTTATCTGTTTCGTATGCACTTGGTTAGTGCCCTGGTCATTACAGATCGCAACACAATGTGGAATCTCAATCTTGCTTAATAAGAATGCAGATGTCTGAGTATAATTCAGTTTTTCATCACAAGTAAGGTCTGACCAACTGATGTTGTATTTCAAGTTTAAGAGTTCACTGGGGCAAGATTCAAATCTGGGAAGTAGATCAGTCTTAATAGTCATTAAAGTAGGACGATGGTTGGACCCTACTAGGGTGTGAAGTATTCTCATATCACTTAAAGCGGAATGAGCAGACTGTGTAGTGAGACACAATCATCCAACCAAGGCACTGTATTGTGTGAATCTCTGACGTAAGCAAAATTTGTTGTATGGTCTACTATTATTAGTTTTACGTCCGATATGATATAACCATATTCGTCACAAAATAGTTCATCTCCAAAGGGAGTGGATTTTAGCGTATTAGCATTCCAACCTCCTACTACATAAGCATTTAGAGTGTTAGAATTTTCTACAATAGAATTAATTTTGCCCAAATAATCAACAAATTCCCCAACATTTTCTGCAAGATGACAAGGTAAATAGATATTGACAAAAAGCAAAGAGGAATCCCCCGTATGGATAGTAATACCTATTAATCTGGGATCATCGACGTGTTGTACTTCTATAATATTTTCGAGAGATCTACGGTATAGTACCCCGACACCTCCGTAAGGTCTACCTGTATGAACATCGTTAGAAGATCTGATTGGCGATTCCCCTGATCCATAGAACTCGTCATGTACGGATAAGAGACAGTCTAATTCACTGTCGAGAAGCCACAATTCTTGTAAGAAACAAATATCGGAACTATCCAAGAAAGTTCTTACATTTTGTATAGTTCTTGTTAATGAACGACAGTTATAAAAAGAAATGCATTAAGTATCCATTATGTATATTTGAGTCCAATTTGTGGATATGGTTCAATTTCGACTTTCATAGTAGTCTCTAACTAACGCATTTCTTGGCCACGTATCCACGTTCATCATCGCATTGTGCGTAGGGTTATCACATGTGATTTTGAAGTTGGCATACGTATTAAATTTATTTTGCAGCTTTTCCACCTGGGTAGGCTTAACTCCAGAGTAATGCTCAACATGCGAGGAAATGTCGGATTCCTGCGTTTCGGGGGCAAGTCTTGTCACGAATATGCATCGCTGTCGCGTTGGACGCAGTGTGCGCAAATTTCCTATGATAACAATTCCACGCCTTCTTGGAAACTGGTGTGTGGATTGGACATTCAACTTATTAAGCCGTCGTTGATGCAGATTTGTGCGCGATGTTTTATGTGGAAATGCTGCCATACAGAGGTCGTTGTTCCTCAGAGAACTTGCGACTTGAGCAACAGTTTTATCGTTTTCCAAATTCTCGTCTTGGGCATTGGTGTCTTCTGAACATGCGACCATTTTTGACGCAGTTGTGCTGTGGTTTAATTCGCTGTCAACTGATTTATTATTATAATGGATTTCTGCTGTTGTATCCCATAAAGCAGAGCAGGTCTTGTTTGCACTAGCCCGAGTCTCGTTGCTGTTTGAGTCCGTGCATTGCATACCTTGGCTTGTGCTACTAGTAACGGTTCTTTCTTTTGGACGACTGGGTTCAGGGGTATTCTTCGTTGACCTACATGGTTGACTTTTCAGCTCATGATTTTGCAGATAAATTCTCTGTGAGTACAATGTCAGACTGAACTGTGTTCGAATTGTCAACATGGGGAGGCAATGTACTTTTGACTGTTGAACATGGATGGGCTTGTTCACATAAATGTTGCATTGTACATAACGTGTCCGCCTGGACTGACTTAAGTATGTCCACAGAATGTTTCACATTTTCCATGTCCACATAATACAGGTGGCAACTTTGAAAGATCCAATGCACAAAAACTTGGTATGTCATTTGGGTCTGTAGACAGAAATAGATTCAAAATATCTTTCATATTATTTATAGATTTATCCGTACATGTATCTATTTAACTATGTATGTATGTATGTATGTATGTATGTATGTATGTATGTATGTATGTATGTGTGTATGTATTTACCTATCTATCTATCTATCTATCTATATTTTTGTTATTATACGAGAGAGCATATCACTTTATGTGATTCTGATTGGTCCAAATAAGCCCATGAAATTATTGTGCATTCTTATCTTTACTGATTGGCTGTGGGAAATCTTCTTTAAACCCCGCCTTCTGGAATGTTTTGTTTTCGTGGAACATTTTTGGCCGCCATTTTTTTCAGTCAACTCGCGAATGTTAATTGGGAAAAAATAGTCTAGTCTGTTTCAATAATGCCAATTTACCCACAAATGGGTTTCTTATGTCATGTATAACATATCATGACATGAAAAACAGCAAAACTCCAAAGACAAGAACAATAACAACAAGTAAAACTACCGATATTGCTTAGATGATAACGAGGGTGGGAGTGGGGATGGATGGACGGCAGGCCCGGCCCTAGGGCAAAGCAAACGAGGCAACCGTCTTTAGCCCAGTGCTTTCAGGAAATCAACTCCGCAATGCAATTTTTTTGCTTGGGGCCCAGCTCATTGCTTTTGCTGTCTTGAGCCACGCATGCTGCCTTGGGCTCCGCACGTCCTAGGATCGGGCCTGATGAGCGGTTTATCTGTAGCATTGAATCCACCCTATATACAAGCTTGGTTTAAATGTGAACTTACAGAAGTAAATAAACTCACCTTTGTTCACAGAAAAGGAATATAGACATAAACCGGTCTCCCGAACTGACAGAACTTTATCCATATATATGTGATGCAAGTCCGACTCAAATATAGATTTGGTTACGCCTTTTGTATTATCTAATGTTCTAAATCAAATACTGCAAATATCCGGTCACAAATACATTACAGTAAATATGTTCATGTTTGCATAAAGAAATCTTCTTTTCAAAAAAATATCGCAACAATGTAATGTTTAGTTGTGGAATTTCAACGTAAACACTGTCACTGTGTTTTGTTGTCCAGCTTAAACCGGTACTGTGCACCGTATCGAACAATGTGACATGATACGCATTGGGCATTTTGTGCTGACACGTTTTGTCTCTTGTAAAATGTTATGTTATTTGAATGAACGCTTATTCTTTGATTTATAGTTATCAAAAATGTATAATACACTTTTACTGTTTCAACTTTGTTTGGGACTATCTTTTACGCCCAACAAATGAAAGGTA